>WEIU01007386.1:165888-215517 GCA_013389925.1 Aegithalos caudatus | reverse complement strand
CGCTGCTGCCAGGGGAGGGGGCAGCGCCGAGCCAGCTCAGGCGAGAGAGGCAGGGAGAGCCTCCGTCTCGGCAGTAATGAGGGAGAAGCTGTTTAGTCATCTCTCTATATATACTTTCACAATGATGATCACATTTACTGATTGCTTCTGACTGCATTTAGAGAGGGAGTCAAGAGGCAGGCAGCACAGTTCACCTTTTATCCTGAGGAGCGACTGCTCCCCCTTCCTTCCCGTTCCCCAGATTTAGCCCTACTTTTGGGCGCCGAGAGTCTTTCCTTTCCAGGTAAGGCAGCGCTGCGAGCCGGCAAGATGGGGCTCTCTGGGCTCGCTGGGAGGGAGGGAGGGGAGAAGTTTGCATGCTTTTGTTCTAAGCCTGTTGCTTTTGCTCCTAAATCTCCCCAACAGACTGAGGGAGTGAGCGTTTTGCAGAAAGTTTTTATTTTCTGGTGTTGCTGCGAAGGGGAAGGAGTGTGTGACTGACAGAAGACACCGAGGCTTTGGCTGACATATTTTGCTTTAAAGCAAAGGTCTCTTTGCTGCCTGAGCCTGACCCAACAAGGACAGGAGAGGGAAGAAGGAATGATCTCCAGGCTCTTCACTCCCGTTAGCAGTGTCTCATCAAGAAACTTGCAGTATGTTTATCGGTCCGATTTCAGAACAGCCCTGGCTGCTTCTAGAAAGGGAAACACTGAGATTTTTGTTTTGTCTCTGCTCTCTTGAGATGATGAAGAGACATTGATCAGTGTGGCATTGCCGTGGGAGCTACCCTGGTAAGAATCCATCCTTTATTTCCGGACCCTTTAGGTGAACTGTTCTCTATCAGAATTGCTGTTCTCTACCAAGTTTTCCTCCTGAGCTTTCCTGAGCCAGCCCTGGCTGTCAGGGTTTTGTTCCAAGCTGGGCTGAGACCACGCTGGCCCCGGAGCAGAGGCAGCGATGCTCGGGAGGGACCCGGCGGGGTCAGGAGTCTGGGAGGGGACAGGGGGCTCATGCTCAGCCTGTCCTATCCAATCTGCTCGGCTGTTTCATTGTCCCCATAGTTATCTAGAGAAAACAGACTCTTTTCCTTACAGATACTTTTTTTAAATCAGGAGGCAAATGATTCTATTTTGTGTACCAGGTCTTCTAAATGTCATCAGCAGGGTGCCGGTCTGCTGTGAACCAGTTCCTTTTAAATTACACGCAGAAATTATGGTAATTAAAATTAGAAATATGGATATAGCTAAATATATGCTTGTTAGAATTAAAGTGTGTCTGTTTTCTGTGAGAGCTCCAGAGACTGTCAACAGTACATTAGATTTTGAGTCCAGCCAATTGCTTTCCAGCCTAAACAGACTGGTTAGCAGTCACCAAATTCAAGCAGGCAGAAAAGGAGGATTCTTTCTACATTCTGGAATTCTACATTCTAGATAAACTGGTTGCTTCATCTGGTTTTTTTTTTTTACTCAGCTTAGGTTGTTCAGGTCAGGATTATAAATCCAGTCCTCTCTCTCTCTCCCAATTTTCTTTCCCTTCCTTCAGGGAGTGGTAGAGTTCCAAGGACTCATGGACAAGAAAAAGCAAAACCTGTGCAACAGGAATTTCACTACTCTTCTCGCTCTGGGTCCTTCAGATAATTTGCAGCTGAAAAAGACTCCTGTCTATTTTGAGGATCAAATGGGACAGATTCCATGTAACTCTGAGAATGGAGCTGGGTGCGCTCTGTTGTTCTAACCAGCTGCATCTCTTGGACCCGGAGAAATGGCAACTAAACTTCCACAGAATTCCTCTTTCTTTCTCTTTTGCTTTAATCTCATGCCCCTTTCATAGCTGAGATATTTATAACCTCCCCACATATACTGCCAGCATGAAAGGACCCATTTTACCTTTTAAAAATTGATTTAAAAATGTGTAAGTCACTTATGAGTTACCAGTGCTTTATTGGAACAATTATATGTGAAGTATTTATAGTGCCTCAGCAGCTAATGTAGGTAACCTGGAATCTACAACCAAAGTTATGAAAGTACAGAAGAGATTTCTAACGTGGTTCCCCTGAGAAATCAGGGGAGATGAGGATCCAGTGTGCTGGAACTGGTCAGGTCACCAGGCAGTCCTGGCAGAAGGACTCTGGTGATGGGGCTAAGTGAAATTAAAACCCAGGGAAGACAGTGTGCCAGCAGGGAAAGAGAGGACAAGATGCCTTTTCTTGGTTTCTTGATGATTTGCCTGTATATATTTGGTGATTAATGGGTGAAACAGTTCTTCTTTTGCTGCCTCCTGTTCTTAAGTGTTTCATGGAAGTTCTGTCTACCACCACTGGTGGTAGAAGGCTGCAGTCTGAGCCCACGGAGCCCCTGGAGATGCTCTTTCAGCCGAGGGGGAGCTTTTCAAAGTCCTGCAGAGAGAGTTTGCAGTGCTGAGCTCTGCCTGACACAGAGCCCCGGGGCTGGCACGATTTATGCAATAAATTCCCTCTTGGGGGGAGAAAAAAAAGTGGTGCTTTGTACCACTGAGCAGTTCTTTAGAGAGAAATACTGTGAGATGTTTGCTCCAGTGCCGTGTGGATAAGCAAAGTGTCTCCTTGGGATAAGCATCACTCCGGGTTATTATATGTTCCGTAATTACAAAAGCTCTTCAGCAGCAGTAAGATGCTCGCACGAGAGATTTCAATTGTCCTTTAGATAGTAAAATTGCAGAGGAAGATGCTCCACATTAAGGTGATGAATGTTAATTTGCCCCAAAGAGGAAGAGCATTTATGTGAGCGCTTCAGGCATTTTCACCACAGACTGATTCCATCATTTTTTATTCAGTATTTTGATGGCCCGTTGGAATCAATAATGCTGCAGCCTTACTGGCTGGAATGGCAGCTTTCATGTGAGTTAAAAACTTTAGAGTAAAATTGCCTATAAAGATACAATTAGGCTTTGAGGGCCTGAGTCAGTGGAATCAATGGAATTTCCATTGATAAATTGACTTTTGATAGGGCTCCTAATGCATCTTATATGGCAATGGCACCTTTCTTCAGATAATTTCATGGTAGAATTAGAAAAGCACTAGGGAAGTGAAAGTAAAAGCAAGTTAAAACAAAAGTTAAAGACTGTAAGAACTCTGACCAAAGATCAAAAAGATAAATTCATTGCTAGATCAGAAGACAAAAACTACTCAAACTTCAAGAGAATGTTGGCCTCTGGTGGCTGAGGATCTGGACAACTTGGCATATTCCTCATCTAAAAATCCAAGAGTGCAGTGAACGTATTTTGTTTCAACTCAGGAGTCCTTCAGTTCTTCAGCTGAAGGATTCTGCCCCTGTAAGGCAGGAAATAAGCAAAGCATCTTCCCTCTGGGAAGAAATTCTCCAGCTTTGGAGCCTTCCTTCATTTCAATGTTCTTGGTATTTGGTAGCTTAATCCATCAACCTTCCCACCTGGGATTGAAGCTTACTGGTGCTCAGGTATTTTGAACAGCATTTCCCCAAAAATCAGAATTTTCCTCTGGTCCAGTTGCAATACTTGCCAGGAGTAAACCTTACCTCTAAATGAAGGAGAGCAGCAGAAAAGTGCTGCTGAGGCCAGGCCTTGCATTAAAGATGGAAGACAACCGGTGAAAAACAGAGAAAAATTTCCATTTCTTTCAACTAAAGGTGTTCTTAGTGCAGGATTCAGAACATACTGAACTTGTTTAGGACTGGAAATGCAGTTCGGCCCATGGGTTTTCGTGGTGTACAAATCCACCACAGGCTGATTTCACTGGAGTTCCCAGCTCTTTCTTGACAGCTGTAGTTAAAGTGATGAGCACAGGAGGCTTACACCTGGGGAATTATGGATTAGTCTTGTTTGTGAGGAAGCAAATATAAATTACTGTGTTTATGCTACTTTTAAAATGCTTTTAATGAGGAATCATTTGCTATTCAAAGTTTCATTCTATAATAATGCCATAACCCCGCTGAGCTGATTATCATGTGCCTCGTTCAACATCATCCTTCACCTGGGAGGTGAGGGCGAGCCGGTGGGATGGAATTCTCGTGTCTGGGCTGATCCTGGACTCTTCCACCCAACGGGGCAGGACGTGACTGTGTGCTGTGTTCTCTTCTGTTCTGTGCTTTAGATGGAACTGGTCTGACTCCCAGCAGGTCCCAGGAGCATCCCAAGCCTCGTCCCCAGTAACCCGGCCCGGGCTCGTCATGGCAGCAGGAGTAGCAGCGTGGCTGCCCTTCGCCGGGGCCGCCGCCATAGGATGGATGCCAGTGGCCAACTGTCCCATGCCACTGGCTCCAACGGAGAAAAACAAGAGGCAGGATGAGCTGATCATCCTCAACGTGAGCGGCAGGCGTTTCCAGACCTGGAGGACTACACTGGAGAGGTACCCGGACACTCTCCTGGGCAGCACGGAGAAGGAGTTCTTCTTCAACGAAGACACCAAGGAGTACTTCTTTGACCGGGACCCCGAGGTCTTCAGGTGCATCCTCAATTTTTACAGAACTGGCAAGCTGCACTACCCCAGGTACGAGTGCATCTCGGCCTACGACGAAGAGCTGGCCTTCTACGGGATCCTCCCCGAGATCATCGGGGACTGCTGCTACGAGGAGTACAAGGACAGGAAGCGGGAGAACGCCGAGCGCCTGATGGACGACAACGACTCGGAGAACAACCAGGAGGGCTCCATGCCCTCGCTGAGCTTCCGGCAGACCATGTGGCGAGCCTTCGAGAACCCCCACACCAGCACCTTAGCCTTAGTCTTTTACTACGTCACCGGGTTCTTCATCGCCGTCTCCGTGATCACCAACGTGGTGGAGACCGTGCCCTGCGGCTCCGTGCCGGGGAACAAGGAGCTGCCCTGCGGGGAGCGCTACGCCGTGGCCTTCTTCTGCCTGGACACGGCCTGCGTGATGATCTTCACCGTCGAGTACCTGCTGAGGCTCTTCGCGGCGCCCAGCCGCTACCGCTTCATCCGCAGCGTCATGAGCATCATCGACGTGGTGGCCATCATGCCCTACTACATCGGCCTGGTGATGACCAACAACGAGGACGTCAGCGGGGCCTTCGTCACGCTAAGGGTTTTTAGGGTTTTCAGGATTTTCAAGTTCTCCCGCCATTCCCAAGGCCTGAGAATCTTGGGCTACACTTTGAAGAGCTGTGCCTCCGAGCTTGGCTTTCTCCTCTTTTCCCTCACTATGGCAATCATCATCTTTGCGACTGTGATGTTTTATGCAGAGAAAGGGTCCTCGGCGAGCAAATTCACCAGTATTCCTGCTTCCTTTTGGTACACTATTGTAACCATGACAACGCTGGGGTGAGTATTACTTTTCCTTTTCCTGAGCAGCAGGCGAGCATGTACTGGGAGCTTGACTTCAGCTTCTCCTCGGCATTTTCCTGGGTGCATGTTCCAGAAGGGGCTGGAAGCGTTGAGGGCTTGATTATTCTTTGCCTTACAACTTCTGCGGTTTGTGTGTAGTTGTATAAACCAGAAAAAGCACTTACACCCACTTGACAAATGCTCGGCACCACGGTAAATGAGTGCGGGAGGAGCAAAGTGGTGGAGTAGCAGGTTCCTGATGAATTCCTGCAGGAGGGAAAAGCTGACCTGAGTGCAAGGGGCTGGGAGAGGGAGCCGTGCTCCCTCTGACATTGGCTCCAGCCATGCGTTTCACACAAAGCTGCTGATGTATCTGTTGTGTCTTATTGCCGTGTCAGGCGCTGTTTCTCCCCTTGACTTGCCAGGAGCTACAGATTTGCTGAATTCAAGTGGATGTTGTGGGTCACTGTACCGAAACACTCAGTGATGGCCAGGACATGATCTGGTTTTTACTTAGTTGAGCAGGGTAGGGGCTTCTTGTCTGTGTTCACTGTGAGTTTGAGAACCGAGCGTGCCGTGGCGGTTGCGCTAGAATTTCCAACATTCCCATGGACAGGTACAAAAATAATGAAATCAAAGCAAGGGGAATGTAGCCTGGAGGGCACTTTCCCCCTTATGTTTCATTTCTGTCTCATAGATGTTGTGACTGAGATTACAGATTTGCGCTTCTGCTGCTCTGAACTAAAACCTCTGCGAGCAGAGTGGCCAAACCCTCAGCCTGACAAGGTTATGTAGAGGAAAGTGGGCACTGCAGGCACACATGAAGCCAGGATGGAGTGCAGTCTCTTCATCCCACACATTAGAACATTATAGGAAGTTTAGAGTTACTTTGCAAAGAGTTTTCCCACTGGAGAGTTCACACAGTTTAATATTCAGATGTAGACAATTCTCCTCCTTGTAAGGCAGTGACCACTTTTTCTCTAAACTGCCTTTGATTTTAAACACTTCTCTGTGCCTATTATACATGAACAGGCTTACAGCAGCACTTTTAAATTATTAAAATCATAATTCAGCTGTCAGAAAGGCGCCGAATCTGGGCATATGAGAACCGAAAGTCTGAATTTCTTCATTAAGTGCAAATGTAGAACCTGTTTGTCATAGTCACCTAAAGATCTCTTATTCTTCCTTTTTAATAGCTAAGCAAAGTTTGCAAGTTTATGGCAAGAGCTGTTCCTCACCCTGGGAAAGGCAGTGCTTGGTTAGAAATCAAAGCTGAGCTGTAGCTCAGATTTCCATATCCTGACTGGTCCCTCCTGGTCAGTTCCCCCCTCCTGTCCCCACCACTGTGTCTGGTCAGCTTCAGAGGGATGTGGGTGGGTCCTTCAGTGTCTCTGCACCAGGGCAGATGCCTGAAAATCCACTTCTGTTTTCAGATTCCCGTTTGATAACGATCCCATCCATCCTGGCACGGACAGCCATTCACACTTGTGCTGTTACATCCTTGTGGCAGGAGCCTTGGGGCTGGGGTGGGAAGGGCCCCAGTGGGGGCAGAATGTTCTGGAGAGCAGCTGGGGCTCTGCTCCTGCAGGGCAGGGCCTCACTTTGGGTCCCTGTCCCTCCCCTTCTGAACCTGGGACAAACCCAGTGCTCCCAGAGTGCTCAATTTGTGGTAACCACAGAAATCATAGAGGAGCAAGTGTTGGAAATGGGTTGGGATGGATTTAAGAAATTAGACATTTAAACTTGGTAAGGGTTCATTGGGAAGGGACCTATAAAATGCTGTCAGAGTCTTAAAACTAAGACTTCTGGTATCACTGATTTGGGACTTTTAGATTGTTTCCACCTTCCTGGCTCCCCCTGGGTGGGGTGGGGTTAACTCTCCTGGGGGAGTTCACCATCCAGGGCTAACCCTCCCTCCACCTCCCCAAAAATCCTTCCAGTTCTGACAAACTGGCACTCTCAGACAATATTTCATATACCTCTCTCTTCAGAAGTCTTTTCAATCTGTTTGGAAGGATCTTGTTACTAATGAGAGTGCTGGCAATTCCTCCAGCACAGGCACTGCCAGAAAGGCAGCCAAGGTCTCCAACGTGCTCCCCAATCCATCAGACTTCCCCTGCTCAGTGCTGGCCACTTCCCTGCTTGGATTGCAGCAGCACTCAGAGCTTTTATCCAGATCTTAAACATTTCCTGCCTTTTGCCCTTAATAATTCAGCCAGCATTTAAAACAAGAAACTATGAAGCACAACAGTTTTTGAATATATATATATATATANATATATATAGTTTGTTTTTACCACCAAGATATGTAAATCCAGATAAGTTAAGGTTTCCCTGAGGCTGGAATCCCAGCATGGCTTTGACAGAGTGCCTTAGAGGAGTGATCTGGAATGTGCAGGATAACTTTTTCCCTGTTACTAAGATTAGCTCCATTTGTGTAAAACAAAACTTTTACTTACAACAAACAAACAAAGCCAACAGTAGGAGACCATTAACCCTCCTCCCACTGTACCAACAAATGCTCTCCCAGATTCCCAGGTACCTTTGGGATGCAATCGCATTTCTAAATAAACAAATAAATAAATATAAACCCATAAATAAAAGACAATAAAAATGCATTTCACCTTGAAGGTGAAGCCCAGCATCAATAAATAACCACTGGTTTTGGTGGGGTTACCATGCAAATCCCTTTAGAGGAATTCAGGATGACTTGCAGGCTCCTTAGGCAGTTAACAGCCCAGGGAGACAGGTACAGCAGCTTTTCTGGAGTGGGAAACAAAGCAAAGGAATTAAATTATACTGACCCTGCATCTCTGATCCCTCTGCTGTGCTCATCAGCCCTGCTTTAACAGAGGCTGTTTTTAATTTAACATGATTTAAATTTTGCTCAGGAGGCTTTATAATGAAAGCATTATTCTTGGGTGCATCTTAAATCAATCTGAATTACTGAAACAACTATTCAAAATTAATTCAAAATCAGCTCTCCAATTCATGCAGAAACATTTTTCTCAAGAGGCCAACAGCTCCCTGTCTCCTCTCTCATCCCTCTCCCCAGTGCAAGGAGCTCTGCCTGTGCCAGACCCTTCTGTGTCCTGCAGGAGGTTCTGACCCCTCAGGAATGCAGGTGCTGCCAAGAGCAGCAGGGAGAGGTGCCAGCCCCATCCCAGCATCCCTGTCCCTGTCCTGGCTTTAGCTAATTCAGTGTGCAATCACTGGGTTTACACCTCTGTAGAAATGTGTGAATTAGAGTGAATTTGGATCCCTTGGGACCAGTGCATTGGTTTTGATAGAATCACAGAGTGGTTGGGGTTGGAAGGGACCTTGACTTAAAGCCCAGCTCATTCCAACCCCCTGCCAGGGGCAGGGACACTTCCACTAGCCCAGGTTGTTCCAAGCCCCAGCCAATATTCAGTTTTATTCCTTTTTAGGGAGGGATATGGGTGGGGAAGCCTCAGGTTCTGCTGCTGCCCCTGGTGTGCAGCACAAACACAAAACCTCTGTCACCCCACTAAACCCCATGCCAGTTTTGCCCAAAGGAAGTGTTTTTCTAAGCCTTTTACAGCTGTTTTCATTTCATCTGACAGCAGCAGTATGTTTCAGACTCCTAGGCAGTGTCTACGACCTGCAGCAGAGGCACCAAATTGTAGCTGTGCCAACCTGAGTGCCACATCCCCCTGTGGGCACAGCAGCCAGGCTGCCCTCGGTGCCCAGGGAGGGGAGGAGAGGCCTGGGATGCTTTGGGTGGGAAGGGACCTTAAAACCCATCCCATTCCACCCGTGCCATGGGCAGGGACACTTCCACTGTCCCAGGCTGCTCCAAGCCCTGTCCATCCTGGCCTTGGCACTGCCAGGGATCCAGGGGCAGCCACAGCTGTACTGGGCACCTGTGCCAGGGCCTGCCCACCCTCACAGCCAAGAATTTCTTCCCAAAATCCCATCTAACCCTGGCCTCTGGCAGTGGGAAGCCATCCCCTGTGTCCTGTCAGAAATGCCCTGCTCCAGCTCCCTTGGAGCTCCTTTAGGCACTGCAAGGTCCCATAAGGAGGGAATAGTCCTGGAGGGAATTGTCACAAATTTCAATTTGTCAGGAAAGCAGCAGTAGCAGAGCCTGAAGAGCAGAGGCTGGTGCTGGGTTTGGGTTGTCCTGAGGGATACACTGTGCAGCTTTCTGTTGCCTGGAAAGGCTGAGCTCCCACAGCCTCAGGCTGCAGAATCTCTCTGGCTGACTGTCACCCTTACAATTTGCAAGACTTTAATGGCTTTGAGAGCCCTATTCCTCTTTCAGGTTCAGCTGCACTGGTCAATGAGTTTGAAAGACACAGCTCAGTGCACTTGGACAACACAGAGCCATCTGTATAATTCATTTAAGGAACCAGGTTAATGCTGGAAAGTCGATAAAAGAGCCCTGCTGGCCTGGTTATGTCAACAGCCTGATCTGGAGCAAGAGCTGGAATTTCTTAGAGGGTTTATTAGCAGAGTGTGTAGAGAGCAGGGATTTGGGGGTAGGGTCTGTTTTGGTTTCTCTTGGCTCAGTTTTCCTCTGCCAAACGTGGATCAGAGAGAACACGAGCGAACGGGCGCCTCGCAACCGCCCTGAAAGAACATCGGCCTCTGCTTTGCTTATTTCCTGGCTTTTCCTTTTTTTAATTGGTGTTCATCCCTGGCCAGGAGAGGGGAGGGAGTGTGAGCAGTGCCCTGGCACACGTGGGGGCCGTGGTGCCAAAGTGCTGCCAGCTGGGCTGCACCCCGAGCACGTTCCAGCGCCGCTCTCGTTCCTGCGCAGCAAAACCACTCAGGCTGATAGTAACCTTCATTCACCCTCCTGCACGCAGACTAGGAGCAGTTTGCAAAGTAAGGAAAATAATAAATCATCTCTGGAGCGCTGCCATTCCCAGCTCCTCAGGAAAGATTGTTGTTTGGGCCAGGAGTCACGTTGTGCGTGTCAGGACTTTGGGAGCTGCCGTGAAACTGAATCGGGAACAACTTCTCGAGCAGAAACGCTGCTTTGCATATTTAACATCACCCATGGGAAGATGGATGAGATGTGGGGTGTTGCCTTTATGAAGGAAGGTGCTGGAATTTCATCACTCTCACCATTTCCCACACAGGCAACAATTCCTTATATCCATGGGCCAAAGGGCTGCTTGAATTTAATACACAGAAAGTCCAATCAAACCATGAACTGATGGAGCTACACAAAGAGGCCATTTCCTTGAGCTTTCATTCTCTTTGCTCCAGCCTCATCTTATACAAAACTTGTATCAATTTTCCTCTCCTAATGGACTTACAGATATTGTGTGCGAGAGGTCTGTGTATCAGAAACTACAGATGGAACCTTTTCCCTTCACTATCTTGATATAAATCTCAGGCAAGCATCTCATTTTTCAGCTATTTGTATTCACCAGAACCCCAGAAGTATTAAAATACCTTTATTCATTCTTAGAGCAAGTGGAATTCACTAGATTATTTTTTCCCCTCTCTTAAAAAAGAATTTATCCATCCTTACGCATTTTGTGGCTTTGGATATTTGTAACGGTTGCACGTATGTGCAAACGCACCATTTTTAATGTGCAAGACAAAATAACTTGCCTTTAGGGTAACTCATTGTGTGAGAAGTGAATTATTTTGAATAAGGCTAAGAAATGGTGCTGACTAAAATTGTAACGTGACTGCTAAATTTACCAGTGGAAGCCTTGGCAGGGATGCATCTATAGCAACTGATTTACAGATTTTTTTCACTGATCTCCTCTTTTTTTTCTCCCCCTTTTCTTTCTAACCTGCCTCACAGTAAGTGCCTGAGAAATAGAGATTAAAGATAACATTGCATTTTCATTGGAGATGAAGGGAAGTGATTGGCGTGCTGACTGGATCTGGGCTATTTTTAGTCTCATAAAACGATAATTTCATAACAGAGCTGACCCAGTAAAAGTAATCAGTTTACAGACATCAGCTGAAAATAAGGGACAGAGTAGCCACTGTCAGTCGGAGAGCGGGCAGAGGGAAAGAGAAGTTAAAGGCCCTGAAACAAATTAGCCAAAACTAATTAGGTTCCTTAGCTGATTACAGTTGATGGGTGTGTGCAGGGAGGGAGGGGAGCACAGGGAGCTGCTGAATGCCCCGAGTCTCTGCAGGAGCTTTGTGCTGCCAACACCCATCTCCATCCTCACAGGGACATCTGGCACCACATCCTCAGCCAGCCCTGCTCCCCTGGCACGGCTTTAACACAGGGCCCAGCCTGAGAGAAACCCCCAGCTCGTTTTAATGTCAGCAAAATAACAGGAGAAGGTTTTCCTGCCATTTCTTAAGGGATCTGTGCTTTCAAGAGCATGGATTGACAGAGCAAGGGGAATGGTTTCCAAATGCAAGAGAGCAGGTTTAGGTTGGACACTGGAAGAAATCCTTCCCTGGGAGGGTGGGCAGGCCCTGGCACAGGATGCCCAGAGCAGCTGTGGCTGCCCCTGGATCCCTGGCAGTGCCCAAGGCCAGGCTGGACAGGGCTTGGAGCAGCCTGGGACAGTGGGAGGTGTCCCTGCCCATAGCAGGGGGATTAAATCCAGATGATCTTTAAAGTCTTTTCCACCCCAAACCAATCTGTGATTCTGGCTATGGAGATAGCTGTGACCAAGCCCAGCCTGTTTCCTAGGCACTGGAATGGAATCACCTCATTAAGGGAAAAAAACAACAAAAATAACAAACCCACAAAACCTAAACAAACAAAAAACCCCAAAAATGGTAAGATAAAGAGAAAAACTTCTCCTGAGCATGACCCAGCATCATTCCCTGGCAGCCACACACACCCAGCTCAGTGTCACCACCCCTGGCCCATGGAACTGCTGTGGTTTTGGGGGGAGCAATGAACCCTTTGCAAGGGACACAGGGACCCAGGGACCCAGAGACACAAGGACACAGGGACACAGGGACACAGGGACACAGGGACACGGGGACACAAGGACACAGGGACACAGGGAGATGGGGACACAGGGACACAGGGACACAAGGACACAGGGACACGGGGACACAGGGACACAAGGACACAGGGACACGGGGACCCAGAGACACAGGGACACAGGGACACAGGAACAGAAGGACACAGGGACACAGGGACACAGGGACACAGGTGCCTGCCCTTGTCCCCAGTGCCTGCAGGGCTCATGGCCCAGGGGTGGCAGGTTGGTTCCCCTGCCCTGCAGCACAGGCAGCAATGCCCAAGCAGAGCCAGTGGTGCTGGCACTGCCAAGCCCAGGGGCACCAGGGCCACCAGGGCCAGCCCCAGGCAGTGCCCAGGGACACCAGGGACACCAGGGCCAGCCCCAGGCAGTGCCCAGGGCTCAGGCCAGGCTGTTGGCAGGGATATCCCCCGTGGGCATCACTGTTCAGTAGAAGCTGAGGAAGAAAAGAGCTGCAATTTGGTCATTTACCAATTGCCTCCCACTCTTGCTTGTTCACCACCTAGCACAGAATTATTTTATTTTTTTTTCTGTCAGATCCCACCACATCCATCATGAATTTGTTAATATTTTCTTCCAGTGAAGGCAGACTGGTGAATGTTTTTCCTGCAGACCAGAAGACAGGCAGCTTTCAGCCAAGCTCTGCCTTCTCCTGGACAGACAATGCCTGCAGAAACAGATTGTGTCTATTTAAGTATTTACCACTGCTACATTAGAACACACTCAAGGGCTGTAATTCACCTCTTAAACTTACAAGTAAGTGTGGAAGAGTTATTTTAAAATCAATATCTAACAGAATGCCATTGTTCCAACATTTAAACCTGCTGGGAAATTACTAGGAGGCATGTGGCAAGTCAAATCACTGCCTGCCAGAGGAGGAAACAATTCATTTCTCCTTCTAAAGGTGCAAGCCTTATGCTGGCTTTTCATCCTGCTTCTCAGCAATGACGCTGGAGCATCTGGCTCTTTCTTCCCCTCTTTCTCCCCTGGTTTTTGCTCTTTTGTTCTGCCTTTCCATCGGACTTTTTCTGCCTTTGCAGGCGGGGTTTGGGGCTGCCGGGGCATTGTCCCTGCTGTCGCTGCCGATGCTCCAAACCCCGCTCAGCTCGGGAAGGAGCGGAGCCCGGGGCTGGGCGGGCTCGGAGCCGCTCCCCAGCCCCTCCTGCCCCGCTCCGGGAGCAGCATCCCCTGGGGAAACTCCGCTTTCATCCCCGCCTGCCATCTGCAGCGAAATTAAAACACAGATCAGCTTTTTGCCTTCAGGACGTTGTGAAATTTGGCTGATGTACATGGCCAGAAAGCCCTTGAGAAGGATTGTTTGGAGTCCCGCGGAATGAGGCTGCTGGAAGCTGAGCTGTGCTGTGGAGCCTCCTCAGAAAAAGGTCAAATAATTCAAGTAATAAGTCCTAAACACACGGAGTTTGCTGCTGCTGCTGGATGGGCACCACGCTGGGGTTTGCTGAGGGCTCCCTGGCAGTGCCACCCTGGCACCCCAAAGCTCCCCATCACTGCTGGGGTCCCTTGGTACCCAGATCCCACATCCCCAGCCCCCTGAGGAGCCCTGAGCTTTGTGCTCCAGGCATTTACCCTTCACATGCTCCTGGCTGTACTCTTGGTGTCCCTGTGAGTCCCTTTGCCACCAAAAAGTCACAAACTGCTGCTGTTTTTCTCATCCTGCCTCTAGATACAGGGTTCCACATCAGATGTGAAAACAGCAGATGATAAACTCTTGAGTCATGTTCAGCCTTTAATATGCAAATGTGCAGCCTTGATAACAAGATTGCACCCCACCACCAGGCAGGCCTTTTTTTCTTTTTTTTTTACACCAAGGAAAACACTTCTTACTATTATTTAATGTTGCTTATTTTCTCATGTAGTTAGGATCATGGAATCCCAGAATGGTTTGGGTTGGAAAAAATCTCATCAATTCCCACCCCCTGCCATGGGCAGGGCCTCCTTCCACTATGCCAGGTTTTCAAAGCCCCATCCAGCCTGGCCTTGGACACTTCCAGGGGTGGGACCACAATCCTCAATTCCACATCTGTATGCTCCATGTGCACTTTGGGGGTGTAATTTGGTGACATGCACAATTTTCTCTGTATTTGTATGATCTGGAGCACAAGGGAGCCATCCTCCTCAAATATTAATTACAGTCACTGTGGTAAGAACAAAAATAGCACTTTATTTTTCAATGAGAAAGGATTGTGCAAGCCAGCTCTTCTCACAACCTGGGCAGAAATAAGCTGTCTTCAAAGGGAAAGTTCAAGGGAGAGAAAGCTGCTCTGAGCTGCTTCCTCCTGAGCCCATCGCTCTGGGCTCTTAGTTTGGATCAGGAATGTTCTGTGGAAGCAAACCCAGCCCTGTGTCCCTGCTGCAGTTTGGCTCCCAGGGCAGAGCACAAGGATTGATCCCTTTGGATGAAACCCCCTGGCAGAGGCACTCCAGGACACCCAGAGTGCTCTCCCTGCTGCTGGGCACTCAGCACTGAGCAAAGCTGGCCTGCAGTGAATCCTGCCAGGAATGTGCAGGGGCTGCTGCTGACCTGCACCCCCTGCCAGGGCAGCTGGAAACTCAGCCTGCCCCTGCCATTGAGCTCAAAACTCAGTCATAACCCTGTTTTAGCGGGGCTCTTTGGATGTTTACATCATTCCTTAGGCTTTGCCATCAATATTAATGTGAGAAAAGCTCTGCTTGCTTCTCTCTGCCTCTTGTGAGGGGAGATGGGAACAGGCTCTGACACCTCTGTTACTCCACTGCAGCAGAGCCTGTTCTAGTAATCAGTGTCTGAAATGAGTAGAAACAGCACCTACATTTACCACGTTGAGCACGAATCAATGAAGCATTATTGCCAACACACATTCTTCACTGTCACACATCTCAGTTGTGCTGCTGCTTCGGGAAGATTTAAAACCCTGTCTCCCACCCAGCTTCGCACCTGAGGTACCCTTTTTTCCCCAACCCCGCTCTCTTATCTCTGCATAATTAACCAAAATACGAGATTCCCAGCTTCTGCCACGCCTGTGTGTGCTCCAAAGCTCCCCCCAAGACCAGAGGATTGTGTGCAGATGGGCAATCACGGGCAGCTCGCAGGAGGCAATCACAACTTCTACTTGGTGCCTCTTTCGTTTCCCTGCCTACTTACATCTGCCCAACCGTCTGTTCATCAATCCTGGGAGCATCCATCACGGCCCAGGATGAGTCCTACTGAGTCAGACACTCTGCTTCAGTTCATGAAATGAGCTGGCAAGAGATTCTAGCCTTGGCACACTCGATACAGAAGATTTCAGCCCTCTTAGATATTTTTCTGCTAGAGAGGAATAGCAGACAGATTAAATAATAGAAACAGTCATTCAGCGAGGCAGCTGTTGAATGAAAACATGGGAAATGGATGAAATTAGGTGAAAGTCGTCCCTCTAGCTAAGGGTCAGGACGAGTAGTAAGCTGGGCTGAAGGGATACAAGATTTTGGGCTGCAGAGGGCTGAGCAGGATGAATTCCACCACTAATGAGCTTAGTGAATAAGCTCATTACCTAATGAGCTCTATTGAACGAGCTTGAATTCCTGCCTGGGGAAAGCCCTGCCGTAGATCAAACATAGGTAAACAGCTCCATCAGTTTACACACACAGGGCATCTGAAGCTCAGCAGCAAATTCAGGGTCATTGGCAGAGCCTTTCCCGAAGGTGGGGATGTCAGGAAGGATCAGAAAAGCAGCAAAGAGCAGAGGCTCTTTTCCAGTTCTGTCCTTTCTGCACAATCTGTGATCCGGACGAGGATGCAGCGACACGACTCGTCACCACACACACGTCCTGGTGACTTTGCTTCACATTTACCTCCCACCCTTCCACCCTCCTGAGGCACTGCAGAGCTGGAAACCTCCAGAGGGCCAAAACTGCATCCAAAAAAATGCTCCTGAAATGGTTCATCTCTGTGAATCTCCATCTAACACCCCGGCCTGGCTTCGGTGGCTGGGGGGATCTGTCAGAGCAGATGCCAGTTCTGAGGGTTTGGAAAAAACCCAAAGGAAATCTCACATCCACCCTGCCTCGTGGACAATTTATTACCCAGGAAGGCAGGAGGCTTGGAGTGCCTGTGAGGAATGGCCCAGCATCCCCACCCACTGCTCAGAGCAGCTTTCGGTTCTCCTGACTTGGAAGTGAAAAGGGAAAATGAGATTTCAGGAAAGGAGAAGAGATCTACAGATGAAATCTTCATTTTGACTTCACGTAGCAACATTTGCGTTTATTTTTACCATTTCTTCTTAGATTTTCAGCACATACAGAAATAATGTCTGAGGTATTCATTTCCCATGGTTGTGTCACTCCAAAACCCTGGTACTGTCCATCATTTGTCTGTTACCATCTGGGCAGGGCTAAAAAACATTGGAGGAAGAAAAGGGAAAGAAAATACATGAACTTTCCTGTAAAATATAATGGCCAATTTGGTGGGAGATAAAGATTTTGAGTAGAAAATTGGTGTTCAGGCTTTAAAAATATCTATCTTTAAAGTTCTGCACGCATGCCCTGCNCGAGGCAGCTGTTGAATGAAAACATGGGAAATGGATGAAATTAGGTGAAAGTCGTCCCTCTAGCTAAGGGTCAGGACGAGTAGTAAGCTGGGCTGAAGGGATACAAGATTTTGGGCTGCAGAGGGCTGAGCAGGATGAATTCCACCACTAATGAGCTTAGTGAATAAGCTCATTACCTAATGAGCTCTATTGAACGAGCTTGAATTCCTGCCTGGGGAAAGCCCTGCCGTAGATCAAACATAGGTAAACAGCTCCATCAGTTTACACACACAGGGCATCTGAAGCTCAGCAGCAAATTCAGGGTCATTGGCAGAGCCTTTCCCGAAGGTGGGGATGTCAGGAAGGATCAGAAAAGCAGCAAAGAGCAGAGGCTCTTTTCCAGTTCTGTCCTTTCTGCACAATCTGTGATCCGGACGAGGATGCAGCGACACGACTCGTCACCACACACACGTCCTGGTGACTTTGCTTCACATTTACCTCCCACCCTTCCACCCTCCTGAGGCACTGCAGAGCTGGAAACCTCCAGAGGGCCAAAACTGCATCCAAAAAAATGCTCCTGAAATGGTTCATCTCTGTGAATCTCCATCTAACACCCCAGCCTGGCTTCGGTGGCTGGGGGGATCTGTCAGAGCAGATGCCAGTTCTGAGGGTTTGGAAAAAACCCAAAGGAAATCTCACATCCACCCTGCCTCGTGGACAATTTATTACCCAGGAAGGCAGGAGGCTTGGAGTGCCTGTGAGGAATGGCCCAGCATCCCCACCCACTGCTCAGAGCAGCTTTCGGTTCTCCTGACTTGGAAGTGAAAAGGGAAAATGAGATTTCAGGAAAAGAAGAGATCTACAGATGAAATCTTCATTTTGACTTCACGTAGCAACATTTGCGTTTATTTTTACCATTTCTTCTTAGATTTTCAGCACATACAGAAATAATGTCTGAGGTATTCATTTCCCATGGTTGTGTCACTCCAAAACCCTGGTACTGTCCATCATTTGTCTGTTACCATCTGGGCAGGGCTAAAAAACATTGGAGGAAGAAAAGGGAAAGAAAATACATGAACTTTCCTGTAAAATATAATGGCCAATTTGGTGGGAGATAAAGATTTTGAGTAGAAAATTGGTGTTCAGGCTTTAAAAATATCTATCTTTAAAGTTCTGCACGCATGCCCTGCAGAGCACAGCCCAGGGTAAACAAACGCAGGCAGCTCGTTGTACGTGTCAGGATATATTCACATGATTGCAGCAGGAGAGTCTGGCACCAAATGTACTGTGAACTGAAAATGAATTTCAGCAGCTTTTATGATTCATTTTTTGTCAGAAACAAAGGCTGGAGCTGCTCGTGTGCTGTGTCCAGGGGCTCCTGCAGCACAAACCCTGCACTCAGCTGTGGCTCTGTGTCCTGCCAGGGGGGCTCTGGCAGCTTGGACACCCCCTTGGAATGTCACCTGTGGGCTCATTTCTCCTGGTGCTGCCCCACTGTGCTCCTGAGGAACAGGGGAGTCACTCCCTGACAGCCTTGGATCACAGCAGGGACAGGAGGCAGGAAAACTGCACTGGGATGGGCCAGGATGGGCCTGGGAGACACCAAGCACAAAGCCACCTTGGCAGGAGATGCCTCTGGGGACAGATCCCCTCAGAGCCCCCCTGATCCCCCCTCTTTGCCAGGGCTGTCCTGTCCATCCCCAGCTCCCTGCATCAGCTGAGCTGCTGCTGAGGCACTTGGGAAAACTCTTGGATAGAATTTCTGTGCCATTAATAACTGCTTCCCTGGCAATATCAAAACAGAGTGGGCAGCCAGCACTTCCACCACCTATAGACTTGAGTGTACAGCAAATTAAATCCACCTGTTAGATCAGCACAAACTGAGAGAAAGGGCTTGCATCTGAACATCCCTGGCTGTGGAGTGCTCTGCCTGCAAGGTGAAATACTCAGGATGAAAACAATTGGTGACTAAAAGCAAGGATTTCACAGAATCACAGAGCATCCTGAGCTGGAAGGGACCCACGAGGAACATCAGGTCCAATTCCTGGCCCTGCACCCATGGCAGGAGGGCTGCAGTGACAGGAGCTTTGTGATCCCTTCCAACCCAAAGCATTCCATGATTGTGTGAGTTCCCAGCTCTCTGGAATGACTCAGGTAACCATGCACAGGCAGCTTCCCTCCCATCCCACCCCTGGCTTGCTGCAGGTGCAGTTCTGCTGTCCCCAGGGTGACCCAGGGTGAGAGGGGGACGTGGTCACCAGCTCCAGGGGCTTCCAAATGTGTCTGCAATCTAAACAAAATATCAAGGAACTCCACCTCCTCTCACAGGGAAAAGGAGAGAATGGTGAAAAAATAACCACACAGCATTTTGGATGGCAGAATGAAAGGCGTTCCACAGGTCTGAGTTTTGTAGGGAACATGAGTTAGCAAAATGCAAACAGGAGTAATTTCTCTCCCAGACACTGATTTATTATTTAATACTAAAATACTCTGACTAACAAAACTGCAGAATCATCCAGCCAGGGAAGGGAGGGATGCATGGGAGAGCCCCAGAGGTGTCAGCAGGCTGTGCCAGAAGGGAGTCACAGCAGGCTCTGCCCCACACCTGCCATGTGCTCCCAGCCTTTCCTCTCACTCTGCTGCCCTTTGCTCACACTAAACCTGGCCCTGAATTATTTAATTTAACAGATTATGGTCACATTTGTAGCCAGGAGGGAAGGCAGCTCATCTGTGCACCAGGCTGTGTTTTGGGTTCAAGGCAGACTCTGTCAGGCATCCTTCAGTATTTCACCCAAGTGGAAGAGATGCACTTTGTGACAAGTGCTGCCACACAGGAGGGGAACTGCTAAATAACAGCAAAATCAGCTCCTTTAAGTTACAATATAATGTAAGGTTTGGGCTTTTACTACATAATCCATTTTAAAGCACTCTTAGATATGCTGCTCTATGGTAAAATTGGATTTTTAGCAAAAATATAGCCCAAATGCTCAGCATAACAAATTGTAATCACAGCAGTCAGTTTGCCATCTAAGATGCAATGCATCCTCTAGTTCTCTTTTTTCCACTTATCTCTTAAATGCAATTTTCTGTCCCACTCTGTTGAAGACCAGGTTAAATCAATGAAATAGAAATAGTGTTGTAATATTATATCCTGTGGCAAAAGACTAACGTTGCCTCTAGTCAGGAACTGTAAAAGTGATAAAGCCAAACCAGATTTCATGGAACTCTGCAGCTCTTTGAGTGTTTTTCTCTCTGCTTGTCAGTGGAACAAGGCACTGAACCCCTCTGACACCACCCCTGACTTCCAGTTGTTCCAGAACCCTTGTCCAAAGGAAAAAAAACCCTTTATCACGAGCAGCCACATATACAGGTACAGAATAATAACTTCAAGGATTTTTAATTGCATTTGCTTCCATTTCAGAAGAGTTTCTTGATTTTCTTAAATAATCCGACCTTTGACAGGACAGAGCATCAGCCTGCCCTCAGCTCCACCCAGGGCAGGTGATCCCAGCCCAGGGGAACAGGGAACAGGCACGGAGATTCAGAGATTCCAAACAGGGATTCACAGAACTCTGAGCTGAGGTCCTGAAGTCCCATGAACAGAGGGAGTGTATCCATAGCCCCACAGGGATTCACTTGAGAGTAAATCAGATTGAGAGGATATGAAAAGGCTTCCTGAGGATTATGTGTAAGATGTGAGAAGCAATCACACCTCCAGATATGGTAAAACATCACCATAAAATAAAGCACTGAAAGCCTGAATGATTTGGCATTGAAGCATGAGGATTTTTAAATGCTACCATTCAGATATGGTAGAAAATTATATCCCTCTTGCAAACAACCCTCCAGTACTGAGTGGTAGGAAAAGAACCACAGACCTGAGGAAAGACACAGCAGAGGGGTAGGTCTCCTCTGCACAGCCCATCTTTTCCAAATTCCTTTCCTTTCCTGGCATTCAAACTTGTAGATAATTCAGGAGGAGCTCAGTCTGTGCTGCCCAAACAGAGGAAACAACAGGACCTGTGTATATTTTGCTGATAATTCATTTCTGAAAAGTGTCACATATGGGAACTTTACAACAAAATCCCCATCAGTTCTTAGTACACAGACAAACAGCTGCTCCTGAAGTGCTGACACAGCCCAGGTTTGATCCGAGGGTGGGCAGCCCTCAGGAGGAGCTGCACTCCTGTGCTGGGCCAGGCTGCTGTGACTGAATCCTGAGAAGGCACAGGGAACACATCAAACCCCACAAGGAGAGCAGGAAAGGAGGGCTGGTTTCCCAGAGATGGGGCTGATGAAGAGATCTCATTCAGCTGTCAGGGAAAGGCCTTTTCCTTCTCCCCCCCTAGTCACAGATCACTCACAGCAGCGTGGCAGGAGGGCTCTCTGAACAGAAGGGATANCCCCGCCCCGTTCCCCCCCTGCCCATTCCCGCCCTGCACATTCCCCCCCTGCACATTCCCACCCTGCTCACTCCCACCCTGCACATTCCCATTCCCAGCCTGCTCACTCCCACCCTGCACACTCCCACTCCCACCCTGCTCACTCCTACCCTGCTCACTCCCACCCTGCACATTCCCATTCCCACCCTGCTCACTCCCCCGCTGCCATCAGCGTTCCAGGGACACGGTGAGAGCACAGGGGTTAAGGATAAATGGCTCATTCCCTTCCCCAAATCCTGTCCCTGCAGGAGAGCATCCCTGCTCACCCCTGTCCTGCCCTCAGCTCAGGACTGGGAGCTGTGAGGGGCAGGGGAGCACAGCTCAAAACCACTTTTCTGTCCCACTTTGCTGTTTGTGCCAGTGCAAGCTCACAGGGTCAATTCCTAAGCCTGAAAGACTCATTTTTAGGGAGTTAGGGAAGAAAAGAGCAGCTGCAGGAAGAGCTTCCAAGGGCTGGTTGTTTCTGCTGCCTCTCCTGCTGCTTCTTTTCATGATATGCATCCTCCCCAATGCCATTGTTCTCCCCCAAGCCACACAGAGGTTTTGTGGTGCTGTTTTGGGACTGGTTTGGAGGGGAAGTTCCTGTGCAGAGCATGGGGGGAGCTGATCAGAGCTTCCTCCTGCCAAGGCTGTGCAGCCACAGAGAGATGATTCCAGAGACTGATGCTCTCCCAGCTCACAATTGACACATGGGATGGGTAAATGAGATTTGTTTTGGCATCTCATTCACTTCCCAATCCATCTTCTCCAGTGCTTTTCTCCCCTCCAGGCTGTACAGGGGAAGGTCAATCAGTTTAATTACAGATGTGGGACACATCAGCACCGTTTGCATCCCAAGGTGTGCTCATGCAGCTGGAACTCTTGCACACTCCCACTCACTTTTGCACCAGATATAACAGCAACAGGTTCCTTTGCAGCCAAGAAACCTCTCCACGTGTCAGTGGACTGATAACAAAAGGAATAAATAACTCCAGAGAAGGGAATTTTAATGACATTTCTGTACCAGGTCTGTCAGAGTACGCTACAACCATTTATTCAAGTTCACTGCCTTCCTAGATAAACACTGACATCTCTATTTTGCAGGTGTAAAATCCAAGTCAGAGAAAGACTGAACTTCTCCTACACAACCCACACAATAAAGAATTCCCTGCTGCCGCTTTGGGGCAGCAGCACATCTCTCAGTGGAGCAGGGGAACCTGTGCACTCCCTCAGCCCAGCACCTGCACCAGCCCCTGAGCCAGCTCTGATCAAAGTTTCCCTGTTTTTTTAAAGACCTTGATGTCCACAGAAGGTGACCAGAACGGGTCACCTCCTGCAGACAGCCCAGGGGTGGCACTGAGATTTTCTGATGTCTGTTCAGAGAGTCAGTCTGGCACCTTTCCACCTGTAATTTTCTTGCTCATCTCTGGAACATCTGTAAATTCTGCTGCCCAGGTGGGTCATTTTAACACTGCTCTTTTCGGTGCTGTTCTCCCACATCCACGAGCATTTGAAGAGCAGAGGCACAAATCCATTAAGAAGCTATTTATTGAGGTCAGCTGGGACTGGGCTGTTGTTTCTGTCCCTTCAGAGAAACCCACAAAATTCTCCAGGGGTCAAAACAAACACGAATACACAAACAGCAGCTGCCTCAGCCTTCCAAAAGGATTTTGTAGCATTCCAGGAACTTGCACTGCAGTATAAACTTCACTTTGAAATAAAGGACACTTTGTGATTTTTAATTGCCTCCTAACCTTTCATTAATTGGGCCTTATGCAGTGAGCAACATCACAATAATACGTCTGCCACCTCTGCAGAATGCAAATGGGCCACAATGAGGGGAGAGCACCTGAGCCAAGCCCCAGCCACAGCAGGAGCTCATGGTCTCACCCACCACAACAGAGACTTCCTAATTATCCAGTGGCCTTTGTTTCGCTGGAATTGCTTTCAGAACGAACAACATGTGAAAAGCAAACCCGACACACCACGGATTTTGGCATTTGCTCATCAGAGAGGCACAGAACAGCTCCACAAAGTGATGTCTTTCGGCAGCTCTGAAAAGTCACATTTGAAATTTATTTCCATAATAATGAGTCTAGTGAACAATTTTGTCAGAAAGAGTTATTTGCATAGCTCACATTTATGTTTTCACGTCGTTTCTGCACTTGCTGTGAACACCGGGCTCCGGTGATAAAAGCAATAACCCCAAGGGCAGGGATTTGTTTATGGCCTGGGCTCCTTCTGTGCCTCCCGATCCTGCAGGAGCTGAGCACAGCCCTGGCCCAGCCCAGAGCTCACCTGCACCGCTCCAGCAGCCTTTGGACACTGCTCCAGGGATGCACAGGGTGGGATTTGGGGGTGTCTGTGCAGGGACAGGACTTGGATGTGGGACAGGAATGTCCCTTCAGCTCAGGACATTCTGTGACTGATTCCATGAACCCCAGCTATGGAACACAATTCCTCTTCATGGCCATCTCCTCCTGCCCTCCCTGGAGCAGCTGCCAGAGCCCTTCGGGACCAGGATCCCCTTGGAATCAGGATCAGGATGCCCTCAGGACCAGGATCCGCTTGGGATGGGGATCCCCTCAGGACCAGGATCCCCTCAGGATTAGGATCCCCTCAGGACTCAGATCCCTTTGGGATTTGGATCAGAATCCTCTCAGGACCAGGATCCCCTCTGGATTGGGATCAGGATCCCCTCAGGACCCAGATCCCCTCAGGATTGGGATCCCCTTTGGACCAGGATCCCCTCAGGACCCAGATCCCCTGGGGATTGGGATCAGGATCCCCTCTGGACCAGGCTCCCCTGGGGATCCTCTGGTGCCCAGGAGCAGCAGGAGCCTGGCAGCCCCCGGGCTGCTCTCAGAGGGGGCACAGCCCTGAGCACAGCCTGTGCAAAGCTTCAAAGCCCACTTTTAGGGCTGAGGGTCCCAAAGCCCCCGGGATATCCCAGGGGAATCTCCCCACAAAGGGGTTCGGGCAGTGCCAGGCTCCCAGAGCAGCACCTGAGCCTCTCCCCCTGTGCCTTTCTGGAAACATTTCCCAGCACAAACCCGGTGTCTCTCGGGGCTCACGCTGCCATTTGTTCTAATTCTTGTTGACATTTCATTTCACACGCTATTAAATGACCCCCTTCAGAAGGATGAAACAGAAATTTGCTTGAGAAGAGGGAAAATAAAATAATGTGCGCTTTAGGACAAAACAAGCTCCTGATTTATTTTCCTGATAAAGTTAACACATCTGGCACGGAGCAGCCAGCCAGGGCTGCTGTGCTGGCCGTAATTCTGTACTTGGGGACTGTGGCAGCAAAGTCTTTAATGTCACAGCACATGCTTCTGTGATTATCGATATTTTCACTCCATCAAATTGTTTCTACCCAAAGGAAAGTCTCCCTTTGTTTGTGAGCAGAGTTGAAAAGCTCTCTGCCAACAGCCGGGGTGGTACCTGCAATTACACAGCGCTAGATAAGGGAAGGACAAGTGGAAGGGAGCTCCTATGAATCATTTTTTTATGTGAGCAATTTAGCAGTGACAAATTCTATCAATCACCCCTGTGCGGGGTCCGGGGGTAGGCAGCTCTCCTGACACTTTTTATGCCTTTCTTTGAGCGCTGTAAAATGACCTCAGGGGATGGAACGAGGCACTGAAAGTGGCTGTGGAGCTTTGCAGGGGGTGAGGAGGGAGATTTGGTCGGGTCCTGGCAGATGGGGGTCAGAACATCCCACGAAAGGCTGGAAATCACAGCGGGAAGGGCTCCCATAAAAACACAGCATCCCCTGCCTTTCCATGGGCTTCAGCTCCCACCGTGCTGCATTTGTCTTTTATGGTGATTAAAACTCAGCAAAGTTATTAATGCTGAGACTTCCCTCAGTATATCACATTCAAAATAGGCTTTTTTTTACTTGTGGAAAGAAAATAACCTCCTTTTCCCCCTTCCAAACTGGCTTTCCTAAGGGAAATGCAATACTGGAAGCCTTGTGAAGGACTTCATTTGTTTATTGCCAATCAACAGTTTAATGAGTGCTGGAAAAATACAATTTATGGGGTTAAACAAAGACAGTTATTGGCAGAAATCCCACAAGATCATTATGGGATGCACGGAAGCAGCTGGCAGGGGATGTCCCACAGCATCAGCCTGGGGGGGATGGAGGGGGTGGTGCTGTCCCCACCCACACCTGGGCACGGGGACAAAAGGACACAGGGACAGCCTGGCTGGCCAAGCTGGATTTCCACTCCTCCAGCTGCCAAAAACCCCTAAAAATTAACCTTGGCAAAAATTCTTTAGAGAAGTGGAGGAATTTTGAGGATGATGTGAACTTCGACTCTCTCAATTTTTAAACTAGGATTATGTCATATAATATCCTTAAAGATATTCCCCAAGGCCAGTCCCTTTTACAGTGAATAATATCTAATCACCCATTTCTTCCCATATAATATACTACTGCCTTCTAAATTTGCCAATCTAATTAGCCCTTTCCCTAACACTCAGTATGATTAAATCTGTATTAAAACTTTCTGTGCAGCACCAGAGGAGACACACCTGAGCATTTTCTAAATTTAGCAGAGGACAATATTTAATGGGTTATTTATGGGTGCTGGAGTTGCTGCATAAATGAATTCTGATTTGATTTCTTCAACCTCTTTATTTTTTTCCTCAACTCCCTCCAATTGTGTATCAAGCAGATTAGAAAGAGGAATGGAGAAACACACCTGGAACCATCCATCAAGGATCTTTCAGAACTAAATTAACAATGAGCACTTTGTGCAAAAAGAGCAGGAAAACCTGAGTTTCCTTATACTTCAGCTTCATCATTTTCTGAGCTGTCAGAGCAGAGACATTTGGACTCATCTCACAATTTCCATGTGTTTTAAAGAGGGACAGCTTTAAGAGCTGGAAGCAATTCCTGAGGATTTGCATTACTTGCACATAACTTTGATCTGAGGTTTAGGAAGATTTGCACTATTTGGGGGGGTCAGAAGGCTCTGTGTGTGTGCTGTGGGGAAATGATCTGGTCCCCAGGAGATGCTGCAGCTTTCCCTGAACCCCAGGCTCAGGAGGGGAACTCAGGGATCCCCTGAGGAGCTCAGAATGCTCCCCAAGAACAGCAGGATTTGGGGCTGGCTCCTGAGCTTAGCAGGGAATTTAAATTGTCCAGGCAAAGCAGGAAGGATGGGAGACCTGACAACATCAGCTCCAAGGGAAAAAAATCTGTAATGGGATCTCCCCCAAATCCTTTCACTGTCATTCCTCAGGCAGGTAGCTGGGAAACCATCCCGTGCTGCCTTGGAGAGCTCCACAAAAGCCTTTGTGTGCCTCTAATGGGAATGTTTCTGCAGGAATTTGTCTGAATGCTGTTGTGAGGGTTGAAAGTGGCTCCTGGCCCATTTCACTGCCCAGGTCCCGTTCCCCTGGAGCCCCTGGCAGGAGGATGAGCAGATAACCAGAGCATCTCCAGAAGGACAAAGCATCCCCAGCAGGAGACAATGAGCTTGTTTCTCACAAGGATTCGAATGACTTCAATTACCCGGTCCCATTCAGGGGAGGGTGAGGTTTGGGATTACTTCGGAGCAATCAATTGTGCCTGATTGGCTTTATTCAATAAAAAAGAGATGGGAGAATCTATTTTTGTTCCCTTCAGGCAATACAAGCTCACAGACTTGTAAAATCTCTGTGCCCCCTTCGGGGCTGTCACTTGAACAAAGCCAAGGCACGAGCTGGAGAAAGGAGAAGCCAATACTGGGAATATTTTGGCTCCTGGGAGAGCAGTTTGTCCCCAGTGAATTCAGGGGCTGTGCAGGTGAGGAGAGGGAGGGGGTCTGGCACTGGGAATCCTTCCTGCTCCTCTTACTAAGGCAGAGATCATCCATGTCCTTGTAGGACATGAAAGATGAGAGACTCCAAATATTTCAACAGGCAAAGAACATAGAAAAAAAGCTTTATTGTCTAATTCTTACTACCTTTTATAAGGTGTTCTGATACAGACTTAACATGTTTGGTGAATAGGAATGACACCTCTCTAATCCCATTGGTGGAACTAGAGAAACAGCAAAACACCACCTGCAGAAAGATTGTTTTGGGAAAGGAGAGTTGTTTGCCAAGATTGTTTTGAGAAGAAGTTTTCTTGAGAAATTTCCCCTTGGGAAAAGGTTAGCAGCTGCCAGCAGGCTAAAATCTCTCAGTCCCAGAAATATCTGGACACTGGAGCAGCCTGGGCCAGGGGAGGTGCCCCTGCCAGGGCAGGGGTGGCACTGGGGGGCTCTGGGGTCTCTCCCAGCCCATTCCCTGCCCCTGGCTGCCTGTGCCAGGCTGGCTCTGCAGGAGCAGCAGGAAAGTGCCACAAACCCAGCCCTGGCCAAGGGACAGACCCATTCCCAAAGTCACTGCAAAACCCAGCCAAGCTCAGCCTTGACCTCCAGACAAATGAAGTTGTCAGGACTAATTAAAATGCACTTTTTCTTTCTCTTCTCTCTGCTGGTCAATAAGATAAACACAGGCCAGAGGGACACAAAGAACAGGCTCTGTGCACTCTGAACTCTCAAAGATGCTTCACAGCATTAGACAGCAAACACAAAAGCTGAGCTGATGTTTATTTATCTCTGGGTAAATGTGTGTCCTTCTGGTGTTACTTTTGGCATGGAAGAAAAGAAATATACTTCTGCCTCAACATTTCAGAATGGCCACAGGACTTAAAGCAAGCCCTCATGAAAAGATTTGTAATCCTGTGACTGGAAGACATGCCCTAAAATCCCTCTCAGGGTGGCAGGAGGGCTGTCCTTTGGGGGTGAAACATGGAATGTTGGAAGCTGTGCTCATGAGAACAAGGTGCCAGCTCTCCCTGGGCTGGATCCAGAAACCCTGGGGTGTGTTTCCATCCTGCTGCTCCCAGCAGAGCCCCCCTCAGCTCTACCCTGCCCTGCCCTGCCCTGCCCAGGCACCTGCCCAGCCTCCCCAGGGCAGGCAGAGGAAGCTGCTCTCAGGAATATCCTGCCTCCCCTAGGAAACCAAAGTGCTCCTCTTGGAGCCACTCTCTGCAATGGAGAATGAGAGATGCTGCATTATCAGTGGAGTGTTGTGATGTTGTGAAATGTGGCTCTGCTTTTGCAGCTCCTGCCCAAGCTGGAGCTCTCTCTTAGCTCAGGGTAACCTCCCAGTCTGCTCCTACGTTTGCTTTGCAAAGAAAAGGAGTTCATAAAAAAATACAATGAAATAGGCCCTTTTCCCCCTTTACTTAAGTATCACCTGAAGGTTTAAATGTAGTAATTAAAAGTCCCTCTATGCTTCTGCATGAATTTTTAAATATAGTCATTAAAAATAAAATAAACCCTTAGCATGATCTGCCTTACATAACTTCCTCCACAATTTAAAAATAACTTGTACAACTTTCTAGTACTCAGTGTGCATCACAGCAATTAGAGGCAGGTAAGAGAGAGCTCCAGATCTGCCTTCACCAGAGCTTCACCCCTGAGAGCAGCATCCCAGAGGGCAGGGCTGGGACACAGCCCAGCCTGGCACACGGAGCTGGGGCTGCTCCCAGGTCCTGGCAGCTCCCAGGGCTGTGGCTCCTGCACATCTGGGATCCCCCCCCTTGGGAAGAGCTGCTCCTGGCTGGGGCTGAGAGCAGCAGAGCTCTGCATCACAGCCTGCCCCAGCAGGGAACCCAGAACCTGGTGTCATTCTGGTCCAGCAGGTACTACAGCCAGGGGAAAAGCTGATTAAAATCCCCAGGAGTGTAAATACAAAACAGCCCTGTCTGTTTGTGCTGCAATCACAAAACACATTCATGGCACTCTGTAAAACCCCCCTGCCTTGGCCCAGGCAGCTCTGAATGCTCTGCTCTGAGCCAGGGCAGGACACAGTCTGAAGGCCCTTCTGTTCCAGATAAAGCTCCTGAGAAATCCTCAGGAGCAGCCAAAAAGCTGGAAGCCACTCAGAACTGCAGAGTGGAAAGGAATGACCACGTGAGGATGATAAATGCGTTGGAAAATAAGGAGAGCAAGGATATAGATCAACACAGGTCCATAAATCATGGCTCACATGATGAATTTGTTATGCCAGCTCTGCCTGTTGAACTGTTAAAGCAATGCTAAAATATGATTGAGGCACATGTGAGAAACTCTAGGCAAGTCTCCCAGGCCTTCATCCCTGTAAATTATTATGGCTGTACTCACCTAAGTTTACATTAAATTAGGATCCAGCCAGTTTTAGCTACAGAGAGAATTATTACTGAGCATACACCAGGCAGAGCATCATCAGGGATTTGGGCACGCAGTTATTCTCTGTTTCCCAGCTGTATCCCATCCCAAGTTTATCCACCACCTCAGCCTTTCTTCTCCTGAGCACACACC
Source organism: Aegithalos caudatus (assembly GCA_013389925.1). Classification (NCBI taxonomy): domain Eukaryota; kingdom Metazoa; phylum Chordata; class Aves; order Passeriformes; family Aegithalidae; genus Aegithalos; species Aegithalos caudatus. The sequence continues at coordinate 186,027 of WEIU01007386.1, read as the reverse complement.
CCTGCCTTGGGCGTGCAGGAGAAATCCAGGTGAGCTTCTTGAGGTGCTGAATGGAGCACAGGGATCAGCCCCAGCAGGCACCAGGGGCAGGTGGGCACCCTGAGATCCCCCAGGGGTGGAACAGCCTCCCTGGGCAGCCCCAGCCCTGTCCCAGCTGCTGGAGGGGACCCAGGGATGCTCTGGATGTTGTCCCCAGGCCAGTTTGCTGTGTCACTGCAGGGCTATTTATAGAACCACGGTGGTATCCAGGGAACGGGGGGGTGTTGACTAGTACTGGTCCATGAATAAAACATGGATATTTTCCTGGCTGCAGGAGCTGAGAGCTGCTTTGGATTTCATGTTTCACTCTGTGATGGGACTCAGCTGCTGAGGCTGTGCTTCAGACACAAAGTGGGATTTGGACTGAGAGAAAAGCTCACAGGAAACAAACACAGGCAGCAGCAGGCCTGGCTGACACTGCATTCTTGGAGATTTAAATCAGAGATTAGGAAGGAATTCCTGGCTGGGAGGGTGGGCAGGCCCTGGCACAGAGCAGCTGTGGCTGCCCCTGGATCCCTGGCAGTGCCCAAGGCCAGGCTGGACAGGGCTTGGAGCAACCTGGGACATGGAAGGGATGGGATGAGCTGAGCTTTAGGGTCCCCCCAACCCCAAACCACTCTGGGATTCTACAGATCTGAGGGCATTAAACCAATAATTTATCAAGGACCTCCTACAGCAGCTCCAGAGGGAACAGGCAGGAGGTTCAGCAGCCTGGGCACAGCATCTCTTTTTGCTGAGCAGTACAACACTCATCCTGTTACCTGCAAAGCCCCACATCTGACCCAGTCTCTCTCTCTCCCCCATTAAAAATTAATGCCAACTTTCCTACAGTGACATCTGAGACGTGAAATGGCAAAAGGAAGGTCAATGTGGTGGCTATATTTTCTCCATACAGCTTTGAAGTAGGTCAGGTAATATAGGACTTGGCATCACTCTCAAAGCAATCGTAACTGGAATTAAATTTAGATTGCAATAATGAAGGTGCTTGAAAAAGTCAAAACTCCAGGCCCCCCTTTCCCTCCTGCAGGAGCCACCCCGTGGCTCTGGAGGCCCCTCAAAGGACCAGGAACACACAGAGAGTGCCAATTCACCCAGGACACTTTTTAACATCTTTAATATTTTGCCAGTATTTTTGTCAGCTTCCCTGGACAAATTGTCCCTTGGTTATGTAGAACGCTTTCATGGCAACTTTCACTGTCAAATTTCAGATTATTTATAACAAACATAACCTTACAAGTGCCTCTGCAAGATGAATAAACACAGCAGGCTCTGCTGCTGCAGCTTGGGAGGGGAGAGAACTGCCCAGCTCTGCTCAGAGTGACACAAGAACCCAGAGAAAGCTCAGGTTCTCCTGGTATTTAAATCTTCATTACTCAGAAAATCTCCTCCTCAGGTTCAGGAAGGCTTAGGTTTGATGTGTACTTGTCATGGCTCACAAAATTGCTCGGTTTCTGTTGGATTCACAAGAAAAAATAACAAAACAGTGCAAGAAGTTCATTTCCCAGTGTTTCAACCCATCCTGTATCACAAAAGCTGAGATCAGAAAGCCTGACCTAATGAGATTACCCAGGTTACTATTTCAGGGCTAACTGCACTTGGGAAGAAGAGAAAGAAAAGCCCATTACTGACTGATAAATAAAATAAAACTCATTTTCCAATGTATTCTGTAAATCAAAACACTCAAAGAACCTCTAAGGCTATATTAAAGCCGAGAAAAACGTAACATGAAATCAATGTTAAAGGCCATCTCAACATCCTTTTATCTAACCAAAATTGTAAACACACTGCTCCATTCCCAAAGCACAAAATCCATTTACACTTTGCATACTTGAAAAGAAGTCTAATGCATTTTGAAAACCACAGACTTAACTGCATGTTTCTCCCATTTAATACAACGCAGCTTAATAAGATTTGCAGGAGGCACAAAAGGCAAATTGAGCCCTAGAGTTGAACACACAATCTCAGGTCCCCAGCAGAGAGGCAAACCTGGTGATGGGGAAAATGTAACACCAGAAGGGATCAAAGCAGGATAAAGGATGATCAGAAAAAGGAGGGAAAAGTCAGGAAACAGATTCAGCACCTGACTTCTTGAAATGCTCCTCTGAACACTTAGCAGATGATTTGTAGCAATGACAGGGAGTCAGTTTCAAAACCACAACCCAGAAGGATTTTATTTCTTGTGGATAATTGCATTCCAGAGCTACCAGGGCCAGTTTAGCTTTGGGTAACACAAGCAGGCAGAAAACTTCAGGAGAAGGTGGCTGCTCTCCCAGCTGATCCATCCTCAGGGAGATTTCCATCTCTCCTCTGTCCAACAGCAGCTCAGCACTTCTACCCAAATACTGCAGGCTTCAATTCCTGAATATGATAAGAGGAAAAAACCGCCCAGGCCTGAGCTTAGAAAGACAGGTCTGGAAACATCCAAGGCTTGTAGCTGTTTGAAGTCATCCCTGGAAGTGGCCATCCACCATCCATGGACATATCCCTCACACTTATCCAGTGGCTTTTGATCTCTTCACTGGCATCTGCATGAAAAGTGAGTTTCTCATCTTAAAATCCTCCTTAAACTCTGCCCTGCTCCCAGCCCCCACAGCCTCTGTGAAGCCCCTGATGCTGAAGCACAAACTCAGGTAACATTTTTCCCTCTGCTCTGAATTAGAGAGGCAGACATTGAGCTTGGTTTGAAGTGTTGTGTACACAGCAGAAAGCTGAGAGCTTATCCACAAGTGGTCTGAGGCATGGCACAAACTCAAATGACTCAACACAACAGATGCTCTTTATACCTGTCTGTCTGTGCACAACGAGTGCTTTGATCCAAAGCTTTTATGGCAAAGCTGGAGCCAAAGCTCTCTGGGGAAAGCAAAGTCCTGGGGACTGGAGAAAGCCTGGATCAGGCTGTCAGATGGAGGAGCTGAGCATTGCATTTGGGGCCAGGAATGTAAAATGTGCGTGCTCAAAATGAAAAACATCCCTCCTGTGCAGTCACTGTGATGACTTATGTTAATTCTCCCCCCCAAAAACAGCTCCTAGCACTGGGCTGGGGGCAGAGAGCCCCCCAGGGAAATCACTGCACGTGGCTCTGGCCTGTGCTGCCAGGACAATCCACAAGGAATGAGCCCTGCACAGAGCATCAGTGCCCAAGGAAAGGGGAAGGGGTCGAGTGGGCTGGGAGCAGATTTCCATGGAAAAATCCCAGACAGTGACTTTGGAGGAGGCAAGGAAATTACCAGGGATAACATTTGTCCTTTTCTCCATTACTGCACTGTGCCCGCTCCCTGGTTCTGGCACAAAGTTCTGAACTGTGCAAATAAATCCACAACAAAATGGGAGCCCTGCTGAGGAAAGAAACCTGTGGGGCTCCTGCACTTTGGCTTTTCAGTCTCCAGAGCATTTCCTTCTCTCACCCATCTCCATCCCGTACCCAGCAGGTGTTTCCATGGCAACACCATGCAAAGCCATCCTTCCCTCTGACATGGGAGAAATGTTGAATGGCTGAAAAGAACTGGCTTGGGAAAACCTGGAAATTCAACTAAAAATAGGAAAGGCAATAATGGAAGGTGAAGGTGGAAAACTGCCTGGGGGCTCTGGGTACAGCCAAGTGCAATTTGCTGTTTCTCCTTCCCTCTGGTGAGAGGGAAAAAAGCAGCTTTGTTTCCTTGTAAGATGTGGAGCATCCCTGGCAGTTCTGTCCCTTCCTTCAAGCCTCCCCTTAGCAGTAATTCTCCTACTTCTATTTTATCACATCAAAAATGATTCCAAGGGACCCAGAGAGCAAGGAACGAGCAGCAGGGCCCCAGATTCCCCCCTAAGGAATGGCTGCACTTGAAAGCTTCTGACTCTTCCAGTAAATCAGTGTAATTTGTGCTCTGATGTCCTGCACGGCTTTACAAGTGACAAATCAATCATTATCCAAACACCCTTTGATAATCAGTGTGGTTCCATTAATTATGATAAATGCTTTCAGCAGCTACAGTATGTGGATGCAATGTGTAATTGCTTGGGAATTGTATTACCCTACTTTGTAGAAAGTCTCTGAGAAAGTGCCACACTCCAGCAGCTGAACGCAGCGTTTACACAATCCACCCTTCCAAGTGTTTAATTGGAGCAAATGCACAGTCCATTAGTATCACTGGTATTAAATATTAAGCAATATTCCTTGAAAAAGACCCATTACAGCTTTACAAATTCCAAATGTGCAGGAGGAGTGTCTGAGCCTCCCCACCCTGGGGATTAATTGCAGCAGTTGTTGCACAGCAACGCAGCACAGGCCATCAGGACCTCACCTCACGAGTAACACTGCATCCAATTGGAATTGCAGGGAAATTTAGCCTGGCAGAAGGCAATGACCCAATTCCAGACCTGGCTGGGCTGCAGGGCTGCTGTGTGCTTAGAAAGTGCATCTGGAGTGGGTGGGAATGGGCAGGGGATGAGGAGGAACGTGGAATTCAAGGGGGAATGTGGAATTCAAGGGGGAATGTGGAATTCAAGGAGGAATGTGGAATTCAAGGAGGAATGTGGAATTCAAGGGGGAATGTGGAATTCAAGGAGGAATGTGGAATTCAAGGGGGAATGTGGAATTCCCATTGGCCTTAAAGACACGAGAGGGGAGGGGGCTGTGTGAAAAACGAGGGCCACTTTCTTAGAAGAATTTATAAGTTTAATTTAAAAAAAAAAAAAATGGGAGACAGCAAATAAAGCATTTTCTGGGCCAAGGGTGCCTGGCACCAAGGCAGCCAGCACACACCTCACCCCTTCAGATCCTTTGTTTTAAGGATCTCTGTGTTACACATTGAATAGACCCTAATGCAGGATTCAAACTCTCTTTTTGGGGATCATTTTCAGTTCAGTTTCAACTCCCCCCAAGCATTTTATCTGGTAGATCCATCTGGGTGCTCCACTCTGATATCACAGGTCCATAAACTCTTCTCTCCAGGTTTTGGTCATCTCCATTTGGATAAGATCCCTGATAACAGAGGTTCCATGGCTTTGCTCAGCAATGTCCATGCAGGAATGCAGGATGATTCTCCCTTCCTTCTGGTCTGGCCAGTTTAGATGTTACAAAGAAAAAACCCAGTCTTTACTGTTAGCACTATGTTACAATCAGAAAATATACATTCTAAATATATATTTCTAAACCAAAATATACATTCTAATATTCATTTCTAAACTCTGTTAATAGAAGAAAATATAATACACCTTTCCCACATTATACATATAGCTTTCATCTCAATATTTGCAAAAAGCCAACTCCATAATGTGCATTTATAACAGCTGAGAGGCTTCAAATCCAAGTGACAAATCCAACAAACAGGTCCATGGGTGCATCCCCACAGGACAAACCTGGGTGTTCAGTGCAAGGAGCAAGAGCCCAGCTGCCTTCTCTGAAAGAGCCAACATTCCCATCAAAACCAGGAGCTGCCATCAAAATGAGGCCACGTGGGTTTAGAAAAGGTTCCAATTGTTTTGAATTCCTAGAGAAATGGCCCTGCTGGCAGGTTTTGCCCTTGCTCAGGTCTCTTTTTTTGGGAGCAGTTCCCATTTATCTCTGTGAGGGACAGGAGGCTGAACCAGGCAGGTTTTTGGAGTGGCTGCTCACGAGGGTGCCTGTGTTTACATTCCCCCCATCCTAACCATCACAAGGAGGCAGATCTGGGATTTACAAGCTTTAAGGGAGTTTTCCTGGGGATTTTGGTAAAGCAGAACAGCAGCATTAACAGTCTGGGAAACCAAAAGCACATGTTTGAGTGCTTGTACAGCAGCTGTGCTATTCCTGCAGGAGCTGTTGCAGGGGGAAGGATCTGAGGGTCAGGTTTAAGCTAGAAAGGTCTTGTTTGGTGGAAAAATAAAAGAAAGTGGGCATGGAATAAATATTTGGCCAGGCTGAAGCAGCACAGAGGAAGGAAGGGAGGTGTGCAGGAGCTCTGCTCCTCCTCACCTGGCACGGGCAGGGAGCAGAGAGGATGGAGCAGCTCCACAAGAGCCTGGAGATCTCAGCATCACGGGGAAATCAGAGCCAAAAAAAAGGTGCAGGAAGGGGAGGGATTGGGATACAGAGCACACCACCAGGCAGGGCCCAGCAGGAGCCTCCACAAGGAAATTCCTGCTGTGCTCTGGTCCAGATGGGAGCAGCAAAACAACAGCCCCGGGGCATCCTGATGGCCTGGCAGGAAGCACAAGGATGATCACCAAAAGAGCAATCCTTAAAGCATAAAGAGAAGCAACAATTCTGCTTAAATGACTGCTTAGAGAGGATTTTTCCCCCCCATAATTTGACTTTTAAAGACGCGGTTTTCATGAAAATAACGAGGGCTGTTTGAATTCTGAGTCTAAACCTCCCATTCCTGATGTACTTTATGACATCCATTTTGCAAGGTAAAGGCTCCTTCCTGATGCATGAAAGAGGCTCTTGCAGGGGGATATACAAACACTCATATTTACGTTTCCAGAACAAAACAAACCACTTCAGAATAAAGGAGCCTGAGCAGACTCGAGCCTGAGGAGGCTCCTGAGGCATCTCCAGGAGATTCCCTCTGCTGCCTTTTTCCACTTCATCCTTCAGGCTCTGACCAGAGCCTTTTCCTTCCCTCTTTACTCGAGTTCTTCCAGGGGATTTGTGTTCTCAGGTCCCCAGTGATCCAGCAGTCCCTGTGCTCTGTCCCTTTCCTGCCTCCAGGGATGTACCTCAGCACAGCTCTACAGTTACATGGCTTTTTTAGCAAAGAGGGGTTTAACCCTGTATTTTCATCAATTTTGCCTAAATCTCTTGGCATTAAAAGATCTGAAAATAAACCCCCTTTTATATTTGGTGTGGTTTTGGAGTCTAATTTAGAAATGGTTTGAGAAGAGCTTTTTTTTTTCCTTTTTAGCCTTTATATCAGTCATTTGATCTGATATATGATAAGCTCAGATGAGTTTAAACTGATTCATCCTATTTTGTAATGTTTAAATGTACTTTGCTGAAGCTCCATCAGAATGTCACACACTTTTAAAATGAATAATTCATCCTGCCCACCTTTTCTGAAATGCCAAAAGGATACAGTGCCTTTCCCAGAGAGAAGCAAATACCTTCACTAAAGAGTACACAAGGAAACAAAATAATTTAAGAGCAAATAGCAAGGCCAGCTGCAGCACTGCAAATCTCAATAGTGTGACTCCTGTGGGATAACACCTGAGAGCCCAGCAGGGAGGGAGAAGCTTTTCCAGGGAGGGGTCAGCCCTGCACGGACACTGGGGATTCTTTAGGGGAGGGAGAAGTGCCTGAGGCTCAGGCACAGATCTGGCTCTGCCAGCACAGCCTCAAGCAGATGTGCAAGGACTGGCATGGATTTTATCCCTGTGCTGGCACTGGTGCAGGGAGAGCTGTGCCACTTCTTTGTTTAGCTGGGGATTATGGACCTCACTAACAGCCAGATAGAGTTTTGTCAGTTTGGAGCCCAGCAGGGGTCAGGTTAAGGCTCTGCCATGAATGGCACTTTGTGGGGAACCAGTGTTTGCCAAGCAGAATAAAACCCAGGTGGGGTGGCAGAAACCTGGAGAATGGCAATGGCAGGGAGCTGGAGAGCAGAGATCTCTGCTGCCAGGGCTCAGGTGCTCGCCTGGAGAGGAGAAGGCTCCAAGGAGAGCTTAAAGCCCTTTCCAGTGCCTAAAGGGGCTCCAAGAGAGCTGGAGAGGGGCTGGGGACAAGGGATGGAGGGACAGCACACAGGGCAGTGCCCCTGCTTTGGTCACAGCCCCTCCTCTGCCCAGCAGGAACTGAGGAGGTGTTCCTGAAAATGTCAAATCCATCCTTTTGGCCTGGGGTAGCACTGAGGGGAAGGCAGGAGGAGGGAGCAGAGCCAGGAGTGCCTGAGGAGCAGCCCCCAGCCCCACAGAACCCTCCCCAAGAGCAGGAACTCAGCCTTTGCAGCCCCAGAGCTGAGGGCACAAACCCTCACTGGTGTTCCATGCAGAGCTGATGCAAGGGTATTTTACTGCACTGGGTGAACAGAGGTGAACTCTGCACTGGGGGGACTAAAGGCATCATGTGAGCCCTTTGCTGGGCATTTCCAGCAGCCCTGGCAGCTGTGGGTGCCCCCAGATGGGGCAGCAAGGCAGGGAGGGCCAGGTCTGTGTCGCTGCTCCTGGGGAGGTTTGCAGCACAAGCAGCTCTCCAAACACCTGATGAGTCTGGAGGAAATAAAAATCAAAGCAAACTAAAAAACCCCCCATAAAACTCTGTAGTCATTTTCCACCAAGAGGCCCATGCTGCTCATCAAACATTGAAGAGCAGTCTGTGAATATCTGTGAAAATGACCTCATTGTCATTCTTCAAATCTTCCCTTTGAGCCCGGGAGCTCGCTGGTGCTTGCAAAAGAACACCAGATGAGTCTGGAGCCCTGTGGCCACGTTTGCACCTCCAGCAGCCTGGTTTCAGTCCCAGTTACCTGCTTTGGTGTGGCTGAGCTGCAGAAGGACAGCACTGGCAGAGCACCTGCCCTGAGCCCAGCCTCCTTCCAAAGCAACTTGTGCAGGGAGAGGGAACAGAGCCAGATCCTGCTCACCCCCAGGGACTGGGCTGCTTCTGACACCTGCAGGGTCACCTTCCCCTGCCCCAGGATGCTGCCAGCCCTGTCCCAGGACACTCCCAGGGATGGGTGCTCAGCCCTTTCCAGCACTGAGGGCTGCGAAATGATGGGAGGCAGAGATTCCTGTGCATCCCAGGAGTTCCTCAGTGCTCTGCTGTTGCAGGTGGCAGGTCTGGTCTAGCCCTGCTCTAAGTGAAAAATGAGCTGTCTCATCCCTCAGAGGGCCAAGACACCCTTGGGAGGAAAATTAAATCTCCTGCAGCTCCTTTGGGAACACAGCCCTGCTCCACAGCATCCTGTCGTCTCCATGCTTGTCTGGTCCACTTAGGAGGGAAGCACTGGGGACCTGACTTCTGTCCAGAAGTCAAATCTAAAAGGGGCCATATGGTGTGGATTTAAGCTTTTGGCTTCTGCTTCAGCCTGGGAAGAAGAGACAGCAGCAAAGTTTTGGATGCCAGTGAAAGCTCAAGGTCCAGCCACAGCAAATCCATTCCTGGGGAATGAGACTTATTTAATGTAACTAAATTACCCTTCCCTGGCTTCACATTCATTGGAGGAAATTGCATGTGATATTTATCTCTATCTGTGTCTATATGATTGCACAATGTTCTTCTAAACCTGAGCATCTGATCAATGGGGAGATGTCCCTTTCCCATCAGAGCCATCCCTCACAGCCCAGCTCTGGTATTTATAGCTGCAGCTAAGGGACTCATTTTGGATGCCTTGCCAAAGCCTGGGCACCCAAAATGCCCAGTGGGAGAAGCAAGGCAGGATGCACTGGTAAATCAACAGAAGGTGGCCAGGGGAGATCAGGAATTCATTAACAGCTTTGAGGGCCAGAAGGGAAATTGTGCTCACCCTGGGGTTGGCAGCAAGAGTCAAACTCCCACGTACTGCAGGTATGTCATAACCACAGTGAGCTCATCACTCCTGCTCAGTGCTGAAAACCACTCATGTTTTCTGTCGAGTTCAGCCCCCCTTTTTACCATCATTATTTTCTGGGTGACTCAAGAGCCTCCTTTTCTCCATACAAGGCTTTTAAGGATCTTTTCCACAGCTTCCAAGAGGGATTCTCTGCTCCAAAGCCCAAAGTCCAAGGGGAGAGGATTTGGAAGGGGAAGGGCCCTGCTGTGCAGATGAAAAACAGGGGCCCACAGTCTGACTGCTGAGGGGTGCTGAGCCTGCTCCTGATGCAGCACAGCAAATCAGCACTGATTTAAGCTGTGCTTACAGTAAAGGAGGCCCTTAAGTGCTTTCCTGGATGATCACTGGGACACTGAGGGCCTTGATGGATCCAGCCCAGCACTTCCCCGTGGTGCTTAAGTCACTTTTGTAACATTTTGTTATAATTCTGTCGCTTTATGAAGGATATCAGGCTTTATCTCTTACTGGCTGCCTGCAAAATGAAGCCAAATAAAACTCCTTAATGAGGTCTGAGTGCAGAAATCTTCCCACAGTCCAAGTTTTGGGCCCCTTTGACCCCACATGCCCATAAAAAATGACCCTTGCCACACCTCAGGGCAGTGCTCTGGTAACACTGAGTTCTACATTGCCTTCTTATTCCCTGAAACATGACTTAGAGCTGAACCAAGACAAGGGCAAAAGGTCTGAAAAAATCCAGTTACAGCTCCTTTGTAAGCCATGATTCCATTTAAGAACTAGAAAGTCGTATTCATGAGAGAATAAAAGATCCCCTCCACGGGAACACATCCATTTAGAAAGGGGGACACACTTCTCCTGACTCATGGGAGGATTTACTACCTCTGTGGTCTCTTGTCACACCAGTTTAAAGCTCATCTGTTGCTAATGGTTTCAAATTAAACTTTTGGGGTACAAATACACAGAAAAGGAGCCCCAGTGCCAAAGCAGGGCTGTGACTGTGTGAGGGACTAAAGGCATCGCTCTGAGCAGGGCATCTCTGAGCCTCAGTGAAGGTTCTGAGTCACCCAGCTCCTGCTGAAGTAAGTTAATAAAAGAGAGAGGGCAAACATCCTGTTTTGTTCCTAATTCCTCTCATTGACTAAGATGCAGCTTAATTAACCCACCCTCTGTCCCTGTAGGACAGTCCATCCCCACTTCCAGTGGAAAACACAGAATCACAGAATGTCCTGAGCTGGGAGGGACCCCAGGGATCACCCAGAGCAGCACAGACCCCCCCCAAAATCCCACCCTGAGCATCCCTGGGAGCTCCTGGAGCTCTGGCAGCCTCAGGCTGTGCCCATTCCCTGGGGAGCCTGGGCAGTGCCCAGCACCCTCTGGGGGGAAGAATTTTCCAGAAACATCCAAGCTGGCACAGCTCCAGCCCTTCCCTGGGTGCTGTCCCAGGGAGCAGAGATCAGTGCTGCCCCTCTGCTTCCCCTGTGCCATTAAATTCTGCTCTCCACACTAAAGAACAAGGACATTTTTACAATGCCACCACAAGAGCTGACCCTGCTGGCTGTGGTCTAGACAGAGATGGCACAGGTGTGGTGGGGCAGAGTCTGAAACACCCCTGAGCTCTCCAGCTGCTGCCTCCCTCAGCCATCCGTGGTGCCCAGACCCTGTGTGGAGCAGAGCTAATTCCTGCTGAATCATTCCAAGGCCTTTTTCCTGCCTCTAAACTCTCCTCCACCCAGCTGCTGTGCTGCCACAAGCACCAGCACACAGCACTTCCCAAGCAAAGCATGGAGCAGGCAGATCCTCATGTGTGGGGTGCTGCCAGGCTCTGCCCTGGTGACATCCCCTGCTGGGACAGGGGCAAGGGAGCAGCTGAGCACCCCTGGGTGAGCAGCAATGAGCACCCCTGGGTGCTCACAGCTCTGATTGAGCAGCTCTGAGCACCCCCTGTTCCTCTGAGTGCTCACAGCTCTGAGCACCCTTGGGTGAGCAGCAATGAGCACCCCTGACTGCTCAAGTTCTGAGCACCTCCTGCTCCCCTGATTGAGCAGCTCTGAGCATCCCCTGCTCCCCTGACTGAACAGTTCTGAGCATCCCCTGCTCCCTTGAGTGCTCACAGCTCTGAGCACCCCTTCATTGAGCAGCTCTGAGCACCTCCTGCTCCCTTGAGTGCTCACAACTCTGAGCTCCCCTTCATTGAGCAGCTCTGAGCATTCCCTGCTTCCCTGAGTGAGCAGCAATGAGCACCCCTGGGTCCTCACAGCTCTGGTTGAGGAGTTCTGAGCACCCTCTGCTCCCCTGATTGACTGAGCACCCCCTGAGTGAGCAGCAATGAGCATCCCCTGCTCCCCTGAGTGTTCAATGCTCTGAGCACCCCTGATCAAGCAGCAGTGAGCACCCTCTGCTCCCCTGACTGAACAGTTCTGAGCACCCCCTGCTCCCCTCAGTGCTCACAGCTCTGAGCACCCCTTCATTGAGCAGCTCTGACACCCCCTGCTCCCCTGATTCAGCAGCTCTGCGCACCCCTGGGTGCTCACAGCTCTGATTGAGCAGCTCTGAGCACCCCCTGTTCCTCTGAGTGCTCACAGCTCTGAGCACCCTTGGGTGAGCAGCAATGAGCACCCCTGACTGCTCAAGTTCTGAGCACCTCCTGCTCCCCTGATTGAGCAGCTCTGAGCATCCCCTGCTCCCCTGACTGAACAGTTCTGAGCATCCCTGATTGAGCAGCTCTGAGCATCCCCTGCTCCCCTGACTGAACAGTTCTGAGCATCCCCTGCTCCCTTGAGTGCTCACAGCTCTGAGCACCCCTTCATTGAGCAGCTCTGAGCACCTCCTGCTCCCCTGATTGACTGAGCACCCCCTGATTGAGCAATTCTGAGCACCTCCTGGGTGCTGTCCCAGGGAGCAGAGATCGCACCTCCTGCTCCCCTGATTGACTGAACAGCCCCTGATTGAGCAGCTCTGAGCACCCTCTGCTCCCCTGACTGAACAGTTCTGAGCATCCCCTGCTCCCCTGAGTGTTCACAGCTCTGAGCACCCCTGATTGAGCAGCTCTGAGCACCTCCTGCTCCCCTGATTGACTGAACAGCCCCTGATTGAGCAGCTCTAAGCATCCCCTGCTCCCCTGATTGACTGAGCACCCCCTGATTGAGCAGCTCTGAGCACCTCCTGCTCCCCTGATTGACTGAGCACCCCCTGATTGAGCAGCTCTGAGCACCTCCTGCTCCCCTGATTGACTGAGCACCCCCTGATTGAGCAGCTCTGAGCACCTCCTGCTCCCCTGATTGACTGAGCACCCCCTGATTGAGCAGCTCTGAGCACCTCCTGCTCCCCTGATTGACTGAGCACCCCCTGATTGAGCAGCTCTGAGCACCCCCTGCTCCCCTGATTCCTCACAGATCTCCCAGAACCACAGAATGGGCTGGGTTGGACCTCAAAGCCCACCCAGTGCCAGCCCTGCCCTGGCAGGGACACCTTCCACTGCCCCAGGGTGCTCCAGCCTTGGGCACTGCCAGGGATGGGCAATCCACAATCTCTACAAAACCCACCTCAAACACTTCTCCTCAGCTGCCTGGGTGCAGGTGGGAGCACCTGAAAAGCCAAGGGGAACATCTCAGCTGCCAAGAGCTTTGTCTGTGGCCTCACCCTGCTGCCACTGCCAAGTGGAGCTGGGGCTGGGAACAGGGACCTGCCAGCCCTGCCCTGCCCCTGACACCAGGGAAAACGGGGAAAGAGGGGAAAAAAACCCTCACAGCAAGCAAAGCAAGAGAGAGGAGGAGATTTTTGTGCTTGACAAGTAATAAATAATCACCCCAAATCCCAGCTTCCCCCTGATCCCTGCTGAGTCACTGGGGCCCTGCTGATGCCCTGGACTGGGTGACTCCTCTCTTGGAGCCTGCCAGGGAATTTTGCCATATGGCAACGAGAAGATTTGATTAGTTGACTGTTTCCTATTTGTTTTAATTAGTAGTTTATTAGCCATATGTTAAATTGCACATTTCAACCACTCAGCAGTGCTGTTGGAAGTCAGAATGGATCTGGATGGGGTTCCTGCTGTCTCCTGAGCCACGTGGGGATTTGCTTTGGGTGTGAAATCACCTGGTGGCAGGGCAGGACTGTCCCTCCTCTCACCCTTCCTGGTGTTATCTGATTTCATCTCTCCTGGTCGTGGTTAATCTCAGCTGCCAGCTCTGCCAGCACCAGCATGGAGCAGCCCAGAGCCACTTGTCACATCAGGGGTGGTGATGGCACTGCCAGCCCTGCAGCTCTGCTGACAGGGACCCTGGGCCCTCCCAGGGGCTGCTCTGACTCAGGGGGAGATTAACAGGAGCTTGAAACCTCTGTGCTAATCACACTGCAGTGCTTGCACCTCTTTGTTCCTGCATTCCCATCAATCAGCCATATAAAAGTTAATGGGAAATAGATAAAGAAGGTCATAAACAGCAACAGCAGAGATTCATTTTAAACCTCACTACAATATCCACAAGGACCTGAGAGCAATTTTCCCCCAGCACAGGCTTTTATTGCAGATCCTGGCACCGAGGGCTGCTGCTGCTGTGTGTTCCAGCAGCACACAGCTCCTTCTAAGAACAGCTAAACAGCTCTTAAACAAATCCCAAACACCATCCCACTTCTTGGTGGGAAGCCACAGGAAAGGTGCCTGCAGCAGGTGAATAAAAACACCCTCAGAAAGCTCTGGGCAGCTCAGGACACATCCCACAGCCTTTCACTGTCACCAGATGCCAAAGCAATTGCACAGAAACATCTTTACATCAGGATTTCTTGATTCCCATGCAGTTTAGAAATGCAGATTCCAGGGTGTTGGGGCTGATCTTGTGTCCCTTTCTTTCCCATCAGTTCAGGGTCAAAAGGCAGTAACTTCACTCTCCAGTGTGTGTTTAACCAACACATTGCTCCCATCCCCTCTCAGGCACTTGCTCCATGTGTGGGCTCACATCAATTTTTAGATTCTAATGACTGACACATTTTAAAAACACATTTCAGCTGCACTTTTAGAGGGGCTGCAGGTACAGATCTGCACGTGCAGATGGAGAAGAGCCCCTCTGTGCCTCACACTGTGAGGCCAAGCCATGGATACAGAGCCCACCCTGGGATGGGAGCAGGGGAGGCTCCACCAGCCCTGCAGCAGCTCCTGGGGCAGTGGAGCTGCCTCCTGCTCCCAGCAGGTCTCAGAGCCATGGCATGGAATCTCAGAAAGGCTGGGAAAGCCCCAAGGCTCTGACAGCATGGCCATGGAAAGGCCAGGACAAAGAGCCCAGAGCTCCCAGAGCACACAGGTGCCTTCCAGAACACACAGGTGCCTTCCAGAACACACAGGTGCATCCCAGAGCACACAGGTGCCTCCCAGAGCACACAGGTGCCTCCCAGAACACACAGGTGCCTCCCAGAACACACAGGTGCCATCCCAGAGCACACAGGTGCCTCTCAGAGCACACAGGTGCCTTCCAGAACACACAGGTGTCATCCCAGAACACACAGGTGCCATCCCAGAGCACACAGGTGCCATCCCAGAGCCCAGGGCTGAGCATGGAGCCCAGACTTTAGCAAGTAACCCTGAGAAGAGCAGCAGTGCTGCTTCCCTTGGCTCAGGAACAGCTCCTTGAGCAGCCCTGTCCCCCTGTTCTGGGAGCTGGAATGTTCCAGCCTGCTCCAGCCTGCTCCAGCCTGCTCCAGCCTGCTCCCATCCTGCTCACATCCTGCTCCAGCCTGCTCCAGCCTGCTCCCAGCCTGCTCCCAGCCCAGGGCTCTGCTCTCCCTGATTTTCTCCCCAGACTCATTCGAGGGGGTCTGAGGAAATTGAGGTTCTGGAGATGTCCAGCTGCAGGATCCCAGCCCTCCCCTCATGCTCCAGAGCATTTTGACATCTTTGCTGTGACAAAACAGAAGTGATCACCACAAAAGCATCACAGAGCACTGCTGATGGAAGGAGGTTTTGATTAGCAGGCCCTGGAGAGGGGGTTACATCCAGAGTGACTCCTGGAGCAGGTTCACATTGCCCTTGCCCTGCTCACATCAGCCCAAGGCAGTGAGAGCAGGTCCTGCAGCAGCCAGCCCTGCTGGGCTCCAAACACAGCCCAGCCCAGCCCCTCCAGCCCCTGTGCTCTGCCAGGCTGCCCTGGGCCAGCTCCTGAGGCTCTGGAACAGCAGAGCTGGGACATGGCCTGGGCTCTGTGAGCAGCACAGGGCCACCAGGGCTGCATCCCTCTGGGCAGCACAGCACCCTCTGCACACTGCAGCTCTCAGGGTTTGGGGCAGCAGGATCCCCAAAGGCCACTCTGCTGCTGGCAGAGTGAGTCCCACAGATGCCATGGGTCTCATGTCTCATGTCTGCTTTGCAGTGCAGAGAGAGAATGGGCAGTTGGCAGGGAGAGAATGGGCAACTGAATAATGCAACCAATATGATGGAGCAGAAGCCTTTATTGTTTACATTAAGCTACAGTTATAGATTATAAGGCTGCTTGTTCACATTTGTCATTATTTGATTGGATTCTGTCTTGTCCATGCATCCAGCACACACCCTGCAGGAAATAGGATTGGTCCCAGGTCATCACTCCTCCTTTATCCAGGTCTTGCATTCCTGGTATTCCATTTCTCAGGCTCTTCTTTTCTTATTTTAGCCCTGTTTTTCCTCAGTAACCTTGACCAATCCCTGAGGGTTCTGATAACAATAACCAATACCTACAGGTGGTAGTTTGGCTGGAGCAGTTTGTATTCCCAGTTATGTGGGTACATTGCTACAGAGCAGTGAGTGCCACTCCTGCTGCAGCTGGAGATGCTCAGCTGTGTACAGAGGCACAGGGGGAACACTCCCTCCTCCAAGAAAGGCTGAGGAGCTCTGTGTTTACTCAGGCTGGGATATGAGAGATGATAATGTCACTGTTGGTTAGTAAACACTGACAAATGTGACAGAACGTGGAGCTAATCCTCGGAGCCTGCTGGAGCCAAACACTCTGTCTGATCTGGTAACAAGTACAGAGAGAAACATGCTCCCTGGCCTCTGTGTAGTCACATTAAATATTTAAAGTTACTTACTGAATACACACAGGCTCTGAACTTCCAGCTGATCACTGGAACAGGCAGGTTCTGGGGAAGGCAGCCATGCCAGCAGCTCCTGCTGGGTGTGAGCGACTGGGAGCTCCCCTTCAGCTGGAAAGTGAGACAAATGAGTCTGTATTAGAGCATCAGATAAGAAAAGATGTTCCCTTTATTAAAAAATAGCAGTACATTCTTTACATTTAGCATAAAACCTGCTGTAATTACCTAGCAGTTGGAAGGCAATTTGCAACAGGCTTTATTGTTCAGCATCTGTACCAAACTCTCAGGGAAACATCCACCAGGGAATAAAGGAAAATGAGATGTGCCACAGTAACTACAACATTCAAACACTTGCACAATGGAAATTTCAGGGAGGCTTAAATGAGCTCCAGTGCAATTCTGCTTCTGTGTTTCTGTTTTTGTTTTGTTACTTAAAGGGCTCTGGGTTTGCCTCCAGCTTTTCCTGCCCTGTGTACACACACCCACCAGGACTGCTATAATCCACACAGAACCTGGGGGGTTATATTACAAAAGAAATAGAATTTTCAAAAGAAAAGCCGAGCCTTTTGAAGTCAGAACAAGAAACATTCTGGCAGTACCAGCACCAGGACTTCACCACTGATCAAGCACACACCTCTTTGGGTTAAATCCCTACACTAAAGGGAAAAGCTAATCACTGATGGCCTGCAAATCCACCCCAGCATCCCAGAGTAACTGCTCACCCAGGGGAGAAAACTGCAGCTCACACAGGGTTTTGGGGATGAAGGAAGGCAGATTTTACTCCTGCTTAGCCTGGAATAAATCTGGCCCCACTTCCCCACAAGTGACACTTTCAGGAGAGCTATGATGGAAATAAAGCACTCCAAGTTTGTACCAAAAAGACAGGAAAAGTTCTAGTCCTGCATCCCCTGAGGTAGGAGTGCTCCTGTGGAGCCAGCCTGGCCCATGCAGGGAGGGGACAGCAGCTCCCACATCACACAGTGAGAACCAGGCCTTTATCAGGTGCCTCTTTATTCCTCCTTTCTTTCCTTTCCCCCTGATTAAATAACATTCCTCCTGATTTAATTTCAGGCCCTGCAATAAGGCAGGAATGTGTCTTTGCAAGGAAATGTATATTCTGTTCTGTTCCAGCCTGAAGCTACACAGCAAAAACAAACCCATCCCCTTTGGTTACTGGGAGTAAGCCAGAGAGCTTGGAATCAGGAAAATTCACCAATTCCCTGTTTTGCTCCCATCCAGAGTTTCAGAACTCTGCCTTGGTGGCTGCCCTGGAGCCCCAGACAGGTTTTTCTTCTCTCCAAAGCCCAGGATTAGAGGTGCACATCTTTAAGCTCCACAGACTGAATGTTGCTGGGTGTGATTGAGTGGATCCAGAGGAGGGCAGGGCTGCCCTGGGTGCTTACAGGACCCTGCAATTTGCTGTGAGACGCTGCTGCCTTGGGAGGGGAGGCAGCTCCATGCCCAGGATGTTAATGGCTCTGTCCTCTCTCATCACAGCAAAGCTCACTCCAGTAAGGAAATCAAAGCAAAATCATTCCCTCATTCAAGAGAAAAAAAAAAATGAGAAATTAAAGTGATGTTCAAAGCAAAGGAATGATCAGTGAGTGAAAGGAGGCAGTGGAGATGTGGTGACAAGAGGGATGAGGCTCTGTGCTCCATGGGTTGGCACAAAAGCCAGGAATAATAAAGAGCAAGGAGAATCAGACAGACATTTACAAAACTCCTAGACTTTATTCAATGAATTATTTAAGATCTATTTCTGATCTGGCACAGGAGGTCACTCGATCTCTGGAAGGGAGCAACGGGAGCCCCATCACTTGTGCCATTCAAACCTCTGATGAGCAGAGTCAGGAAACACAGAATTCCAGTGGGAATTTGGGAACACTGGTGTCCCAACCCAGCTGTCCAGCCCCAGGATCATCATTCCTGCTTTGCCTGACAGCTCAATGGCAGGCACATCTCCCCCACAGGCCCTGGGAGCTTCCCAGAGCTGACAGCTCCAGCAAGGCCACAATTCCCAGTACAAAATGGAAAGTGCATTTTAGGAGCAGGGTCAACACCTGCAGCCCAGCTTTTCTGGTCCACTGGGAGAGGAGGGATTGTGCCCCACCTTTCCTGGAGCCATGGAGGGATTTGTTCATCCTCTCTTTACATCCCTGTCCTGCAAACACCTTTGATCCCAGAGCTTGTTGTCACAGAGGGATCTAAACACAGCAGGTTCACATCTCTGGGAAGAAGGGAAGAAAGCTTCCAGCAAGAGATTATTATGTTTTGTGCATTCCACCCTGATAGAAGCTAAAAATAGACTCTGGTGGTTGCTAAGTGCCTTTCAAATGGCTTTCCTTGGAGGTAAAAATGGGATTTGTTTGAGAAAGCAAAAGGTGGGGTTTGTAACATCACATCTTGGGAAAGAGCTGAACACAAAAGCACCAGCTGTGGGAATGGGAGGAGCAGGGACTTTGCCATTCCTTTTCTCCTGGGGAGAGAAGGCAGGAGGGGCTGGCAGTGCCCAGGGCTCCCCGTGTGCTCCATGGAGAGCTCACCTGGAAACTCCTGGCACTCCTCATCCCCTGCCTTGGCACGAAACCTCAGAGCTCCTCCTGGTCCTGCCACACCTCAGGACAGTAAAAATACCTGAAATGGCTCCAGGAGTTTGACTTAGGGGAGGAGAAGGAAGAGCAGAGCCCCACAGGAGCCAATTCCCCTTTCCTACACCCAGCTCTGGGAACATTCCAGCAATGGGGCTGGAGCTCAGGTGAGCACAAACAGGTAACCCTCAGCACACCACAGCTGGGGGAAGCCCTTCAGCTTCCAGCCAGGGTGCTATAGATGATCACTGGACCAGCTCCAGCCCAGAATTCCTCCCTGGGCATCCCTTGGCATCAGGGATTCCTGGGGAAGGGCAGCAAAGCCAGGCTGGGCAGCAGCTGGGGCAGCCTGGGCAGGTGAAGCCTCCCTGCCTTTCTTCAGGCTCTGAAATGCTGAACTATTTCAGAACACTGCCATTCTCATTAGGGCACTGTGGTTATCATTTTCTAATTAAGAAAATGAACTGTTATTATAAAGATTAAGAGTTGTAATTGAAAGACATCTGATGTCAGAACAATTTTTGAGACACACTCCAGGTATTAAGAGAGCCATTTCCTGCAGTAGGACCGAGCACTTGCTAACAAACCTACTTGGAGGAAAATAGCCTCGGGATAATTAGAATTACAGCCTTGCAAACACACTCCTGCAAAGGTTTGGATGCTGCTAAAGCTTGTGCAGAAAGAGCCACAGGCAGACAGGGAGGGAGGAGCTGGGGAAGGACAATAACCAGAAGCTTCAGCATCCCAAGCACACTTTGGAGCATCAGATTTCTCTGAGACTTCACAGCTCCTAAAAATGAGAATTACTGCCCAAGGGGGATTAAAATGTGGAGAAAAGTAAAATAATGCTTCAAAGAAAACAGGTGTTAAATTAATAATTCCTAATGCATTGATGTGGAGGGACACGTGCTGAAGGAAAAAAGGAAAAGATTAGCAACGTCATTTATTTTCCCAAATAACTTTTCCATTACAAACTCAGTGTCCTTATCAAGACAATTTGGAGAAGAAAAAAAAAA
>WEIU01007386.1:143451-165864 GCA_013389925.1 Aegithalos caudatus | reverse complement strand
AAAAAAAAAAGAAGAAGAAGAAGAAGCACATTATCAGGGCTGAGAAAGAAAGATTATTTTTAATCAGTCCTGTCAAGGGAGAGAAACTTGACACGTTTTTTGCAGGTGCTGCCAGCCCCCAGCTCTGGAGTGGCCAGCAGAGTCCCAGAGGGGCTCTGTGCCACCTCTCCAGCACTGCCAGGGCTGATATTCAGGCTGGCACCTGTGGCCAGCAGGACAGTGCTGATATTTTACAGGGAGCCAGGGCAAGAACAGCAGGGGAGAGTTTTGGGGAGGGATCTGGGCACACAAGCAGCCTCTGCCTGTGCCTCTGGCTCTCTTTATTTGTGTCACTGGAGATGGATTTGGGGAGTGCAGGGGGAGGTTTTTGTGTTCAGGAACTTGCCCTGTGCCAGAGTCAGAGCAGAACATTCCCCCCTCAGCTCCCTGCACCCTCACTGGGCCTTCACTTCCATCCCCCTCCCCCTGGAACCAAAATACAAAGGGAAAAGATAGAGAAAAATCTATTGCAACAAAATGAATTTGCCTCTAAACCTTCCACTATCAGATCAGATTTATAAAAGAAAAGCAGGCAATTAAACCCAACTGAATGTTTCACAAACAAAACCACCCAGGTTCAGAATTTGCTTTAAAACCACAAAAACCCAGGAAATTACAAACTTGTGAGTGACAATTTATCCCAAGCACCTCTGCACAAAGGCCTCACATCATTATTAATGACCCACTTTGTCAGCAGCTTCCTTAACTTCAGCACACTTCTCCTCCTTTGCTGTAGAATTTGGGACATTTTCTATCAAGCAGCAGAGAAATCTGAGTCAGGAGAAAGGTCAGAGAGTTTAGGGGAAAAGCTGGGATGTTTCTGAGACAGGTCCTGCTCCAAAGGCACCAGGAAAACCTCATTGCAGCAGAGCCCAAGTAGCCTAGAAAGGGCTGCTGATACTTATTTTATTTTTTTTATTTTAAATGAAAAGCACTGTTACTTTTCATTCCTGACAGAATTCTCCATTTCCTACGCAAGTCAGCAAATGATAAAATAGCAGAATATTCACCAGTGTCAAACAGAGGATTTCAGCAATAAGCTTCAGTGCAATGTGAAATATTGTAACAATTATTCCTTGTGATCAGGATGTTAATCTTCCTTTTTCAAATCAAATCTGAGGTTATCCAGTAGGAACTTGCCAGATCTTCTCAAAATGTTCCTATTCTGTGAGTCCTTGTGTTTGCTGTGATCCAAAATCAGTGGCATCATTTAGCTCAGAGCCTCTCATTTCCACTCTGTGCAGCTTTCTGACTAAACAAAATCGAAATCTGTGGGTGTCTAAAGATGCCTAAGCAATCTGCATACATACATATATATATATATGTATTTGTGTCTATGAATATATACAAGCTTACATCTAGAGTCATGCAATGGTTTGGGTTGGGAGGGACCTCAAAGCTCATCTCATTCCACCCCTCCACAGCAGGAACACCTTCTAAATAGACAATAAATGCAAAGTTCATTTAGAAATACCATGGAACACATCCCCAGTTCTAGTTGCATAAACTGCAGACACTTGGGGACAATGACAAGACTCCTGGTAAGCCCAAAGCAGTAAGAAAAATAAAAATGTTTAAAACATATCCAGAAATCAATACAGATGAAGAGTATTTTTACTGCTAATACCTCATGCATCTGGATTTAAGAGTCTGGATAATGTGATGAATTATTAACATGCTAATGTAAATGTAATCAAATCTCCTGACTTGAGTGTACAGAGATCACCACAGGGAAATAAATAATGAAATGTTTCATCTTCTCTGCTCTCAAGTACCTGTTCTGCTGCTGGGGCTGTGGATCAGGGGGGTGGACAGGAAACTCTGCCACGGCTGGAGCTGGGATGTGGAGAGACGGAGAGAAACCAACGTGCTCAGCCTTGGTTTGCCAGGCTGCAAGCACTGCCCAACCTCCAGGGAGCACAGAATGTACAGTGGTGTCCCAGAGCCTGCAGCCATCCCATGGATCCCATCCCATGGATCCCATCCCATGGATCCCATCCCATGGATCCCATCCCATGGATCCCACCCCATCCCATCCCATCCCATCCCATCCCAATCTCCCAACAGCAGTTCCTGTGTCTGTACCTGGTATCACCTGCACTCACTTCATGTCAGTTCAGTTCCTGTCAGTGGCTACAAACCCCAGCCAATATTTGCTTTCTGGAGCCTTTTATGACCCATTTCACTGCATTTCAGAAGTTGTGGCACAGAAATAGCATTAAAGAGCTCAGAAGAACTTGTTGCTCATCATTTCCCTTTAATTCCATAAACAGCACGGAGCAGATCCCAATCTTGGCTGTCCTGGGACAGGAATGTCCAGGGCCAGCCCCAGGGGAAGGATGCTGGGCCAGCAGCTCCTGTGGCTCAGAGCATTTCCCAAGGTGACACGAGCCCACAGCAGCTCCTGTCACTGCCCTCTGTGCACACCCAGGGCTTCAGGGCCACCCCAGGCACAGAAATCCTGCAGGAAACACAAGGAAAACTCCATTTCTGGCAGAGCTGGGGAGATGTTTTTCCCTGAACCCTGAGCACTGCCAGACACTGGTGACTCTCATCTCACACACAACGAGTGCAGGAAGGAGGGAGCTGGAGAGAACCCAGAACATTTCACATCTCTCAGTAAATCCCTGCAAGAAGTGGCAACATCCAACTCCTGTCAGTCTCGGTGTGTCAGCACTTTGTGGTGCCTGCCAGGGGGGAGCTGGGGGCTTGCAGAGCCCCCCAAAATCACTGCTGAGGCCAAGCCAGGCAGGGAGAGGGGAGCAGAGGTTCAGCCCCTGCCCTGGGAATGTTCCTGCCCCTCCCAGCACAGCTCCTCTGCTCTGCTCAGAGGCAGCATCTCCTCACCTCAGGGCTGATGTGAGTCATGTCTGCACAGAGCTGGGAGCCACTGCTGGCACTGTGATTGATTCCACAGCCTCCCTGGGTGAGAATGAGCCCAGCCCCAGCACGGAGCACGCTGGCACTGCACTCACCTGGCTGGGCTGGGAGCCTGGCAGAGCTGAGTTCCCTCCCTGGGACACCCAGCAGCTCCTGATGGCTCCCAGGGAAGGGCACACCCAGGGAGCTGAAGGACAGCACAGGGAAGTCCCCTCTGCTCTGTTCTCTGGCTCAGGGAAGGTGTGGATTTGCCCAAGGTCACACAAGAACTAATGAGAGCATCATTAAAGTGCAGGAGCAGGTACCAACCTCACCTCCCAGTGCCCTCCAGGGCTGAGCCTCACCAGCAGCACTCACCAGCCTCAGTGAACCTCACTGAAGGGACAAAGTGACACCAGGATGGGCTGCTCAGCCAAGAGGGACCCCAGGGCTTGGGAAACTCTTCCCTGAGAGCAGGATTTTACACTGAGCTCTCCTCCAACACCCAGCAAAATGCATTTGTTTTGCTAACACTCAACACTCTTCAGGCAGGAGTGCAGACTGTGCTTTGGAAGTCTGGGTTTGTATTTTTTAGGGGTTGGTTGTTTGTTTAATTAAAATGTTCAAGGCCAGGTGGAAGGAGGCCCAGAGCAAGGTGATCTGTGAGTGGCATCCCTGCCCAGGCAGGGCATTGGAAGCAGAGGAGTGTAAGGCCCCTTCCAACACAAACCATTCTGTGTTTCTGGGCTGTGTGAGGTTAATTTTATGCAATCCACCTCTCTGGCTGAGAAACAGCTTTGCTACAGCCTCCCCGTGGTCACAGGTACTGCTGCCTCCGTGTGTGCCCTTCACAGCAAAAATCAAATTGCAACGATCATAAAGATGAGAAGATTATGGAAACACACACACAGACAGAAATGTGGTGTTTTCAGCATCCCCAAGTAATCCCCCAGTCCTGCCTGGCTGCAGGCTCAGTGGAAGGGAGCCAGGACACACATTCTCATCAGCACTGCCTCCCTCCTGGAAGGACAGAGATTTGGTACACCTCGCAAGGGAGGTGCAGCAGAGCTTTAAATAACCACTTACAAACTCTCCTTCCAAAGAAAATTACAAGTCAGTTAATGCCAGGCTGAGATTGATAAAATAGGACTGCCTTCTGCACTTGTGTGAAAGGAATTAAGGAGTCATGGAAGTTTTTGGCAGCCAGGAGGAGAGGGAATTCTCACTTCTGTTTTTTCTGAAACTGTTTCCAAAGCAAGAGCTGTGGTTGGGTCCTGGGACAAAACATGGTTTGCTTGGGGTCACATCCATGTGCAATGGGAAGAATTCAGCACAGGAACTTTAGAGCCTTTGGCTCTCATTTCCACCTGAAGTGAATTTTCCTGCAAGGCTGGAGGCAGCAACACGTCAGGGTTCAAATCAGGTACCCACAGCCTGCTGAGACATTTCACCTCTCTTTGGCCAGTTAATTTAAAACAGGATTAATAATTCCAGCATGATTAGAATTTTATGAAGCTTAATTAATTAAAGGTCATAAAACACAATGAGACCAGCATATGACAGAGCCCAGATAAATTCAGACTCTTAGTGTGGAAGTCCTGCTGTGTTTGAGATGTATAAGCAGCTCTGCAGGGCTGCAGTGAGGGTGGGGGCTCAGCCAGGAGCTGAGAACCCCCAAAATAACCCAGAGGGGAGAAGAGGAAACCCACAAAATCCAAGTGTGGATTCCCAGTGGGAATGAGCAGAAACCAGGGACCCAGCACCACGTGTGGATGTGGCACTTGGGGACAGGGATTAGGGGTGACCAGGACAGTGCTGGGGCAATGGTTGGATTTCCTGATTTTACAGGGTTTTTCCAGCCTTAATGAATCCATGATTTTGAGTGTGCAGGCCCAAGGAGCCGTGCACAGCCCAGCCCCAGCATGCACACACATCATTCCCTTCAAAGGAACAGAACAGAGCAAAGGAACTGTTCTCCAGGACTTTTATTACTAAAAAAATGCAGCAAATCCCCCGAAATATTCCAAATTAGGGTGGGCAGAAGGGGCTGTTGGGGATTGAAGGAGGATAAAGAGAATAAAATGCAAATCTCCCTGCAGTTTATCCTTATGACTAATACCTATCACAACAGATTCGTTTGGGAACACGCCTGTGACGTTAAACTTGTCAATCCTCCCCACCTCTCCGAGCCTCTGCTCAGGGATGTGCCTGAGCAGCTTCTCCAGCTCTGCCCAGAGCTGCCTCAGGAGATGCTGAATCTCTCCAGCTGTGGATCCTGGGAGTCAGAGAATCCTGGAATTGTTTAGGTTGGGAAAGACCTTTGAGGTCACCCAGTCCAACCATCAGCCCAGCGCCGCCACCACGGTCACCACTAAACCTCAAGTGCCACATCCACACGGTTTTTTTGGACACTCCCAGGGATGGTGACCCCACCCCTGGCCAGAGCAGACTGTTCCAATGCTTGGCAAGCCCTTCTGTGAGGAAATTTTCCTTCATTCCCAATCTAAACTTCCCCTGGTGCAACTTGAGGCCAGGAGGTCCTGCTCTGCTCCGTGGAGGAGCTCCGGCTCTGGCTCAGCCCATCTCCTATTTAAAGAAGCTCGTTGGCTGGGAAAGGCTCCAAACCTCTTAACAGACCACTTTTGTCTCAGTGAAATTATCAGGAAGGATAAGAGTGCAATTTATAACTATAAAAACCAGCCTGCATTTGGATAAAGCCAAGCCAAATCCATGGATGTCTGGATTCACTTCCCCAGGCCAGGTAGCAGTGGTCATTTGGGCATCTGCTTCCCTACCAAGCCCCTAAAAAAAGCTTCAATCCTGTGAATCTCCCTAAGTACATTAGGCAGAGAATGAAAACCGCATTGAGATTAGATTTCCATCTCTCCACATCCACGCACACGACAGCTGGGATTAGTAAATGAACAGACCACTGAAGGAAGGAGGAGGATTAACAATGCAAAATAAAAAAAAAAGGTCGATAATCAGTGGCAGCTCTTTGGAAAATGACTCAGGACAAACGGCACAGGCAGCTTCAATTTGTCCACTTGGGTAAACAGGAGGTGCAGAATGTGAAAATGGAAGGACAATCCTCCCCTGCTCTGTGGGGGCAGCAGGGCTGGGGGCCAGGGCAGGACATCCCCCCAAAGCAGGGGAGCTCCCTGCAGCAGCCCCTGACAGCTCCAATCAGCCCAGGGCCCCGCAGGCTTAGAATCCAATTTCAGCTCCAGCTATTATTGCAGAAGTTTTAATCTCCATTCTTATGCAAACAATTGGAGGGAATGATGGATAGATAAATAAAGGCACAAATGAATAAAAGTCAGGCTGAGGCACAGGAAGGGTTTGTGGCTGGGATGAGCAGCCTGTGTGAGCCTGTGAATGGCAGTCGTGGGGAGATGAACATGACAGAGGTCACCCCCCTGCTCTGGCTGCAGATCAGCTCCAAATTTTATATTCCAGACACAGCAACACACAGGCAATGACTGCTGTAACAGTCAGCACAAATGTAGGGGGAAAAAAATATAAAAGGAGCTGTTCCTCATTTATGTCCAGACAAAGGAGATCTGACCTATGAAGTCAAAATTTATGAGTGAGATAAATACGCTGGCAGTGGCTGGTTTGACCAGAGCCAGCAATGCAATATAAAAACACCCTCACTGTCCAGAATCCCAGGATCACTGGGATGGAAAATCCCTCCAGGAAAATCCTCCAGGAGCCCAGCCTGTGACCCACCCCCACCTTGTCCCCAGGGCACTCAGTGCCAGGTTCAGGTGTCCCTTGGACACTCCAGGGGTGGGACTCCACTCCTCCCCGGAGTCACCATCCTTCCCAGGAAGGAATTCTTCCAGAAATTCACCCAGGCACCTGTCTGGACTCCAGCATGGACTTACAAGATTTTATAGATGCTTTAATTTTTTTTTAATGCACATTCATGAGTTTGTGGATGCTCAGTTCCTGCAGCAGACAGGACCATAGTGTTTTTATGTGGCACAGAACCAAGTACTTTGCATTGCTTCCAGTCTGAGGTGGTTGGGTGAAGCAAAAGCACTTTGGAGACTCACTGGCCTCAGGACTTCTTGTCTGGGAGGTTTAGGGAGGGAAGGAGATTCCCAGCACAGCTGGTCCAGAGGAGGGAGGGAGAAGTTCACCTCACCCCCAAGTCACCGAGGAGGGATTAAAACCCAATGTCCGTGTTCAGTCTTCCATCTCCTGAGCCTGTACAACTCCTGATAACTCCTGCACTCATCTGACTTCTGCTGGAAGGAAATCCATCTTCCCTCACTCCCCAAATACCCACAAAAGGTTTTTTTTCTTGGAACAGC
Source organism: Aegithalos caudatus (assembly GCA_013389925.1). NCBI lineage: Eukaryota > Metazoa > Chordata > Aves > Passeriformes > Aegithalidae > Aegithalos > Aegithalos caudatus. The sequence continues at coordinate 158,644 of WEIU01007386.1, read as the reverse complement.
CCACCCCAAACATTGATAAAACAGAAATTGCTTGGTTTGCTCCACTCGTGGAAGGTGCTTCCAGGCTGTCAGGCTGGTACCTTTCCTCATATGAAATCATTTCCCTGCACCAAAAGGAAATTAAAGATTATTTTATGCTATTCACTTTTAGTCCATTTACAACTTTCCGCATTAATATTAAGATATACAATCTCATTTTTGTTCGGGCTGTAAAAACGACATGAATACAAGATATTTGAAAATTATCTAAGACCCGTGCCCTCCGAGCAGCTCCCTCGGAAGGTGAACTATGAGGTCCTGGCCTCCCATTTGGAACCTACTCGAAAACACATTTGCTGCTTGTTAGCAGATTAACAGATGAGACAGAGGGGAGTTAAACATAGCCAAGGTGTGAAAACTAATTATAGGCTGCTGCATCAGGCTGGGAATAAGAAAAGCCAGTGTTAAGTGCCTGCCCTAAGAGATGATATCCATCTCTACTGGAGGAGAAACAAGGCAGAGCTGAACCTGGTTTTATCTCAAGGAGTTCATCTGAATCCCGTCCTGTATCTCCAGGGATAAGGCTCACAGGGACTGCAGCAGATCAGCTTCCCTGGCCTCAAAATCGCCCTTTTTGGAGGCAAAATGTACAGCCAGCTGCTGGAAAAATGAGTTCAAATAATAACTAACAACCCCACCAATTCACAACCAAGAGTGAAGTTTCCCCACTCTTCAAACATAGGAAGCAAAAACCCATTTTATCCGAAGTCCTTTGAATAGTTATGGGCAAGAGGAGGGAGTTCTGCACACCCAGGAACAGCCTGGCAGGATTTCCTTGGGAATCAGGAAAAAAACCTCAGTGGGAAACAGGTTCCAGCTGTCCTGGAGCTGCTCCTTGCTCCTCTCTTGGATCTGCTGCTGTATTTGTGCTGTGGCTGTGTCTGAGTGAAATCCAGGTGCCATCAGAGCCAGGGGGGGTTGTGACACCCAGAGGCAGCTTCTCCCCACCTGGGGTGGTGCCCTGGGGTCCCTGGGCACCCAGCACTGCCTTTGCACAAATAACAGCCAGTGAGGGAATTTTATGGACCCTGCTGCTGTTATTTGCTTCATTATTTACTGATTGGGACAAAATTTGTGTTGTGAACTTTGTGCATCTTTACCCAGGATTGGGAGTGTCTGTATCAGTGCACAGAAATTCTTCACCTGTTTTAAACCTGCAGAAATATCTGCACAAACTGCAGAGTGATGGAAGAGCCTTCCCTCTGGGGCTGGATTTCTTTCCCTGGTTCCTCAGAGACAAAGCTCTAATGCAGGAACTGTGCACCAAAGGAGATCAGAAACAGAAGAAAATAAGGAATTTTTCTTTCTTTTGAGCACCCCAACCTCAGCATCATTTCAGTGACAAGAAAACCACTTCTGCCACAGAAGTGCAGTAGTTTAGCACCAGCAATTCCTTCAGCCAGAGGTCAGGACTTGTGCATTTTTTGGAGTTCAGGGCTGATTCTTTATGCATGCACAAGAGCTAATTGCATCCAAGAGAGCTCTGTGCCTGTTGGTCTGGAGGTGTATTGCCATATGTTTGGTGTATACTTAATTAACACAGTGCAGCTGCACTGCTTCCATCTGTATTATAGATCACACTCCTATTACAGATCTAGGCAGGAGTCCCACGGTTCATATTTATTAAAATAATTGCCCCAAGATTTAGGTGGTTGGGAATACTCAGCCAAGCAGGCCAGCATTGCTTTGCAGGAGGAAAATTATCCAGCCAGGAAGGCAAAGGGAGTGGGATGAGGGCTCCAGGGGCTGCCACGTGCAGGCAGAGCTCAGCCCTGCACACAGGTTAAAACAGACCCTGCTGAGCATTTCTTCCAGGGACTGCTTCTCCAGCTCTGAAGTTTATTGAAGTGTGACTTGCTGGTATATTCATATTCACCATCAGATTCAGGGCTTTTTTTAGCTCCCTGCAATCTTTCTCTCCAGGCATCGGAAATGTAATTTTAAAATTCGATTTGTGGCACGCACGCCGTGGTCTGGAGGATCTGTTCTGAAGCACCTGTGCTCAAAATTCATCTGCCTGTGAAAAATCATTACAGGTGTAGGAGCTGAGTAAAGGTGCAAACTGCACATATGGAGTTCAGTCAAGTTTTGCTGCCAGGATCTTTTCCTGCTGTACAAAACCAACTCGCAGAAAAACACCCCAAAATACACCAAGGTACAAGAACAGAGTGCAGAGCCCAAGTACACAAATTAAATGTGACCTCATGGCAACGTTTAGAGCCAGGAGCTAATTACAATCCTTCAGGAGACAAATAGAAGGACCCAGAGGTGTGGGTTGGGTTTGATAAGGAGAGGACATTTAGCTTTTTATGTGAGTGTTCTTGTCTTGTCCAGCCCTGCACTGAGGAAGGGATCTGACTAATTAAAACCCAAATCTGTGCAATTATAGACAGCCATGCATGGCTGAGAAATAACCAAATTTACTTATCCATTCATAAAGTGATCAATACCATTGTGCAGAGCCCTGCAGGTGGGGAGTGAGGATTTCAGTGACCTGGAGAGCACAAAGGGCAGGGCCAGCAGCTGGGGCTGGGAGCACAAGTGGCATTTCCAGCCTCTCCAGGCAGGCTGGTGGGCAGGCACCAGCTGGCAGCTGGCACTGGCACAGCCCTGGCAAAGGCACTGGTGGGAGAGACCTTGGGGTTCAGTTTTGTGATGAAAGGATTGGGGTGGATTCACCACCCCAGGGCTCTCAGGTAGCAGGCACCCCAAAGGCAAGATTTATGGGAAATGCAGGCACCCCAAAAGCCAGATTTATGGGAAATGTAGTCTCTCTGCTCTTTGCCACTGCCTTGATTCCCCAAGAAGGAGCAGGCAGCAGCCAACACCCATTCCCAGATTTCCCAGGCACTGATAAAGCATCCTGAGGGGTTGAGGTCACCTGCAGCAGGTGCCCAGGGGGGAGGTGCTGATGTCCAGGCCAAGTTCCCAGGAGATCCAGAGGATCCAGGAGCTGCAGTGCCAGGGCTGTCCCCAGGACAGGGCAATGCCCTCCCTGGCTGTCCCCAGGACAGGGCAATGCCCTCCCTGGCTGTCCCTCCCTGGCCCAGGAGGAGGGAATTCATTCCTGGGGGCTTGGTCTGACCCAAGAGCAGCATCTGCAGGGGAAGCACAGCCAGAAACCCCCTGGCTCAAAGGTGTGCAGGGCCAAATGTCAGCAGAGCTGTAAATCAGGCTGGGGAACTGGTGGGGAACTGGGGGGGAACTGGGGGTCCCAGACTGCCACAGCCCTTCTGTGCTTCTTAGCACAGACATTTCCAACTTTCCAGCTGAAGAACTTGGCTGGTTTATGTCTAGATTTGATGATAGTAGCCTTGCTATAACTGGAGAGCAGAGAAAGGGAGAAGAGGTCTAGGAAATGTGATTAAAGAGCTCATGGCTTTTTCTTCTTAGGGGTTTTTTGCCTGCTTTAAGGGGGCTGTTGTTGGAAAACAACAGTGAGCACAGCAACAGTATTGTCAAAATTAAATGGAACCTCCAGGAGAGGATGCAAGAGAAGGAAGAAGGCAGATTTTGCTTGGGAAGTTAAATGCAGCTGCATTGATCCATCCAGCAGCCACAGCTCAGAGGCTGCTTTGAGCATTTGAGCTTTACAAAAATCTCCAAATCCTCAGGAGCAGGCTTAAGGGACTTGATCCATGTGTCAAATCCCAAAGTGAGGCAACATCCTGATAGGCCTCAGTTATCCCAAACAGCACAGAAGGTGGTTACTGTCACCCCAGAGGGCAAAAGCAGATTTCAAAGGAATCATTTTAATTTATTTTTTCTCTTGTTTTGCATTTCCTCCTCTGCTCTGTGCAATGACATCAGACACAGCAGCATCAGAAGCCCCAGGATGCCTGGGCACAGGATGATTGCTGCTCTCTGGGCCATGGTGTGGATGTGCTGGGAGCATCCAAAGCAGCCCAGCCCTGGGTTCTGGAAGCAGCTGTGGCAGCAGGAGCCCTGGCCTTGAGATCCTCTCACACCCCAGCAGCCAGAGAGGTTCTGGGCTCCTGCACATCCCTTGGTCCTCTGGAACAGCTGCTGGGGGCTTTGGTTGGATTTTTTATTGTTGTTTTATCTTTGTTTTCATGTAATTCAACGCACATCAGCAGCAGAGCAGGAGAAACCAGAGCCTGGTGTGCCAAAGGAACTCGAGGAATTTATTTAAATAAAGTGTAAACAAACCCCTCCTCTCTGGTGCAGGTCCCCTCTCAGGTGTCCCCCAGACAAGCAAACAGAGCAGTCTGGTTCACACACACGTGTCCTTCCCCTCCTTAAGCTGCATTTTAATTAATTTCTGGTTTTTAACCACCCTAGTGCTGGTACTTGTGCACTGGCAGGAGAAGCAGAACCACATCTCACAGCAGCAAACAGAGTTTTGCAGGTGAACCTCGTCCTTTCAGAGCTCTCAGCACATGGACACACATTTCCTTGCTGGCCAGTGGTTTGTTTTTATACCTGAATTCTCAGGCAACTCACCACCATGGTAGGAAATTTCATGCTGCACAAAGCTGCTTATCAGCATCAAAAGAACTGAATTAAGATGGTTGGGAGAGGAAGAAAGAAAAAAAAAGAAAAAAAAAAAAGAAGATTTTTCAAGTAATGCTTAAGTTCCAGTAAAGGAGCATAGGAAGTGGGTTTGCTTTTCAACTGCAGGAGAAACTGTTCCCTTCTCCTGGCCCCTTTGAAGTGCACCCGAGGCTCCAAAGCTGTGTAGGGAGAACTTGGCTGTTTGTACACACAGAACTGCCAGGGAAAGTTTATAGCAGCAATCACCAGCTCCTGCAGGATCCTCAGCAGAGGGACATTAATAAACATTAAAGAGGAGCGTGAGCTTGGCATCTTTCTAATTAAGAGAGGGAGAGGCAGGCAGATGAGGTCAGTCCCCAGATGGGGTTGAAGGGCAGTGTGAGCACGAGAGAATAAATTCAACGTAAAGGTCATCTATATGGATTAAATGATCTGAGCAGTCAATTCCAGAGCCATCTCCTGCAATTAATATTTAATTAAAAATAGAAACACTATAAAGTTTAGCTTTTAACCAGCAAAATTATTTCATGTCCCATAAAACCTTTAAATACAAGAGCATCCCCTATACAGAGCAGGCTGCTGTGGCTGTGAGTCACTGAGAAAGGGCACCCCAAGGGCAGGCAGCCTCTGCACCTTTCAAACCCTTGGAATGTGTTCCCAGTGACCAGAGACAGCATTTAACAGCTGAAGGGTTCTTTCCTTCTCATTCAATCGAGAATTAAATGCAATTCCTAATCAAATATTCATCCAAACACAAACTGAATTGAAAGGGCTGGATTAACCCACGCCCAGCAGCAATTCCACCTTCCAGAGGGGCAGGGGCTGCAGGAGAGGCCCTGCAGGGTGGTGCAGGTGCCATCTCCTGATCTCCACCCCACTGCTCCTGTCCCAGGAGCTGCAGAGCAGCCCAGAGCCAGCAGCTCCTACCAGCACAACCAGTGGTACCTTTTCACTTTCCATATCTCCCTGGACCTCTCCTGAAAGTGCCTCCAGCGTTTGTTTAGTGTGATTTGCAATGTTCTGTCTCCTCTGACTTTGCTGCCCCAGAACTAGGCCACCAAGAAGTCACCAGAGGAATATTTGTTCTTCAGCACTCAGTCCTTTGTAACCTACTTCTGAGTGTTTAACCTACACCAGCAGAAGGGAGCTGGGGAAGGAGGGGCAGGCTCATCATGTGAATTCTCACTTTTGGAGAACTCAAGGAAAAGTCACTTTGGTTCTGCAAAGTCCTTTCACTGGGCTGAAGTTGGAGAAATTTAGTTTTGGCTCCCAACTTTGTCACCTGTTTCCTGCTTGATTTTCCAAAGGCTCACACTCTCCAAGCTGCAGTGCCCTGGAAGTGGAGATAATACTGATTTGTTTCCATATGAGCTGGAGATATTTTCTACAGTGCTAGGAAAATAAGAAGTAATCCAGTTCAAAGCCTTGTTTTTGCTTCCCTCAAAGTCAACCGTAAAATTCCCTCTGCTTCAGTAGTGCAGGATCAATGGGTTTTTCTCTAAATGTTTGATAGAGTTTCCTCCCTTTACTCTGGGAATGGGGGTCCTGCTGCTTATTTTTACTTCTTACAGGAGATTTGCTGTTGTTTCCAAGGGCACAGAGGTGTAAGTGCAAACCTCCCTGGCTCTGCTTGGAGCTCTCTGCTCCCTGCTTTGGAGCAGCAGTGCTGGGAGCCCTGACCTGCCCCACTCACATTTTCTGGTTCACCCACAGCTTTGCTCAGGGACACTTCTCCAAGTGTCTTTGCCACTCCAGTGGTTATTCCCTGGCTTTGGGAAAGCTGCTGTTAAACTTCTCAGAACCTGCAGCAGCAGCCTGGCTAATCCTCTGTGGGAGGAGGCAGAATCCTCAACATCCACGGGAGCATCCATCCATCCATCCATCAGGGAGAGCAGGCAGGGAAAGGCAATCAGCTTTCCTGGGATTCTAAGAAGGCAGCACAATTAATCCCTTCACTTCTTACCCAACCCCCTGCTGCATATATAAATTAAATTAGCAGCCATATGTATGTATAGATATATTTATATATACACACACAGGTATATGAAATACTCCCTAACTTGAATGGCTCTTCTAATTTGGAGATAGAAGGTAAGAGGTAAAACTGTTGAAAATCTCAGAAAATATCCTCCACCATTCCTCCTGTGACCCAGGGATGATTCCCATGCAATAACATCCATGTAAAAAACCCTTTTGGAGTATCTCATACTTTTGTTACTAATTCTGGTTTGCAAACAACTGCCTGGTGTTACTGTTGAAATATGTCAGAGCTGTTAAATGCTTGTATAAATAATAAATGGAAGGGCTTGTACTAGGACTGAGGTCTCTGCATCGAGACATAGACAGTGTTATGTTTTATTAATAACAATTTGAAAACCACAGTGAAGTAGGAAAATGTCTCCTGTGCCAGGATTTTAAACCCCTGGTTCCCAAGCAGCACAGCCCAGAGGGTTCTCTGCAGGATCTTTCCACCCTGAACCTCTTCCCTGGGATCCTGTCCTTTGGGAGAAGGGGCAATCCCTCCCTGGGAAGCAGCAACCCTTCTGCTGGGGCTGTGCCACCTTCAGCAGGGCCTTGGCATCTCCTGACCCTCCTGTCCCAACTCAATATTCTAATTCTGCAGAAGTGAACCAGGCTTCTGCCTCTGAAATACCAATGTTTCCATTATATCTCTAGGACAGCTGTAAGAATCAGCCTCTGATTTCCATCCGTGGCTAATTGTGCTACAATTATGGGAAAAAAATACTGTGTCATGGAAGTGTGTGTGGTGGTTATTGCAGCAGAAATAGCCTCGTGCATTTCTAAAAAAGCATTTTCCAGCCCCTTTGCATACAATGGGCAGTGACAGACAGAGTCTGATTTTCATAAATGACACAAGCACCAAGTTCTTCCCAAGTCAGCCAAAGATTCCAAAAGAGCCTGTGGAGAGTGCTCAGCCTGGGCTGTGTGTGCTACACTGCAGGTTCCCTGCCCAGGTCAGCATTCCTGCCCTCTGAGGTGCCCAGGATTCCCTGCCCAGGTCAGCATTCCTGCCCCCTGCCCAGGTCAGCATTCCTGCCCCCTGCCCAGGTCCCATTCCTGCCCCTCTGAGGTGCCCAGGTCAGCATTCCTGCCCCTCTGCCCCTCTGAGGTGCCCAGGATTCCCTGCCCAGGTCAGCATTCCTGCCCCCCTGCCCAGGCCACCATTCCTGCCCCCCTGCCCAGGTCAGCATTCCTGCCCCTCTGGGGTGCCCAGGTCACATTCCTGCCCCTCTGGGGTGTCTCCTTGGAGCACACAGCCCTGCACAGATGGGCTTGAAGAACAATCACACCCTTTCAAACAAGAGCTGCAGAGTGATCACTCAATCACCAGGACTTGGGGACTGTCCTTGTAGGACATGAAAGAAAGATGAAAGACTCCAAATATTTCAGAAGGCAAATAGAATAGGAAAAAAAGCTTTATTTTCCAATTCTTACTACCTTTTATAAGGTGTTCTGATACATGGTTGGTGAATAGGAATGACACCTCTCTAATCCCATTGGTGGAACTAGAGAAACAGCAAAACACCACCTGGAGAAAGATTGTTTTGGGAAAGGAGAGTTGTTTGCCAAGATTGTTTTGAGAAGAAGTTTTCTTGAGAAATTTTCCCTTGGGAAAAGGTTAGCAGCTGCCAGCAGGCTAAAATCTCTCAGAGCCAGAAATATCAGGCCCACAGGGGACAACTTCTTTTTTTGTTTGTTTTTGCAACCTACCCCAGAATTCAAAGATTCCCTCCCAAGGCTGCAGCAGAGCAGGTGGAAGAGCAGATTTTATAGCTTGGGAAGGTTCTGGGGATGGTCCTGCCATGCTGCCCTGCACACACTGCACTTGTGCATGCTCACATGCATGGGCGCAGAGCTGATGCAGGTGCAGCAGAGGCAGCTGCAGGGAGCACCCTGAGCCTCAGCACACAGCAATCCACCCTCAGCATGCCCTGCACAGAAAAATGAATTACAGCAAGGCCAGGAACCTGAGCACTGCTCCAGACACGGCCCCTCCTTTTGTAAACCTAAACACCATCCTGTGGTGTGAAATAGTGACTGCCAGAACTCTCATGAATATAAATGCACTTTGAAAATTGCCCAGCTGAAGGCCAGCCCTTACTTATCTACAGAGTTTGTTATGTGTGAAAAATCACTGAAAGTCAAACTAAGTCCATTTACTTGCCCAGAGGACCTTACAGGAATCTACATCTGAAACAGCAGTGAACTGACACCTTATGAATATTAAAGAAATCCCCAAACAACTTCCTCTGCCCTGTTGTAAACTGCAGGAGTGAAACATCAAAGCAGCCTCCAGGGAATGAATTTTGTTGATATTTTACAGATAGAAAAGATGATCTTTGTTAAGCCACACCCAATGTCAAAATACCAGCTAGTCCAAAGGCAGAAAACGTTACACTGGCATTAAAAAAAAAAAATTTTTAAAAAAAAAGAAAGAAGAGTTTTCACAGAGATTTGAGCTTGGTCCAACATCCCCCAGCCCTGCCCTTCAGTGGAGCTGGCCCAGGTGAGCCAAAGGGTTCCAAAGGGGAGCTCCAGGGAGCGGTGCCAGGGCTGTGGGCACGGGCCAGGCTCAGCTGGGATGGGGTTGGGCCCTGTGGGGCTCCAGCAGCTGCTCCAGCCCTGGCTGCAGCTCCATCCCCGGGGGCTGGGGAACCAGGGCAGCTCCTGCAGCCCCTGCAGCTCCTGCAGCTCCTACAGATCCTCCATCTCCTGCAGCCCCTGGAGCTCCTGCAGCTCCTGCATCTCCTCCAGCTCCTGCAGCCCCTGCATCTCCTCCAGCTCCTGCAGCTCCTGCATCACCTCCATCTCCTGCATCTCCTCCAGCTCCTGCATCTCCTGCAGCCCCTCCATCTCCTGTAGCTCCTGCAGCCCCTGCATCTCCTGCAGCCCCTGCAGCTCCTACAGATCCTTCATCTCCTGCAGCTCCTGCATCTACTGCATCTCCTCCATCTCCTGCATTTCTGCAGCTCCATCAACAGGGACTTGGGGAGCCAGGGCAGATCCTGCAGCCTCTGCAACTCCTGCAGCTCCATCCCCATGGCCTGGGAACCAGGGTAGCTCCTGCAACTCCTGCATCTCCTGCATCTCCTGCAGCTCCTGCATCTCCTGTAGCCCCTGCAGCTCCTGCAGCCCCTGCAACTCCTGCATCTCCTGTAGCCCCTGCAACTACTGTATCTCCTGTAGTCCCTGCAGCTCCTGCAGCCCCTGCAGGGTGTGAGGGTCTCTGACCCCGGAGCTGCCCAGCCCAGGCTATCTCCTGCAAACCCCTCCCTGCACACTCCCTGCTTTGCATCCCAGCCAAACAGAGCTCGGGAGGAATGAGGGGATATTAAATTAAGCTAAGGTGAACCTTCTGGGGAAATTCAAGGGAACTTAATTGCAGAGTATTTGCTTTTACCTACTTCTCCCTTTTTATTTGGCAAATGCTTATGAGCAAACTCGGTGTTTAATGAGGAAGAAAACACTGATGAAAAGACACACATTTTTTTAAACATCTTTAATCTGAATTCCTGCTGGTGCTGCACATTTTCCCAGTAGAATGCTTACAGGTGATGAGGTTACCCTGCAATTTTTTACAGATTACAGCCCAGACTTACTCAGATACAGGAGATAGATATGTAGGTATATAGATATATACATATGTATGGATAAAAACTTGCAGATAAACACAAAACGTTAAGCTCAGCAAGCAGAGCCCCAGTCCCTCTGTGATTTGAGAGTGCAAATGTTGGGTATCTTGTGCAATGTACACAGATTTATTGCAGAGCCAGGAGAGGGGCCTTGCTTCCAGTGGCATTGATCACTTGACATCCTTGCTCTGTCTCTAAATTTGTCAGGGAACACGGAGGTGCCATTTCCAGCAGGACTGGGAATAGAATCGAGGCTCTGTCCCTGACCCAGCTCTGCTAGGAGAGGAATTTGTGTCCTGAACAGGGAATTGCTGTCACCTTGAGTGGGACTGGGGGGGAGCAGCCCCTCCTGGGTGTCCTGGGCAGGGGCTGCCAAGTCATCCTGGGGCTGCAGCCTTTCATCTGCAAGCTTCTGCTTTAAATCTAAACTGGAACTCACTGAAAATCTCGCTGCAGACTAAAAGTCACCCTCTCCTGACAGGAACTGCTTGTGTGAGAAACACATCTCAGGGCTCTGTGCAAGCCATGAGCAGCCAGGTAACCACAGCAGCTGATATCAGCACTGATAAATATAGACACTTCTTATATAAGAAGGGACATTCAGGTCACTGGTTTTTTAGGAAGATGTTCTCATTGATTTCCAATAGGAAATTCTGATCTTAAATATTGTCTAAAATGGCATTTTGGTATTATTAATGCCATGTGCTGGATAATACGAACGCTTAATCCAAGTGTAAATAACGATTATGGAAATAGTGACTGGACACTGCCAGTGCAAAGAGCAGAGCCCCTTAGACAAAGAGCAGGAGGGAACACTGGGGATCAGGGAGGAAAGGATTGCTCCTCAGCTTTAGTGAGGCAGGAGGAGAAAAGAGCTGCCCAAGGTCACAGGAAGAGCCAGGAGCCCCATCCCTCACAGCCTCTCCCTTTACACCTGCAGGTGACACCTGCAGGGCTCCTGTGCCAATAAATCTCCAGGCAGAAGGGAAGAGCAAGGAGGGGGAAGCTGCCTTGGGGCTAAATCCCCTGCTAGAAATGACAAATGAAGGACAAACACGTAAAATTTATCAACGGAATAAATCTTAAAATAAAAGGATTTGGGAGCACTGTCATGATCTCAGTGCTTACATCAAGCACAAGCTGTGCATGTCTTCATATTACAGTTACTGCTAGGAAAACAAACTGGATTAGCAGGGCTTAGTGCTTAAGCAGTCTGTTCTACCAGCAAGGCAAGGAACTTTGGCTCTTCTGCTATTACAGATGAGATTTAGACAGGACAGAGAAAAGACAAGGATCAGACTGTTTTCCTGTTCAGAGCACAACGATTACGCTAAATAAATAAAATTAAAATCACAGAACCTTCCCAGCTCGTACTCATAAATGCCAGCAAGGCTGGAGGTACCTGAGCTCTGTGGAGCCATCCTGAGTTTTATCCTCGTTTTCCTGACACAATAGCAAAGCTGCCACTCTCACTTATGGGCAGGGGAGTAAGAGGAAAACTTTACCTCTCTTTTCAGGGGACAGAGTTACCACAAGAGAGAAAATTGCTAAGCACTAAGATGGGAATAAGCCTCATTTTACTGGGAAAACTCTGGTGCCATTAAAAACCTAAACACACCCGTTCATTTTAACAGGAAATTATTTCATTTTAAAAACAAAACCAGCAAGCAAACTTCCCTCCCAGCAGAGCAACAGTGGCAGTCGGGTTCCTGCAGCAGCCAGAACCAAGCAAAGGGGATCATAAAGGCTGGGAAAGACCTCAAAATCCAACCTTTCAGGAGCAAACAGCTGTAGCTGCACAAATGTCTCATCCAAGCCCCTTGTATGGGATGATTTTAATGCCCCTTCCAGCCCAAACCATTCTGGGATTCTGGGATTCTATCCTGGCCTCCAGCAGCTCTGCAGTTTGGGGAAGGAAGGACGTCCTCTGTTCTCTTGCCTGCCTTTCTCCAAATGAGGAAAAGGTGATTCCCCTAAGAGCTGCTCAAATGTGAGATATTTATAGAAAGCATTTTTGATCTAGCACTGGATAAAAGAGGGTTTAGACTTGCAGGGGCTTAACTGCCCCCAGCTACAAAAGCCCAAAATGTGCCAAAATCAGAGGAAATCCATGCAGAATCCAGCAGCTTAAAGCTCAGCCACAGATTTTCCTAAACCAGGAAGAGTGGGGAAGAGGGTTTGTTTCCCATTTATTCACATTAGTCTCTTCTCCCAGGTGAGGAGCCACAGGACAAGAGGAAATAGCCTCAGGTTGTGCCAGGGGAGGTTCAGGCTGGATTTTGGGAAAAATTCCCTCATGGGAAGGGTGGTCAAGCAGTGGCAGGGCTTCCCAGGGCAGGGCTGGGGACACCAACCCTGGGAGTGTGACAGGGGTGTGGAGGTGGCCCTGGGGACACCAACCCTGGTTTAGCAGGGTTTGGAGGTGGCCCTGGGGACACCAAGCCTGGGAGTGTGTGACAGGGGTGTGGACATGTCCCTGGGGACACCAACCCTGAGTGTGTGACAGGGGTGTGGACATGTCCCTGGGGACACCAACCCTGAGTGTGTGACAGGGGTGTGGACATGTCCCTGGGGACACCAACCCTGGGAGTGTGTGACAGGGGTGTGGAGGTGGCTCTGGGGACACCAAGCCTGGTTTAGCAGGGTTTGGAGGTGTCCCTGAGGACACCAAGCCTGGGAGTGTGACAGGGGTGTGGACATGTCCCTGGGGACACCAAGCCTGGGAGTGTGTGACAGGGGTGTGGAGGTGTCCCTGCAGGTCAGGGGTCAGTGCTGAGCACTCTGGGGCTGCCTGAGGGCTGGGCTGGGGGATCCTGCAGGTCTTTCCAACCTTAAAGGACCTCATGACTCTGTCCAGGACCTGTGATAAACCCCCACACACCCAGCAGATCCGTGGCACTCAGCTCTCCCTGATTCCCTGGGCAGCCTGGAGGGACTGGTTGTGGCTGCTGTCAGTCTGGGGGGCTCAGAGCTGTCACAAACCTGCAGGGACAGGAGCCCCTGTGCCCTCACCACAGAAATCCCTGCCAGGACCAGGTGGGGATGGTGCCCAGCTCTGCAGGATTCACTGCCAGGCACCTGCATCCTGCCATCCCTCCTGTCCCACAGCAAAGGCAAGCAGGGAAAATCCTGCTGCAGACCCGGGCTCTTTGTTCCAGGGATTTTATGTTTTCTTTGACTTGGGTTTTGTTGGGTTGTTTATTCCAAAATCACCTTGGGAAATGAGGCTGCTGCACATCACTGCCATAGATAAATTCCAATAAAGGTGTCTGTGGTGGTTGGTACCTGCAGGGAGGATGGGGAATCAGTAATTGCCAGGGAATGAATTCACAGGCAAGTGTTTTATGGAGGCATGGAGGCAGGCTCAGCATCGAGTGTGGGATCTGCAGGGAAAAGCTCAGCTTCCCAAGGAAGGGAAGGGAAGGAAAAGGGAAGGGGAAAAGGGAAAAGGGAAAAGGGAAAAGGGAAAGGAAAAGGAAAAGGAAAAGGAAAAGGAAAAGGAAAAGGAAAAGGAAAAGGAAAAGGAAAAGGAAAAGGAAAAGGAAAAGGAAAAGGAAAAGGAAAAGGAAAAGGAAAAGGAAAAGGAAAAGACACCTCAGGAATGTTCAGCCTCCTCCTGAGAGATCTGGGGGAAAATAAAGGCTGAGGGGGGGAAAGGGGAAATTCTTCACAGCAGATATGGGAATGAAGTAACTCATGATGGTTTAAATCTCAGATTGTGCAAGTAATGATGAAAAATCTTCTAGGACAGGAAGGGAATTAGAAAATAAAACCTGCTGAGGGGGAAGCTGTGAATTTCCCAACTGTACAAGCCGTGATGGGAAGGGCCAGGCAGGGGATTTAGGACCAGACAAAAGATTTACTAGTGGAAGCTACAAAATGATAATTTCACTGTGTAGTCATGGTACCAGAGAACAAACCAGACAACTGAGAGATTGGTTTTCTTATGAAATACTTATGAATGTGCATAAAAATCTGGCTGCTTGAATGCAGAAAATACAAAGACAGGGGCCTGAGGTGTCTAGAGAGACAAGAAGCACCAGAGCTCAGTCCCGAGATGCAGATCTCAAGTGATTTATTCTGATAATCTGCTCCTATTCATGCAACACTCACACACACTTAGAGAAACAAAGCAGGGTTTCATTTTGGTGATTGTCCCTTCGTGTACTAATTATTTTTATTAGCAAGTTAATTTCCAGCACAAGCTGTCTGCTCTCCCAACTGGGAGGGAGCAGCCAAATTGGGGAAGCCAAAAGCTCAACTTTTCAACTTGAGGTGAGAACTTTATGACTCTTTGTGAGAGTTATGACAACTTTGGGAGCCTTACCTGAGGAAAGGAACCTCGGGCACGTTGTGTAACCCTGCAGTGAGCAGGGACACCCAGGGACAGACTGGGACACCCAGGGACACCCAGGGACAGACAGGGACACCCAGGGACACCCAGGGACACCCAGGGACACCCAGGGACATCCTCTGTGACACAGGGAGTTCACAGGGACACCCTCTTGTCACACAGGGCATCCCCTGGCACACAGGGAGCACACAGGACACTCTCTGTGACACAGGGAGCACACAGGGACACACACAGAGACCCTCTCTGAGAAACAAGGAGCACACAGGGCATCCCCTGGCACACAGGGAGCACATTGGACACCCTCTGTGACACAGGGAGTACACAGAACAGCCTCTGTCACACAGGACAGCCTCTGTCACACAGGCCACCCTCTGTCACACAGGACAGCCTCTGTCACACAGGGCACCCCGTGGCACACAGGGACACCCTCGGTGACACTGGGGGACAGCAGCCCTGCACTGAGGGATGGAGGAGCCAAGGGACGTTCCCAGAGCCCCAGCCTGGGTCAGCTCAGGGTCAGTGACCCCAGAGAGGCTGGGGGGGCACCACTGCCCTGCCCTGCCCTGCACCTGCACCACTGCCCTGCCCTGCACCACTGCCCAGCACCTGCACCACTGCCCTGCACCTGCAC
>WEIU01007386.1:121610-142908 GCA_013389925.1 Aegithalos caudatus | reverse complement strand
ACACAGGACAGCCTCTGTCACACAGGCCACCCTCTGTCACACAGGACAGCCTCTGTCACACAGGGCACCCCGTGGCACACAGGGACACCCTCGGTGACACTGGGGGACAGCAGCCCTGCACTGAGGGATGGAGGAGCCAAGGGACGTTCCCAGAGCCCCAGCCTGGGTCAGCTCAGGGTCAGTGACTCCAGAGAGGCTGGGGGGGCACCACTGCCCTGCCCTGCCCTGCACCTGCACCACTGCCCTGCCCTGCACCACTGCCCTGCCCTGCACCACTGCCCTGCCCTGCATCACTGCCCTGCAGGGAGCCCAGGGACCCCAGGGATGCTCTGGGAGCCAGCCCTGGGCTGGGTTTGCACTGGGAGCTGCCCAGTGCTGCTCCAGCTGCAGCAAAGGGAATCTCCCACCCTGGCAAACTGCCTGCCTGCATTCTGCAGGAGGGCAGGAGCAGAAAACAAGTTTTGACTGGTAACATTTGAGGTGACACTATCCATCACTGGCAAACTTCGACAACTCCGCCTAATTTTTGCTGAGGATGATAAAACACTCCAAAGAAGAAGAAAATAACAGGGACTTTCAGGCAGGGCTATTTTTCTTCTTGATTTTCTTTCTATTTGAAAGAAAAAATCCTGTTAAATCTGAGGTGGTTTTAATCAAATACAGACAAAGGAAATGGAACTGTTCACAAACCAGCCTCCATTTTCGATTGGCTTTTGTTACTTTCACTTGGAAAGTTTGTGGTTTCAATTGTTTTGTTTCCTAACAAAAATCCAAAACGTTTCAAGCATGACTGACACGTGTGAGCATAGTCCTTTAGTCCATCTTTGAAAAAAACCTCTGAAGTAGAATAAAATCTTCAACCAGCTCCAGACTCACAACACCTCCCTGGAGGCGTCGAGCTGGCAGCATGTAGGTGAATTTTATTTCTTACTTACTTACTCAGAAAAATTATCAGTGTGTTATTAAACCTGCTCAAAAAATGGAGACGGTGTTCCAGAATCCAGGGAACTCACTCCCCTTGTGCTGGCACTGAACCCCAGGCAAGCAAAGGCTCTGCTCACCCTCCCTGCTGCTCTCAGGGGAAACAGGATAAAATCCTGGGATCACTCAGGGCATTTGGCTTCCACCTGAACAAAAAGATTTGGCTGCCACACACTTTATTAGAATAAACTTCCTATGGCAGAGTGGTGTTTAAAGCTCACTTTTTTTTAATAAAGGAGATAAAAGAGATAAAAGATGAAAGAGTGGGGAGCATAAGAAACAGCTATTTGTTTTCACTGTCTTCTGTGACAACCTCTGCTGCCTGCACCAAGAGGGTTTGCAGAGGGCAGCTGGATTTCTCAGGGATTTATTATTTATTTTTGTATCCTGCTATACATGAAACGAGGGGGAGGTGGAATTGATTTCAAGGCTTCCAAAAGTTCAAATTTTACTCCTAGAAAAGAAAGCAGAAGGAGCAGAACTATGAGTTAGGAGTGCTGAAGGCACCTGGCTTTCAGTAAAACCTGTAGCCAGGCAGCCACAGGGGCTCCCTCCAGCCCAGGGACAGAGTGGGATTGGGAGGGATGGGATGCTGGTCCTGCAGCACAATCAGCCCTGGGCAGCAGCTCTGCACTGCTCTGAGAGGAGGAATTGATATTTAATGCAGAAGATGAGGTCTCAGAAGGATGTTGGGACATCAGGCAGCTCTGTCAGATGCTGTTCATTGCTGAGGTGGTGCCACAGCAGCCCTGGGTGACAGAGCCAGGCCCACAGCTGCCAGCTACAGCTACAGGCAAGCCTGAACCCCCTGGTTCTGGTTACAATGCATCAGATATTTTCTTTACAGAGGATTTTAATACATAGAACCAGTCAGCATCATACACAATGCCTTCACCATCCTTCTAACCCATCCTAGCTGTTATCATTACCTGCTGTGGTCACCACAGCCAAGCACAAGAGTTTGGGTGTTACACTTTAACCTCAGGGTTGTCTTCCTGGGTTTTTTTGCAGTGGAAAAATCCTAAACCTTTTCTCCAATTCCCACATCAGCAGATCTGTTTGTCTAAGTAACTTCTGCTTTTCTTGAGACTTATCTTTACTTGGTAAAAACATCTTTGTTTGTGTGTGGTCAAACCAAACCTCTGCTCTAGCTGAAACCCTGGACTTAGCCTTTCTTTCCTTAGGGTTACCCAGTCACTTCTGCTCCAGCAGTTCCTTAGCTTGAAATTTCTTTTATTCCTCTATATCAAAACCAACTTTCATTTCCAAACAACCTTCTGCCAAGCATCCATATCTGTAAGGTTCTCCTGTTAAGTTTTCATCTTCTCCAACACATATTTATTTAAATCATTAAGGAGGAGTCATTAAGTTCCTCCCCAGGAAGAACAAAGCCTGCCCATGCCAGCCAGGCTCCTGCATTGCAGGGGGAGCAGCCTGGTGGGATTTTGGGGTCTCACACACCCTGGGTGCCCCCTCCTAGATTTTCCTGGGGTTTTGTGTCCAGCCCTGGCTTGGCAGAGCCAAAACCAGAGTGGGTTTGGAACCCCCAGGGCATCTGTGGCCAGATTTGCAGAACTAAAGAGGTGTGTAAAGATGAAGATGGCATTAGTTTACTAATGCTTCAGCAGCAGCTTCAGTGACCCCCCTGAGGAGCTGAATTCCCTCTGCAAGGGAGCCCTGCCCGTTGTGGTTCTGCTCACAGAGCCCAGGCAGGGACAGGATCCCACAGGAGCTGCCCAAAGGAGCCTCCAGAACATCCTGGGGAGGGGATTTTTACAAGAGATGTGATGCTGTGACACCACAGAGACCACAAAGTGGGAGAGGAGAAAGAGGAGTTTACTTTTTTAATTTCACCTTGTATACATTTCACAGAAATGGACCACATTGGGAGACAGAGGTTCAACCTCTTCAATCTCACTGCTCTTAGAAAGTGTCCCTCAATTGTCCCTCCTACCTGGAGGGAATGTCAACAATAAAAATTGTTTATAGAAAATTCCTGAGAAACTGACTCCCAAATGTGGAAACAACCAGAAGGCTGGAAAAAACAACAAAAGAGCAAGAGATGAGTGCCAGGACACAGGGAATGGCTCCCAGTGCCAGAGATGGGTACTAGGACACAGGGAATGGCTCCCAGTGCCAGAGGGCAGGGCTGGAGGGGATTTGGGGCAGGAATTGTTCCCTGGGAGGGTGGGCAGGCCCTGGCCCAGGGTGCCCAGAGCAGCTGTGGCTGCCCCTGGATCCCTGGCAGTGCCCAAGGACATTGGGGACAGCCTGGGACAGTGGGAGTGTCCCTGCCCTGGCAAGGCTGGCACTGAGTGGGCTCTGAGCTCCCTCCCCACCCAACCATCCCCTGATTCCATGAAATCCTGGAAGTTCAGCACTCCCATTCCTCACTGCCCCAGTTCTGCTCTCCCTAGAGAAGAGGCTCAGACCTGTGCACACCAACCCCCCCTGCCCAGCCCCCAGGGAGCTCAGGAGCTCCAAAAGGGAGACCCAGAGCCCTGAGCTGCTTCCCCAGCCCCTTTGGCAACAGCTGCAATTTTATTTGGGATTTTACTGAAGGGAGACCCAGAACCCTGAGCTGCTTCCCCAGCCCCTTTGGCAACAGCTGCAATTTTATTTGGGATTTTACTGAAGGGAGACCCAGAACCCTGAGCTGCTTCCCCAGCCCCTTTGGCAACAGCTGCAATTTTATTTGGGATTTTACTGAAGGGCAATGAAACCAACTCCTCCCAAACCTTGGTGATCTCAGTAATACCCTGGGCACACAGAGCCAGCCCACAGGGACCAGCCCTGTGTTTGAATTTCTGGATTGACATTTGGCCCATTATTAACAGGATTTGTCCCTTACATTTCCAGTCTGCACTCAGAGTTTCTGCAGATCTTAACTGCAGCATGAGCATTTGGATGCTCCTGCAACCCCTCCTGTCACTGGAATATGGCTTTTATTTGCAATGCAGGCCTGAGCCAAGTGAATTCTCAATTCCTTTTATCTGTTACCATCTGATGACAAATGTCACATTATTGGGATCACTTTCCCCTGGTAGGGACAGAAGGAAATATTCAGGGAACATGAAGATCTTGGATTGCATTTTACATCTTGGGAAAGGGAAACTTTAATCAGCTTTGTACTGAACTATGCAGAATTTTCTTGACACTGGAATGCAGTGAATTTCCAATATCAATATATAGAGAAATCCTGGTGTTGGGACCTGGTCAGGGGCAGAGGGACCAAGGGTTTGTCCTTCTCTGATCAACCCTGGGAGAGGCTGCAGAATCTTGACAAAAACAATTCAGGCATTGTTTGGCTTTTCTCTCCATGATGATTGCATTTCTTGTCTCTCTGGATATCATCTATTGCATATTTCAGCTCCCAGTGCATCTCCTGTCCTGTACAGAGACACCTGGGACATGGAATTCTCTGTTACAAATACTTCATTACAACTCACTCCCTTTTCTTCCAGTCACTCCTTCAACTTCTTTGAAACTGAGTCCAAGTTCAACTTTCCCAGAGTCTGAGGCTTTCAAAAAGCCAGTTCTTAAAAAGCTAATTAGTTCCCCATAGGCATTCATTTTTTTTTTTTTTTAACTCAGTAAATATTTCTGAGATTGCTTTTTGTATAATCAGTGTTAGCAACTCATTAAAATGCACAGTATGTGGATCATTTGGAATGTGACATGGCTCAGCATGGACACTCAAGCTGCTTAAAAAGACAGAAAAGAAAAAGATGAGGATAAAATGAAAGCCAAAACCCAGCATTTCCTTTAAGCTGACACCACAGTTAAGGATTTAAGACAGGGCAGGGAGCCTTCAGCCCTGCTATTAGGAGAAAAGTCTAATTGCTCAATGCACTGCCTGCCCTCTCCAGCCTGTATGTTCTCCAGAAAAATTCCTTTTACAGAGGGTTAGGATGAAAAAAAACCCCAGATTCTCTGAGCAGGTAATTGTGTAAGGTTTTCACTCTGAGTAATATGAGGATTCTTCTTGAATTAATAATGAATGAAGTAATTTAAAAGGCCTTTAGTGTGTGCAGCCAGAAATAAATAATGCCTTAATCTGGGACATTTTATTTTCCATTAAAACAAATACTTTTTAAAAAGTGGGCATTACTGAGCAGCACTCAGTTGCTCTCATGCCAGATGCCTGAATCAGATGGACAAAAACACTCAGGGCTTTTTCCTCGTGTTTCAGGCATGTTCTTGGTGCTTGGTGGCTGTGGAAAGCAGGGAGGTTGAAAGTGTTCCTTTGCATCCCAAGGAGAAATTCCAGCTGGGGGAATTGCCAAGATGCTGCTCCCTGGAACCCTGGGGTGGTCGGGGTGGGAAGGGCCCCTGTGACCCCAGAGCTGCCCTGACCTGGGGAAAAATAGAAATAAACCCCAAATCAGCCCCTTAATGACCTGGGGAAAAACAGAAATAAACCCAAAATCAGCCCCTTAATGACCTGGGGTAAAACAGAAATAAACCCAAAATCAGCCCCTTAATGACCTGGGGAAAAACAGAAATAAACCCAAAATCAGCCCCTTAATGACCTGGGGAAAAACAGAAATAAACCCTAAACCAGTCCCTCATTGAACTGGGGTAAAAGATAAATTAAGCCCAAATCAGCTCCTCACTGACCTGGGGAAAAACAGAAATAAACCCCAAATCAGCCCCTTAAGGAACTGGGGTAAAAGATAAATTAACCCCAAATCAGCTCCTCACTGACCTGGGGTAAAACCTAAATTAACTCAAAACCAGCTCCTCACTGACCTGGGGAAAAATAGAGAAATAAACCCAAAATTAGCCCCTCACTGACCTGGGGTAAAACAGAGAAATGAACCTAAAAATAGCCTCTCAGTAAGCTGGGATAAAACAAATAAATTAACCCCAATCAGCCCCCAGTGCCCACAGGCAGAGGAGCCCGGGGTGTCCCTGCCCTGGACCCCCACCCCCAGGGCCAATTCCCATTCATGGATTTGAGCCCTAGCACCCACAGCAGAATTGAAATGAAATTAAATATTGTCCAAGAAGAACTTGCTGTCAGGTTCAGGGTGAAAAGCTCCCATTCCCAAGGAAACAGGAGTTCTTGAAAATGATGTCACACTCTCACCCTTGCTGGGAAAAACCCCTCGACATGGGGAGGGTGGGATTTTGTCAGCACAAAAAGAGTCAAAGGGACTTTTTTTGCTCATGTATGACAATAAATCCTCACTATTATGATAAATCAGGGAGCTTTTTCTGCAGGGATAATGGGGAATTGAGGGGCTGAACGTTCCCTTGTGGACAATTCTGCATTTTTGGTTGTGCTGCACAGGGACCCCCAGGTGCCCACACTGCCCTGGGCACAGGACAAGGAAACACCTGCCCAAACAAAAGTGTTCAGTTCAGCAGGCCAAAAAAAATAAACCCAAACAAAAACAATCTTGAGGGCTTTCTCTGATACATCTCTCACTGCTGAAACTGAGATCTGAGCATCAAAATCTTAGATGACATGAAGCAAAAAACCCTGAGATTGCTTTTTGCCAGATCTATCAGCTTTGCAAGAACTAAAGGGAGTAGAGCTTCCTCTGAAAAGCTGAATTTATAAACATCAGGAATAACCTCCACACTTAACTGCCTTTAAAGACTGGAGGCATTTTCTCCAAAGTGAAATTCAGCTTTTCTGTATTGGTTCTACATTGAAGTAAATTCCACTTTTTCTCTGAATAACTGTTAGATCAACAGTTTAGAATTCCCTCTTTTTTTGTGTGTGTTAATATCCAGTGCTTTAACAAGTTTCATGGAAAAATCCTGAGCTGTCCTAAAGAAGGCAACATCATTTTCCTTCAGTGAGATGGGTAAAGTGCAATTTGTGATAGGGAGCAGCTGGCCCTGCAAGCATTCCTGGGCTGTACAGGGAAGGGAAATGCAGAATTCAGTCCCACCAGTGCCAGTGGTGGCTGAGGGAAGGTGGGAACACCCAGCCCCGAGGGAGAGCCTCTGAGCCTCCCTGAAATGCAGCAATTCCCTCCCTGAAATGCAGCAATTCCCTCCCTGAAATGCAGCAATTCCCACCCGGAGCAGGGGAACTGCAGCAGCAGTGTGAGGGGAGTGCATCAGCTGGGGTGTGCCAAAGGCAGAGAAACAACCTGAGGCTTTCCCAAAGCACCTTGGAGCCTGCACATCTCCATCCTCACCATTTCTATCCTCAACATCATCATCTGGGGCTCCCAAAGCACCTTGGAACCTGCACATCTCCATCCTCACCATCCTCACCTGGGGCTTTCCCAAAGTACCTTGGAGCCTGCACATCTCCATCCTCACCATCACCTGGAGCTTTCCCAAAGCACCTTGGAGCCTGCACATCTCCATCCTCACCATCACCTGGAGCTTTCCCAAAGCACCTTGGAACCTGCACATCTCCATCTTCACCATCTCCATCCTCACCATCTCCAGGAGCCAGGGACAGGCTGTGAGAGCTGAAGCCATGAGCTGGACTGGGAGCACTGGGGGAACTGGGACAGGCTCCCCATCTGCTTTGAATAATTGCTGTCAGCTCCAGCAAGGGAAGGCTGCAGCAGCTGGCACAGGTTTGAAAAAGATGGAGAGCAAAGCAAGCCTTGCCAAAGTCTCAGCTTTGGGCAGGTCCCAGACTGCAGAGGCACCAAAATCCCAGAACCTGAGCCAGGGATGACAGAGGCAGCGTGGAGAGGGGGATTAGGGGAGGGATTAACTGAGGATTGCCAGAGAGGCTCCTCTCAGCCCTCCTGTGACTGAAACACGAGATAAAGTTGCTCTGTCCCCATGAAGAAGCCCATTCCCATCCCAGCCTGCAGGACTTTGGGAATCAGTGCCCATGGTCACCCCAGCACAGCTCTGAGGGCACAGAGAGCAGGATCCTCACACTCCCATTGTAATCCCTTCTGCAAAGGTCTCTAATGAGATTTCCTCCCCTGCTCTGTTTAATGAATGGTAATAGGGAACACTTGATTAGAAGCCTTTCATCATTTTAGGACTAGGGGCTTTAGCTTTCTGACCTACTTTTCTTGCCAATGAAATTCCATTTTTAGCTTCAACTCAAGGTCTGAATGTTACCCAAATTCAGACCATCTGTTTTAACTGCCTACAGGCTGAGAAGTTGATCCAAGCCAGGAGGAATAAATGGAACCAGTGTGTTAATATATTAAATATTCTCCACCCCTTGCATATTAAATAACCTACTTAGTTTATTCCTGAGTCCACACAAACATTTCTGTTTCCTTGGGCCTGCTGTTGTTGTAAGGAACATTCCTGCCACCAGTTGCTCCCAGGTCACCTTTTCTGTACAGCTGGAGGGATGAGCAGCCTAAAACTGACTCCAAGGTCACCTTATCCCTTGACTTGGCTTTGGTGAGGGTTGGTACAGGCTACCCTGGGAAACCCAGCAGGGACCCATGAAGAAGTCTTCCCAATTCTCACCATTACAGAAGCACAGAACGCCCTTCTCAGAGGAGGAGGACAATTTTCAATACATCTCTGTCCTTTTATCACACAAAACTCAGGAAAAAATACAAATTTATAAACCAGAACGATATCAAAAAGGCAACTTTACCTGGAAAATCCCTACTAAGCAACTGCTGACCACAGCTTTGCTAAAAATCAAAGTGAATCCAAGTGCTGAAGATAAGCTGCTGCTGCAGCTGGAGCTGATAGACATCTCCAGCCCTCATCCCTCACAGCCTGGCTGAGGGCTGGAATTGCAGCAGAATTTCTGGAGCATCCATGAAAACATTACCAAATGAATTATGCCAGGGAAAAAAGAAAACAGTAGTGTGAAACCATGCCAGATCTGGCAGTTGAATACCCAGCTGGGGAACTGCCCAGCTCCAAACAAGGCAGGAAATAAGTATATTTAATGTAAAAGAATCCTAGCATGAAATAGGCTCTGTACTTCCCCGGCCACGGCTGATTTGCTGTTCAAGGCTGTCATTTGACAGCCTGTTTGCAGATCCTCCTGCTTCAAAACCATCGTGCCTCTGTTCACAGCTCAGGAGGCACCAGCAGCCCCCAAGGGCCCAGCCCAAAGCAGGCTGTGCTCCTGGGAGTCCCCAAAACACAGCTGGACACCCCTGGAGACCTTTGGGGTCGAGAGGATGGGGCTGTGAGCATCCTGACGCAGCTGGGAATGTCCCTGCCCGTGGCAGGACTGGGAATAAATGGATTTTGGAATGTCCCTTCCAAGGCAAAGCACTGCCCCAAGGGTGGCAGAGCAGCAGGCTGAGCTTTGGGGGCTCATCCCAGCAGCGTGGGTGAGCAATGATGAATTCAACCCTAAACCAAGGATCCAAGTACCCCAGCCCCCTTGGCACAGCAGTAAATTCCCTGCCCTCCCATCCTGGGCAGAGCCCAGAGAGGAATGAGCAGTGCTGGCTTTTGTTGGATCATTGGAAGTGACACAGTCATTATCTCACTGGGGGTTCAGAGCAGGATTGCCTGGGACTTGCACCCATGAAATGAGGGACAGGAGCTGCCACGTGCAATATTCCCAGCCTGGCAATGCCTCTGAAGCCTCCTAGCTGAATTTTAGCCATTTTCCTCTCCTTTGTGAGAGCCACAACCCAGTGAATTGCTTGGGGTATAAAAGAGGATCTCTTGCACCTGGAAAGCTACATGCTAATTCCATGCTTTATTCCAGCTCTTTCATGCAAAAGCTTTTCAAAATCATGCTCCATTGTACAGTAGATAATGACATTATTCTGTCCCTATTGTCCTAAAGGCAGACACTTACAGGCTGGAGCAAAATCTTCCTTTGCCTCTGCTGTGCCAGGCAAAAGGTTACAGAGATAAAGCAGCTCCCCAAGAGCTGTTAGTGAGGCAGAAATACTGAGTCAGGGGAGAGCATTGTTTCTGTCCCAGCTCCAGGAGATTTTCAGCTGTCCCTGGGTGTGAAACCCACACAGATTTGCACCCTGGGCAGCCAATGTCCCCTGAGCACTTCAACACTGTGACAAGGAAAATGAATGAGCCACGGTGCCCTGGTCCCTGTGCTGGCCCTGGGACCCCCAGGGACCCCTGGGCTCTCTGGGGGCTGCTCTGACACCTGGGCATCCCCTGGAGCTGATGCTCTGCCCAAGGACAGGTGCTGTCCCCCCACACTGCTCCTGGGGGAGCCCAGAGCTGCTCCAACCAGTCCAGAGGAGGCCCCTGGAGTTGGGAGAGCTGGGAGTGCTCACCTGGAGAGGAGAAGGCTCCAGGAGAGCTCAGAGCCTCTTCCAGGTCTAAAGAAACCCATGGAGCCAACAGCCCCATGGCAATGGGAATTGACACCCAGCAGCCCCTCCCCAGCTCTGTGCCTTGGCCAGGAGGAAAAGCTGGCACAACAAAGAGGCTGCAGGAAGGGAGCATCCTCTGCAAAGCTGTTTCCCTGCCACCACAGAGCTGTCACCTGCCTCCTGATGTCCCTGGGTAAGATCTCCCAGCTGTTTCCCCACAGCTGCCTGCTCCCAGGGCTGTGGAGATGCAGGGAGATGCAGGAACACCACAGACACTGCCAGGAGCTGTTTTTGGAGTGAGTCATCTGCTGAGCTCTTGGGCACTTTATTTATTATTGCTGTCTCCAGCTGGGGACCTGAGCTGTGCCCAGACACCTCTGTGGCTAAAACCAGGGTTCAGGAGCTGAGACCTCTATTTGATAACAGTTCTCTGCTGGCAGGGAGAAAAACAACAGCACATTATGTTGTCAGGACTAATAGCTGCTAATTAGGGTGAGTGACATGCGAACCCTGTTCTAGCCAAAGAACACAAAAGTCACATGAGAAATTAAGAAAAAAAAAGGTTGAAGTTCTGCATGCAGTGTTTTCCAGTCTAAAGAGTGACCACTGAAAAGTCATTTCCTGATTTTTTTCCCCCTGGTTTGCCTGTTTAGGGATTCACTTGAGGTTTATGTTGTGTGTGCAGTGAGTCAGTGTTCCTTTGGTAGGAAATGGAACTGAGGGGACAACAGGAGTGGGAAGGGGGAACAAAGCAAAGCTGAGCCTTTGGAAACAGAGCTGTGGGCAGGCTCTGAACTCCTGCCAGTGCAGGGAGCACTGAGGGGATGTGGCTGCAGGGGCAGCTCCCCCTGGCACACCTTCCACAGGTGAGTGCATCTCACCTGGCACAGCCAGGGAGCACAGCAAGGAACTCTGCAATGTTCCAGGCTGGAAGAACCTTAAACCTCATCCCACCCCACCCCTGCCTGGGGCAGGGACACCTTCCACCTGTGGGCCTGATTATCTGAATCCAAGAATTTTTAGATTCAGAAAATCAGGCCCACATCCACCAGATGAGCTTTCCCTTGAATTCAGCAGCTGAAAATGGGCTCCATCTGTGGCAGTCCAAGTGGATTCCTGGCAAAATGAGCAGGGAATGTGTTTCCCTGCAGGCTGCCCTGGCCCAGGCTGTGCAGGTGAAGGAGGCTGCAGGCAGTGCAGGCTGTGGCAGCCCAGATCCTGCACTGGGAATCTGCATTTTCAGAGTGTGCAGTGCTCAGCACGAGGGGTCACTGCTGGGGACCCCAGGCCAAGGGACAGCTCTGAAAGGCCCTGCACCCCTCAGCCAAACACAAAGTGAGGAATTCATCGCCAATTCCTCAGTGGGGAGCCCAGGTACACGAAGTTGCCATGATTTACTGCAGGTCACATGAAATCCTGTGGAACTCACAGCCTCCTGTTGTGTTCCTGCAGCTCAAACACCCCCTTGGACCCTCTGAATGTTAATCATTACCCAGCTCCTCTATCTCCTCACTGCTCTAATTAGATTATTGATGATGTGTTTAAAATGCACTTTCTGGAGAAGTTTTCTAGATGACAAGTTGCCTTTTACTAAACAAATTAATGGGAAAGTTGAGTTCTCTCATTCCACTCTGGGGAAAAGAAGTTTTGGGTTTGAAATGCCTAATTAGTACTAACTGAAATCCAATAGCTGAGTTGATTTGGCACTGTACCTGATGTAAATATGCCACGGTGCCATTAGTACCTTGTGGTGGCATCAGGACAGAAATAGTCTCTCCAGCCATGAATATTGCAGGAGCTGTGGATGTCAACAGAGCAGCAGAACAATTGCAGCTCAGAGGCTCAACCCAAGCCCTGTCAAAGTCAAAGGGAGGCCTCTCAATCAGGGCAAGGTGATGGACATGGAGCTTTGGCTGGGTTTGACTCTGATAAACAAAGCTGGGATGTTCCCAAGCCTCAGGGCTGACATTTCCATGTCACAGGTCAGGGAGGTCGGAGATGTTCCCAAGTTCCCTGATGTCCAAGGCAGCAGATCCCCAGAGGGAGGAATCCAGGAGAATCCTCCCTGGGGAGCTGCAGGGAGCTCAGGTCAGTGTCACCCCTGTCACCTCCTGTCCCTGAGCCCCCACCAGCTCCAGCCACTGCAGAGCCCCTCCTGCAGCACCTCTCACAGGAGCTGGCAAAGGGACCTCTCCATCTGCCACAAACCCTCCCTGCTCCAAGGGTTTGAGCCTCCCTGCTCCAAGGGTTTGATCCTCCCTGCTCCAAGGGTTTGATCCTCCCTGCTCCAAGGGTTTGATCCTGCCTGGTGGTGTTTTAAAGCACCTTCTCTGCAGTCCCAAGTAATGAGGTAACTCTCAGTCTGCATGTAAGAACAGAACTCCCTGAGACAGACTGTGAGCCAGACACTTATTATTATACTCTCTACAAATGCACAGAAGGGTTTTTTCTCCCTGCTCCAGGTCACTGAGATCATGTTTGAGGCATATGATTAATTTTCAGCCTTATTGTGTTAAGGGCCAGCAGGAGAAAAGTGAGATTTTTATTTTTTTTAGACCAGTGTTAAATGAGGTAGAAGAACTTGTCACTTAGCAAGAGCTTTGAAATGATCTTTGCATAAAGCAGCAGCTAAGAAGTTAATAGACATGAAGAGCAGCCTATTGATTTGAGGTCTTCTGAGGGGTTTTGATGTGGGTGAAGGCAGGAGAAGGGTTCTGCTTGGGATAAATAAGCCTTGGCTTATGGTGCCTGAAGCATTTAACATGCAAGGAGTCCTGCTCTTATTCAGCCCCTCATGCATGGGGAAATGAAGTTCAGCTGATAAAAAAGGAGTTTTGAAATGTTTGTTTTTTCTCTTGGATGTAAATTTTTCTTAGCTCAACTCTATCCCCCTTAAAGCTCTTTGTTGGTCACAGACTGACATCAAATGTAAAAAGAAAGCCTCAGTTGTAAAAAACCAATCTCTCTTTTCAACATTTGCTGCACCCAGCACCAGAACCTCTCAAAGATAACCACAGAAATCCCTAACACCCTCTGATAACAACCAGGGCCTTCTCTAGATTTCTATTTTCAGTTTTCAGATTTTCTCCAGAGCAGAGGGGCTGCAGCCCTCAGAGCATCTCCATGGCCTGCTCTGCACTCACTCCAGCAGCTCCACACAAATTACAGCAGGAGATTGCTGGGTCCAGCCCAACGCAGAGATTTGTAAGAATATTTTTCAGCTGGTCTCATATCCCTGAGAATTCAACTTTTACTGAATGCAGCCTTTGAACAGCCCCCAAATTCCTGACTGTGCAGATGGCAGGGAAACTGCTGGGGCTGGAGAGGGAAGTGTAAATCAGTCCTCATTTACACCTGGATGCCAGGGAATGAGGATGTATGGACCTGCTCCCCAGCAGACACAGAGTTTCAGCTTTGCTGGAGCTCATCTGCAGGGAGAGGTGGGTGCAGAGGATGTGAATTTAAAGCCCCAGCAGCTGCCTGAAGCAGCACCTCTGCCCACTGAGGCTCCTTTCTGTGGATTCCCAGCTGGCAGGCAGGGCAGGGCGGCAGCTCCTGGAGCTGTCCCCATCCCGGAGCTCTGCTCCCTGCCCTCCACCTGGCAAGGCTGGCACTGAAGGAGGGGCCTCCCTGTGTGTTTGTGCCCGCAGTTATGGTGACATGGTGCCCAAGACCATCGCTGGGAAGATCTTTGGCTCCATCTGCTCCCTGAGCGGGGTGCTGGTCATCGCCCTGCCCGTGCCCGTCATCGTCTCCAACTTCAGCCGCATCTACCACCAGAACCAGAGGGCAGACAAGCGCCGGGCACAGAAGGTGAGTGAGCCTGCCCCGCCTGTCCCCCGGGGCACAGGGACACTGCTCCATCAGCCTGCAGGCACCTCCTGCCCTCACAGCCCGAGCTCGGTCCCTGCAGGGGCGGGTGATGCCCTCAAAACCATCCCCAGACACATCCCACAGCGTGGCCAGGAGCTGTCAGTGTCCTCAGGGATCTGGGAAAGGGGCACAGGACAGACAGAGCCACCCCCAGCACCAAATACAGCACAAACAACACCAGGGAAGTGCCTAAAGTCACATCCTGCAGCAGACACTTGAAGGGGGAGTGCTGCCTAAACTGTGGGAAACTACTGAGTAACGTAATCATCACCAATGTGGCTACACACATTCTCCTTTATTTCACTCAAAATGGCAGATTATATACAGGTCAATATAGTTTACATTTCCAGACATCCCCTCATTAGTGTGCAGCATAAAAGAATGTAAATAAACAAGTGTTCATTTTAGACTTAAGGTGGCTAAGGTGTTCAAGCTAACATTTGCACCTATTACTAAATAGGTGCACCACTTTCTCCCTTGGCATGCCTTCACATCATTTCTAACAGTGCCACAAACTCTGGCCTTGCTCATACCTGAGGTCCAAGCTGGGGCCCAGTCTGGGTTGGCCAAGTTAATTCAGGAGCAGATCGTGCCCCTGCTCTCTAAGGAATTCTGCTACAGACACTGATGGAAACCCCAGAACACAGGGAGGGACTGAACTGCCAGACCCCCCCAGAGCAAAACACACACCACAAAATAGAACAAAATATACCACAGTGATTCCTGCTTGGCTTTTCTCCAGGACTTGTGGTCTGAAAAACCATTGTTGTCAAATTTCAGCTGCAGAACCCCCCACACTTGTTTTAATGTTCTGATGGTGTCCAGCTCTGAGCCACATTTCACACCAGGGTAATGTGGGAAGCTCACACACAACTGGATGGATCCTTGTACAAAATTGTCCTATTACAGCTCATAAAATCACACCCAGATAATAACTTACCTAAGCACATTTCTAGCACAAGGAAAATAAACTCATGTGATCCCACAACATTTCAGCACTGGCTGACCCAAAGTCTGACCAGGATAATTTGTACATCCCACCTTGGAAATAGAAATGTGCTCCCATCAAATATGCACCACCTAAAGTCCTCATTCCTGCACACTCTGTACTGCTGTATTTTCAGCATCAGGAGCAACAGGGCTGTTATTACTCACCTTTCCTACATCCTTGTCTGAAACAAATATATAGCTGTGTGCACAAAAACCCTTAAATCATCCTCAGGAGCTGTTTATCCTCCTGGCTGCTTCTCTCCTTGTTGTCTCTCTGTAGTTTCCAATACACCCATCCAGCAACATGCACTTATCAGCACACACACCCCTCAAGGCTGTCACAGGAACACTAGGAATACACAAAAGCCCCTGGAAATGTGAAGGGATTACTGAATATTCCAAATTCTGAACAGTTTTTTTGCCAGTGGAAGCTCACTGAGTCACAGAGAGAGTATAACAGATTTACTATATCTCTATTTCAATCTGCTAAATTACACCACAGCCAGAATCAGGTTTTTACAACAACTGCAAACCAAAGGCCTGAGGTTCTTTTTCTCCCTATGGAATGCTGTCTGCCAGAAATTCAAGACTCAGGGGACCCAATGGAGAACAGTAGTAGAAAAATGTGTTATTTCTGCTTCAGGCAAGCATCTGGGCTGTGCCTACTTCTTGCATCTCGGGGAGCTGACAGCAGAGAGCTCAGATACAAGACCTACAAAACCACAAAATTTGGCAGTCAAAACACAAAAGGGGAGTAGCAGAGAGACAGAATCATGCAGGAATCAGCTGCAGCCTCAGCAAGTCACTGCTGGGTTTTACAAACCCCTGCCTGAGGTTTGACACGGCACATGTGAGTCAGGGGAGGTGTTTTGGAGGGGGAGTTGTTTATTTGCTCAGTCCCACAACACAGCAGAGATGAAGGGAGGGTAAAGGTATGGCAAGGGCCACTCTGTGTTCAGTAGCAGCTGCCACTGGAATGCAGAGTGGGTCAGAACCTACAATTAGTTATTAACTCTGAGTTTCAGCCACTGCAGAGTGAGCTGTCTGAAGGGAGGCTGCACTCAGATGTGAGGATTGGGGATTTCACCTGGGACAGGAACAGGTGAGGGGTCAGAGCCTGGAAGGACAGGGATGCTCAGGGTGAGCTTTCTGGGGACAATGTCCAAGAGCCCATTGCAAGAACTGAAGGCTCAGAGAGAAAACTCTTGTTCTGCTGAAACAGCACCAGCACAGGGACTGCAGCTGCTCCCCAGCCCAGCCCAGGCACAAGGCTTGGCCCAGCCCTGGCTCACACAGGCTCCAGAACTGAGTGCAGGTCTGTGCTCCTGCAAGGCCAGCTCCTCTCTCCAGGCAGCAAACCAAGGCTTCTTCCTCTGATTCAGCTTTTCCCTTTGTTCTTTGGCCTGTGATCCACTTGGTAACAGGGAAAAGTCCC
The DNA here is from genome assembly GCA_013389925.1 of Aegithalos caudatus. Taxonomy (NCBI): domain Eukaryota; kingdom Metazoa; phylum Chordata; class Aves; order Passeriformes; family Aegithalidae; genus Aegithalos; species Aegithalos caudatus. The sequence goes on along the minus strand of WEIU01007386.1, from coordinate 126,417 downwards.
ACCACCTTTGATGCCAACATGATTGATTGCAGCTTTTGTAAAGGTTTGCTGTATTGACACACACAGTGTATAATTTCCCCCCATTTGAATTTCTAATTCCCTTGATATTGGTGGAATTTCTCAGTTAAGGAACTTTTCTCAAGTCAGAAGTGTGAGTAATTTTCACATGATCAGCACTGCATGAATACTAAAAAGAGAGAAAGAGAGAAGCACATTAATGACAGTCCCTCTGGAGATGGTCAGGATGTACAGAGGGACATCAGGGATCTGCTTTGATACCACACTTGTTCCAGCATCATCCCACACTGAGCTGAATCCCATCCTCAGAAACAGTTAAAACTCTGCCTGCATCCCACTAAAGTTACAAAGACATTTGCATGGCTTTTTCAAGAAGGTTGGAAAAATCTCTTTGCTCCTTGAATATGAAGAACCCACCAGCAGAAACTCCTTAGAAGAGAATTTAGGAGACAGCTCTGAATCAACACAATGATTGTGCTTCCTTTAGCACACAGGGAATTATTGTTCTCTTTGAATTGAAGAGTAGTTTCTTGGGCATGTATCTGGATAAATGCTTTGAAAGCTCTGCTTAGTTTGAGAATCATAACTTTTTTGATGTACAGGTAGATTTCAAGATAAGGCTATAGACTTTATTAATTATTTTTTTTTTTTTTAATATGAACTCAGAGTGAGTTTTCCAGGGACAAACAACAAAGGCAGAAGTGCTGTACAAGCCTCATTCACCTGGATTGACATGGCCCTGGGCTTTCTGAGGAGCTGCTCCCCAGACTCAGGAGAGCAGAGCCCAGCCCTGTTCCCCTCTGGCTCTGCTGTGCTCAGTCCTGACTTTGCCTCTCAACTGCTGAGGGGGCTCTGGTCTAGCAGGAAGAGGAATTTAGGTAATGTGAATAAAACACCAGGAGGTGGCTGTTACTCATCAGCATCTATTCTTCAACTAACTGAGGAGAAATGTTCCTTAAAAAGAAAAAAAACCAAACCCCACCAAACACAAAACCCAAGTAGCAGTGATCTAATCACTTTAAAGATAAATTATTCTTTGCCAAACCTGTACTGTGAGACAATTAATTGCAAGGAGATCTGGCAAATCTTAATTCATTGCGCTGTGGCATCAAATTCTGTCCTCTGGCAGCAGCAAGGAGCAGGTCAGTGTGAATGGAAGACAAATTGATCATTTGTGACAAGGTTCATTTTGGTGAAATTGTTGTGTTTTTCTCCTTCCCCAACGACTTTTTTTTTTTATCCCTTTTTTTGACTGATGTGCTAAGAATAGACCTTCCTGACTTTGAAATGATGCTGTTCTTCACTGAATGTCACAGCCTGGGATTTAAAAGGGAATGTGACACTTAAAAAGCTTGACAATAGGACGACTTTGTAATTCAGATGATGCTGGAGGAGCCCCTCTCGCTGTGCTCAGTTTGCAGCAAAGATGCACCACGGAGGAGAAGGAGACAGGAGCTGGTGCTGGGTGGAGGACAACACCTCCCACTTCTCCACCCCGGCAAGAAAAGGCAGAGGCAGCTGCTGACAGCTCCTGAAATGCTGCTCCTTTAGCAGCAGTGGGGAAGGAGAGCACTTCATTGTTTGGGAGCTGGAGAAGGGCTGAGCACAGTCCTAAGGCACGGGGTTATTGTCCCCAGCACTGGCAGGGGTGAAGGGCTGGGAGGGACGTGGGGGGACAGGAGAGCCACGAGGGCTAAAATCCAGCAGGGTTGTTTTGGATGCCAGCTTGGGGGAAAGCAAAGGTCCAAAGGGCAGCCTCTCACAAAGTGAGGTACCCACAATGTCAGGAAAAATGCAAATGCTCACATGATGGGGGAAAAAAAAAAAAAAGAAAAAAAGACCCAGCCCTGCTTGAAGTGCATTTATCATTTAATAGTTAGATTTGCTAAATGAGCCGAGATGCTGGAATAGCTGATAATCCCAGGGGGATTGGCATGGCCTCAGTGCTGCATTTCACAGGGGCTGCCAACAAATCCAAACCCTGGGTAATCACAGTGCTTGGTTTCAAGCCTGCAGTAAATGTGCTTTTGACGACTACAGGCTCTCAGGGTGTTCAATTCATTTCATTTATTATCTGCTGCCCTTTGGCTCCCTGAGAACAAGCAATGTACTGCAAAAGCCTCGAGACAGACTTCTCATTCCATCCTGCAAGCTTCCAGGAGAGAAGCAAACACAGATTTAGGCAAGGCAAGGACTACCCGGGGCAGAATCATTTTGTAGAGCTACTCCCACATAAAACTCTAATATCGAGCTGGAAACTGTGTCCCAGGCTGAGAGAGCAGAGGGGATGAATGGGGCAAGGCAGGGAAGTGGACACTTTGTCTGGGGGATGAATGAAAGCATCAATCCCAGAGCAATTCCAGCAGCAGGGAGGGCTGCTGGGCAGGGAGAAGCTGGAGTTTTCCCATGGAGGCTGAGGAGAGAAAGGGGATGGAGGGAGGGAGAGAGGAAAGGAGGGAGGAAAGGAGGGAGGGAGGTTCCTCCAGCTCCTCGGGAGAGGGTGGCACACAGGCAGCTGAGGAAGAGGTAACTATGGAGATGCTTCAAAGGGGCTCCAGCCAAAAGGAAGGAAGAGCAGGGACACAAATGTCTGATTGTTCCTCAAGGGGACGTAGGAACAGCCTGTTCCAGGCCCTGGGGAAGCTGCAGCAGAGCTGGGAGAGGGGAGTGCTGCTGGGAGAGGCTCAATCCTGGGCTTGTGTCATCCCTGTACCCATGGGGAGGGCGGCCCACACACCTGTCAATAACCAGGCCGTTTAATAATTGATTTGCTACAGAGCAGGGGAGTCAGCTTTGAAATGTTCTGTTTCTCAGCTGACACCCTGAATCTTGGAGGTGGGTTACTGAACTTCAGAGCGTGGAAAAGAAGGGCCAGAAAAAGTGACTGGAGCTGTCTAAGGAGAGCTCAGCAACAGAACATGACTCAGTTCCAGCAGGGGATGGGGTTGGGATCACAGGGGGAGAGAGAAACAATAAGGTTAAAACTGGAGCTGGCTGACATTTAAAGAACATGTTTTTTTCAACCAGAATGAATCTGTGTGGAATATGTTTTTGTTGTTGTTGATATTTAACGGTCTTTGACAGGAGGAAAAAAGCTTTTTTATTTTCTTTTTTAGGATATTTCATTTTTGCTGGGCTAGGTACCTCTTTCTCTGTTTGTCACATCCCTTAATAGAGTTCAGGGGAAAAAAAACCCAAACAAACAAATAAGCCGACAAGGAATCCTGCCTCTTCTCTTTCATATCATCGAGGAAAGCAAAATAACATTTTCCATCAGTTCAGCTATTCCAAATTCCCTGAGTCCCAAATTGTATAAGACAAGGAGCTGTCTCCTCTGAAAGGAAGGGCTGAAATCAGCGAGCTCCAGTTTATGGGTTCAACCTCCAAAGCAAGCCCATACATCCAAATATTAAATCCTGCTGCCAACAGCGGCCCAATGCCCAGCTGGAATGCCTTCCACACGGATGCAGAAGCCGCTGCACGTTTATTTTCAGTTTCACATCACGCCTCAGTCACAGGTAGGAAGCAGCGCAGGGAGTGAGCGGTGGCTCCCCGGGGCTCTGCTGGGTCACCCCAGCCCAGGTGTCCCCGTGCCAGCCCGGGGATGCCCGGGGTGCTGGCAGCTCTGCCCTGGGGGCTCCGTTCTGTAGCACCCCCGGGAGGAGCTGTATGGCTCGTGTTGCCCATGCCAGATGTCGAAATAAATGCAGGCTGAAATTGTCTGTCAAGGAGACCTGGATCAAAGCACTCAGCCAGAACACGTCGGGAGGGCCTCTCCTGCTTTGGAATTGGCTTCTGGTGTTTCCCTGCCGTTCCCTTTATCATCCCGGCATGATGGGATGCTTTACCCCCCTGCCTAAATAACCAGAGCGGGGCTCGGCTGAGCTCCCAAGCTCGGAGCTCGCCCAGCTCCCAGCGCTGCCCCGGCGTGAGGGGATGTCTGAATTCAGGGACAGGAATTCTCTCTGCAGGCGGCTGAGAGCTGCCCTGGCCCCTGNCCTGTCCTGTCCTGTCCCTGTCCCTGTCCTGTCCTGTCCCTGTCCCTGTCCCTGTCCCTGCCCTGTCCCTGTCCTGTCCTGTCCCTGTCCCTGTCCTGTCCTGTCCCTGTCCCTGTCCCTGTCCCTGCCCTGTCCCTGTCCTGTCCTGTCCCTGTCCCTGTCCTGTCCTGTCCCTGTCCCTGTCCCTGTCCCTGCCCTGTCCCTGTCCTGTCCTGTCCCTGTCCCTGTCCTGTCCTGTCCCTGTCCCTGTCCCTGTCCCTGCCCTGTCCCTGTCCTGTCCTGTCCCTGTCCCTGTCCTGTCCTGTCCCTGTCCCTGTCCCTGTCCCTGCCCTGTCCCTGTCCCACACACCGCTGTCACAGAGGCTCTGTCTGCCCTCCCGGCCTGCCCTGCCCTGGTCCCGTGGTGCTGCACAAAGGAAAGGGAAATTCCAGCAATTCCAGCACTGCCCGTGGCAGCAGGACATCCAGCGGGGAGGAGGGACAGACAGACAGGACAGGCAGGACAGACAGGACAGACAGGACAGGAGGACAGGCAGGAGCGTTGCTGGAATGCACAAAGTGGGGCCAGAGCTCCGGGCCCGACAGCAGCGGGGAGGAGCGTGCAGGGTCCAGGAGGAATCCAGGCAGGATTGTCCAGGACCCGGGACAGCACCCAGGCAGGACTGTCCCTCCCAGGCAGGATTGTCCCTCTCCAGGCAGGACTGTCCCTCCCAGGCAGGATTGTCCCTCTCCAGGCAGGACTGTCCCTCCCCAGGCAGGATTGTCCCTCTCCAGGCAGGACTGTCCCTCCC
>WEIU01007386.1:100446-112610 GCA_013389925.1 Aegithalos caudatus | reverse complement strand
CTCTCGCCGTCTGTCCCTACCGCTCTCCGTCTGTCCCTACCGCTGTCCGTCTGTCCCTACCGCTGTCCGTCTGTCCCTAACGCTGTCCGTCTGTCCCCGCAGAAGGCGCGCCTGGCGCGGATCCGCGTGGCCAAGACGGGCAGCTCCAACGCGTACCTGCACAGCAAACGGAACGGGCTCCTCAACGAGGCGCTGGAGCTCACGGTGAGTGCCCGGCCCCGCTCCCCTCCCGTCCCATTCCCTGCCCAGGCTGGAGGGACAGGCTGGTCCCCGGCTCCCGGCTCCCGGTTCCCGGCTCCCAACTCCTCCCAACTCCCAGCTCCCGGCTCCCGGTTCCCAGCTCCCAGCTCCTCCCAGCTCCCGGCTCCCAACTCCCAAATCCCGGCTCCCAACTCCCAAATCCCAGCTCCCGGCTCGGCCCCTGGCACGTGGGGGGCGTGGGCACACACGGGGGTGTGNCTGATTTACACAGCCCACGCTATAAATATGCACTGCCTCCCATTTATTTTTTAGGAGTCTAATGTGTACTATCTGATCGCCTCCAACAGGACAGGAAAATATTCCCTAGCTCCCGTTTCAGGCAGCCTGGTGGTGGGTTTATTTTTAAAGGCCTCTGGAGGCCTCTGGCTGTTCAGGAGGAGGAAAGTTTTAAGTGCTCAGATTGCTCAGCAGAACCAGCAAACACGAGGGGAGGTTATTACATTAAGCCTGATCAACACCAGAGCAGGTATTAGCACATTTCATGGATTTCATTTCAAATAAATCAGCCTTTCATGCACGTGGGGAGCAAAGGGAGGCAGATGAAGAACGATTGAGCCCCAGAGCCACCTAGAACTTATTTGTGCAGCCTCACTTGGGATCTAATCCTCGACTTCCCTCTCCCTGGGACACATCCCTGCTTTTGTGCCCAGGGAGGAACAACAGAGCTGGGGAAGAGTCTGGAGAACAAGTTCTCTAAGGAGCAGCTGAGGGAGCTGGGGGGGCTTTTCCAGCCCCAATGACTCTGTAAAATTAAAGCTGAGAAACCCTTCCAGCCCCTGTGGAAGCTGCTCCCCAGGACACGAGCTCACTGCTGGCCCAGCTCAGTGGGCTCAGCACAGGGGAGTCGTGCAGCACCTGGTCCTGGCCCCTGGGATGTGCTCAGTGCAGCCTGAGACAGAGAAATCTCTAGAACTGCAGTGGTCTCTAAACTGCTCTGCAGAGGCACCTCACACCCAGGACAGATTTGGGAGGTGGGGGGCCCAGAGCAGCTCTGTTCTCCCAAAACAAGTTGGATCCTTCTGACTACACATCCAACGTTGTCTCCTGCTCTGCAAATGGCAGCCACGCTCAGGAAATGTGTTCCTTGCACCATCTGGAGCTGCTGAGCAGCTCAGGAGAATTTCTGTGTCAAGTAAAAGCCATGACTGGTCACACCTATCCCAGAGCTTTACCCCACTGCTTTATTCCCCACTGGGAAGTCAGCTCTGCTGGGATTCTGCTATTTCACTACCCAGAAACATGCAAATATTTGGCTAAAAATTTAAAATTTCCTTTTAAACTTTAAGGTTTCTAGTCTTTAAAATTGCCAGGAGAGCTTAGCAGGATCACTCAGTTTGCATTTGATCTTTCAGCCTGTCATCCCCACAATGATCTCCTCAGTTCTCTTGTCAACCAAAACTCCCTGCCAAGACCACTCAGGGAAGAGCAGCTGACACACCAATGCTTAAGTCCAAAATGCACAAGGCTGAGAGAATATTTCGCTGAATGGGTTCATTTTCTGCCACTTTCCCAAAAATAAATGGGAAAAGGATCATTTTGGCTAAAAAGCTATTGTAAACACAGGAAGGAAAACAGAAACATTTCTAAAGAGGTTCTAGAGGATTTTTTTTACCCATTAAAACCCAAATTTAGATCTATAGGAGCTCCTACAGCAGGTTTTCACAAGGTTTTCTGGCTGTAGCTTCCTTCCTGGTGGGCTTACAGCTCTAAATCATAGAATCCCAGAAGGATTTGGGCCAGAATCAAGACCCAACACGTCTCTCCCTCCCCAGGTAGAGACACTAATTAATTACAGAACTGCAGAGTGTTCTTCCCTACAGGTGTATATGACCAGTTTAACTCCAAGAAGCAAGATTTTATGTCCTTTCATTTTATGGCAGAACAACAAACTCTGCTAAAGAGTACAAAATGTGAATGACAGCAAGTCTAGACAGCCAAATTTTTTAAGCTGTAAAAACCTAAAGGAGCACGGCTTGTGTAGCTGCTGTAATAGGCACCAAAATATTATCTCCATACTGTGCATATTTGTCAGTCAAATTAGTGTCAAACTGCTTCCCTGCTCAGGTACAAAGCCTGTTTTGACACCTTGCCCAGGATCTGTGTGAACAGGAATGGTTTGTTCATGGCCAGGCTGCCACAAGGCTGCTCTGTCCCCCAGCAGCAATTCCAGCTGCAATTACTGCATGAGATTCCCTGTGCCATCCCAGTGATCTCATAGCTCTGGGACATTCCTTGTGCCATCCCAGTGATCCCATAGCTCTGGATTCAGGGTGTCACTGGGACATCCCCTGTGCCATCCCAGGGATCCCATAGCCCTGGGCTCAGGGTGTCACTGGGACATTCCCTGTNGTGCCATCCCAGGGATCCCATAGCTCTGGGTTCATGGTGTTACTGGGACAATCCATGTGCCATCCCAGGGATCCCATAGCCCTGGGCTCAGGGTGTCACTGGGACATTCCCTGTGCCATCCCAGTGATCTCATAGCTCTGGGACATTCCTTGTGCCATCCCAGTGATCCCATAGCTCTGGATTCAGGGTGTCACTGGGACATCCCCTGTGCCATCCCAGGGATCCCATAGCCCTGGGCTCAGGGTGTCACTGGGACATTCCCTGTGCCATCCCAGTGATCCCACAGCCCTGGGCTCAGGGTGTCACTGGGACATTCCCTGTGCCATCCCCAGCCCTGGCTCAGGGTGTCACTGTCACATTCCCTGTGCCATCCCAGTGATCCCATAGCCCTGGCTCAGGGTGTCAGTGTCACACTCCCTGTGCCATCCCCAGCCCTGGCTCAGGGTGTCACTGGGACATTCCCTGTGCCATCCCAGTGATCCCACAGCTCTGGTGCATTCCCTGTGCCATCCCCAGCCCTGGCTGTGTGTGACAAGGGCCCAGCCCGTGCTGTGACACTGGGGGGGTCCCTGGGCTCTGTGACCCCCACGCCCTCCCTGCCGGGGCTCTGCAGCCAAACGGATCCATGGGGAGCCCGGGCTGCTGGGGATGGGGATCGTGTGCTCCAGGAGCACGGGAGGAGCACGCTGACACCTCCTTCCCAGGGAGCAGCACGTCTGCAGCCTGGAGCCTCCCGGCAGGGGGAAGAGGAGGAAAAGAAGAGGATTCATCCAAGGACAGCAGCAGCAAAATCAGCTTCCAGCGAGAATGCAGACTCGTGCTCCACAAACGTGGGGATTTGTGGCATTTGCCATCTAGACACGAAGTACTCAGACTGTTTTCTTCTCATTTAGAGGTTTTTTTAGTGGGCTTTATGTCAGAAGTGCTCAAGGGATGGTGAGATTCTTCCCATGGCAGCAGCCTACATATCCTCTTAGCACTAATCTCCTTGTACAGCTGAAATTCCCTTTTAGCTGCAGTGCCAGGAGGTGAATATCCCAGGAAGAGGAGGCTGGGAGCTCTGGGGCCTTTTCACAAGCCCCAGATAAGCACTGGGCAGGGCCAGTCCAGCCCCTGAACCAGTGTCCCAGGGCCCACCGATGGAACACTAAAATCCAGGTGAAGTGGGAGAATTTGGGATTTCAGAACCGACACCACAGTGTGCTGCAGCCTCCTCACAAGCAACCAGCAGTTCACTGAATGTCTTCCAAGAGCAAACTGAATGGTAACTGGCACCAAATCCTTGCAAAGCTGGCATCCCTGCTCGAGGAGCAAACCTCTCCTTCCCCCACCAGCTCTTCCATCGCAGCCAAACTTCTGCTGAAGCCCCAGATTTTGTTTTCCTGCAGTAACACAGGAACCTACGTCTGTAGGATCCCTTTCCCAGCACTACTCCCAAAATGCCAAGTGCCTGGGATGCTGGCCCTGGCCCAGGGCAGCAGTTCCTGCAGATCTTGTGCCCACTTTCCACCTGGGATGGTCTCGGGTGGGTGCTGCTCTTTGCCTCTGGAAGCACTGAGCTGACTGAGAGCACATCCCCAAGGAGATAAGGCACAGGTCCCACTCCCTGACACTCCAGGTCATTCCTGCCATCCCCTGAGACTTTCCCTAAGGGCCAGGTCCAGAGGGAGAGGCTGGGCTGTGCAGCCAACACTCAACAACTGCCTTGGGTCTCCTGCCAGAGCTGGGGAAGCTCTGTCTTGGCTTTCAGATCCCATTTTGATTTCCTCTCAGGCAAATCCTCATAAAAAGATACTGTTTGCAATATGTGCTCTTCCTCTCTCTTTTTGCAGTGTTTTAGTGCAGCATCATCTCTGCTTTAGGGCTTCCAAGGACCTCCATGGGAAATATTCCAACCCAGACTTGAGTGGAGTCAGTCATCTCAGCAGGAACCAGCAGGACCTGCTGGATGTGTTACCTCACCTGGAGGATTGTTAATAAGAAAAATGGAACTGATTTCTGGGTTTAGGCCACTTCTAAAAATACATCTGGGAATGTTCATCTTCCAAAACAACAGCAACAAAACCCCATAGCCTGCCTGAGATGCATTCCCACAGGAATCTATTAATTCTGTGTTCAGGAAGTCAGCTTCCTTAAGTACCACTTCAGCTGTGTTTTGGCACCTGTCAGAGACAGAGTTATTCCTTCACTTAAGGATCACAGCACCAGCCTGGGAATGGCATCCAGAGCAGGCACTTGCAGGGAAGCAGTGAGGCACTGGGGTGTATTTAACTGCAGTGCTTTAACCACAGCTGAATTTGATCCCCTCCAGAGCAACAAGCAAAGTCTTGGCAAGATGTTCTGCTACCCATTTCCTCTCCTGAGCAGTCAGATCCTGAGCAGCAATTCAAGCCATGCACATCCATTTTTAACTTTCAGATTTAGGCATTACAGAAGACTCCAGGCCCCCCTTACTTCCGAGGCACTGGAAACATCTTACACCACCTAATTGCTGCCTTAATGCAGCCATTGCCTTTGAAAGCGCTCCTCCTCAAAGGCACGGCACAGATAAACGTGTGCTGAAATCACAGGCACTTTGGAGACCAGAAACTCAAGCAGCACAGAGAGAACATCCTTAAATCCTAAATATCAACAGTGCCATCCCTGCTCCCGTGTGCAGCCGTGCCTCGGGAGCTTTGGCAGTGGCACGCCGTGCCCAGGGGTAGCAGAGCCAGGGGGACAGGACAGCTTTGCTTTGTCTCCTGACACAGGCTCCAGGTCAGGGCACATCTGCTGGCATTCAAAGCTTAGCAGCCTTAATGTCTTTTGGAAAAGTACAGCAGCACAGATTCTTATTTTTTTCTTTGCCTTCTGGTTCCTGAGCTTGACACGAGCATCCCTCCCCTGTTTCCTCCCTAGCTACAGAATACCTGGGAACACACAGGGTCTGAGTCACATCTGAGTCTGCCTGGGTGGACAAGCAAAATCCTTAAGAAAAAACCCGAGGAAACTTCCCTAAGAGTCAGGAGAAAAACCTGAGAGCTGGCAGCACTGAAATTGTTATCTTTACCCGTGTGACAGCTCCTGCCGGTACTGCTGGTTCTGTCTGCTCTGGTTTTACACCTGGTTTGGGTTTTGTTCCCCTCTCTCTCTGTGCCTATTCAGGGATCCACCGAAGAGGAGCAGCACATGGCTAAAGGCACCTCCTTAATCGAAAGCCAACACCACCATCTGCTGCACTGCCTGGAAAAAACAACCGTAAGTACCAGCACAGCCCTCCGCAGGCACGGCTCGGGGTGCCCGGCCACGGCTCCCCAGGCAGGAGATTTCACTCGGGGGGCTCCCAGGGGACCCTGCCACACTCCCCCCTAGGGCTGGCACTGATTCCCGGCTCCCCAGAACAGTCTGCAGTGGGTTAAGTGCACTTCTACTTCATTGTGTTTAAAATAATAATGATAATTCCTGTGCAGGGGGGGATAAAAGATGGGAATATCTGCTCCCCTCAGTCCCCTACACCTGTACAGAGCCAGCAGCAGCTTCTCAGTCAAGTTCCTCTGAACACACACAAATTTCAGGGAGGGGTTAGGGAGATGCTAAAAACAATAAGTTTCATTTCTTCAGTGCTCCTGAGAGAGACCCAAAGTGCATTTTCCCTGTGCTGTCAGTCACACATCACACCCCCAGCACCGGTGCTGAGCAGCACCAAGGGACAATTGTGCTGCCTTGGCAGGAAGGTGCTGCTGGGGGCTGCAAAGCACAGCCTGGTGACAGTGCCCACAGGCTGGGAAAAAGAACCTTTAGCCCTGGAGATGGCTCAGAGAGGATGAACTCCGTTTGAGGGTTTCAGGGTTGCACACATCTTTCTCATCTGTCTGGTTGCAAGGGCAAGGTGATTTATCTCAAAGCCACCCAGGCAGTTTGTACAGCATGACTTTTCTGTTTGCATCCTGCAAGGTGTTGGGAGCCAGAGTTTTATTTTGCTTTACTGACTGATTGTGTATGCAGAAGTCTTTGGGAACATTTCAGATATTTATTTGATACATATGTTTTGCTTCCAGGTTTATATAAAATGTTCTGCAGTAAAGGAACACATTATCTATACCATGATTCATTCTAGGGAGAATGAAGAGAGGTTAACACTTGAAATATTCATGCCTTTTTCTATCTGCATCCATCATCAAGTGTACTTTTGAGTTCTGACTTGCAAGGGTTTCCTTTAGACAAATCACCTTCACTTCCATAGTTTGGCTTGTGCTGGAATAGCACCACTTAGGCCTCAGAGATACACTGGAAGAAGCTGAGTAATTAATTACAGTGGCCTGAGCCCAATGAGCTCTGAAGGTCCCCGGGCCAAGGGCAGTGGACTGATTCTTCCTGTATCAATGACTACTGAATTTGTTTTATACAACTCATCCTGCCTTTATTTCAATGTTACATTACCAGCAGATATTTCACAGCCTGACTCTTCAGCTTAAAACTTTCTGCCTAAAACCATCAGTACAACGACCCATATTTCACAAAAACACTTCCATTTGAAAATGTGAATAAATTGGCCTTGCCTGCAGGGCCTGCCCTTTCAGAAAGGGTCACAGAAATTCTGACCAGGTGAACATCTCTGGGGCTGCATCAGTTGCTGGCCAAAGTGTGCCCCAATTTGGGGAGTGGTGCCCTAATTAGTGGGCGTGGTATCCTAATTAGTGGGCGTGGTATCCTAATTAGTGGGCGTGGTACCCTGGCTGTGTCAGCCCACCACACTAACAAAGGCTGACCCCTTCCAGCTCACAAACCTGCTCAGACAGTGAAAATACTCCAAATGTTTCTCTTTTTCAGCAAAAAATGGCAATAACAGTGATACTTGAATTTTGATTAAAACTCAGAAGGAGAATCTGCACAAGGAGGTTTTCCCTCATGTTTTTCAGCCAGTTATTGCCATGGTGTAGCACCAAATCAGACAGCAGGTTTGGATTCTGGTCAGGAATTATTAGGCCAGAAAGTTCAATGGGTTTGTGTGGAGATCCTGTACTTGATGTAATCTATTCAAACACCGTGCAACAGAAAGTTTAAATCGCAGTAAAAGCATTTTTAAACACTGAAGAGTCATTTTGTGAGCAAGTTGCAGGAATGGAATGAGGAATGTACCATGGTTGCAAAGCTTGTTTCAATGGGCAATTCACCTTTCCTGAAAGCAGGCAGAGGATGCTCCAAGTGCATTATTTATTGGCCTGGTCTCTGGGTTGTCACTGGCACACACTTCCAGCTGAGTGGCTGTGAATGGTCACAAATCTGCTGTGTCAGATGACAAAGTGACCCTGGAGTACTTGTAGCTGCCACAACAGAGATTACTTTGTCATATTCCCACAGCAGATGGAGTCTGTTCAAACAAAAGGAGGGTTTTTTTTCCTCTCATTGCAACTCCCAGTTTAAGTCTGGACATTCACATGCTGTGTTTTCTCCAAGAGCTGAGTGCCTTGTACCCAGTCCTTCAACCCAAACCCTTCCTCTGTGTTTTCACAGAGTTTGATCAAACCCCACAATCCATTGGAGACACAACAGCAAAACAATCTCAGTCTGTGATTTGTGAATCAGCAGCTGAAACTTCATCTGCCTTTGCCTTTGGCTCTCAAAAGATCGAAGTAATAAAGCTGTCCTGGGTTTTGTTCTGTTTCCATGAACAAAACACTCAAAAGCTGAATTGTCAGAAGGATTCTGGTTGAGGGGCCTGAGAGAAGGTTCTGTTGCCCATTCAAACTCGAGCTGGAATGCTGAGGCCAGAGATGCAGTGCTGGGACTAAACTTCTGAATGCTGGAATGGACAATGAATTGTGTTTTTATCTTCTGTTGGCATGGTGTCCTGTAGGGATTGTCCTATCTTGTGGATGATCCCCTGTTATCTGTACGAACTTCCACCATCAAGGTATTTCCTTTTCAATTCGATCTGTTTTCTCTGTGGTCTCTGTGACATGTCTGGACAGTGTTTGCTTTACTTCTTCTGGTCTTGTCCTGGCAAGTTTGTGCACGTGGCTCCCTTTGGCTTTCCAGTGCTCTGTTCCCTGTGAGAGTTGTTCCTTGTTCCAGTGAGATCTGGTGGCTGCATTCAGCATGGTTGCTTTTGGTTCCCATCTTTCCTGAAGCCGACAGGGACTGGATGAAGTCTGTTCACTCTACCTGGGTGATCATAGCCACACATATGAGTTCTTTCTTTCAGGGTTTCTTGTTCCTTAGCACAAAAGCTCTTTACAGATTCAGCTTTCTGAATTTCCTTCCCTCTGAACACTTTCCCCTCTACACTGTCGTGTTTATTCCTCCCAGCTCATGCACTGCAGGGATGCTTTGAACCCAACAGCCAATGCAAGCGTTGAGTTCTGTGGCCAGGTGATGATCCAAATAAAATACAACCCCCAGGCATAAAGGAAAAGGAGCACGAGCTCCTTTTGGATTTCATAACCATGTGGCATTCCAGACTCTTTGAGACCATTCTGGAATGCGGACAAAAAATGAACAGAAATTCAAACCCACCAGATTGACCAGCTCAGACCCTGTGAGCAGGGCAGCAGTGACGCCCTCCCGCTTTTCCCACTCCAACAGCTCCTCCTGTGTCCCTGCTGACACAGGAGAGCAAAATCTCCCCCGGCCGCAGCGAGGGCAGAGTCCTCTCCTGCCGAGACCTGCCCGGCGCAGCCCTTTGGGGCACAGAGAGCATCTCCCACAGCGCAGGGGCTGACGCTCCCGGCCCCCAGGCGCTGACAGCTTCTGCTTCTCCCCCGCCAGAACCACGAGTTCATCGACGAGCAGCTCTTCGAGCAGAACTGCATGGAGAGCTCGATGCAGAACTACCCCTCGTCCAGGAGCCCTTCTCTGAGCAGCCACCACGGGCTGAGCACGTCCTGCTGCTCCCGGCGCAGCAAGAAAACCACGCACCTGCCCAACTCCAGCGTGCCGGCCACGCGGCTGCGGAGCATGCAGGAGCTCAGCACCATCCACATCCAGTGCAGCGAGCAGCCCTCCCTCACCACCAGGTACACGCGGGGGCGGGCGGGGCTCTGCCCGGCTGGCGGGGCTGGCAGGGATGTGCCCAGATGTGCCCAGCTGCGGGGCTGGCAGGGCTGTGCCCGGCTGCAGGGCTGGCAGGGATGTGTCCAGATGTGCCCAGCTGCAGGGATGGAAGGGCTGTGCCCAGCTGCAGGGCTGGCAGAGATGTGGCCGGCTGCAGGGCTGGCAGGGCTGTTCTCCAGATGTGTCCAGCTGCAGAGCTGTGCCCAGATGTGCCCAGCTGCAGGGCTGTTCTCCAGATGTGCCCAGATGCAGGGCTGTGCCCAGGTGTGCCCAGCTGCAGGGCTGGCAGGGCTGTTCTCCAGATGTGCCCAGCTGCAGGGCTGTTCTCCAGATGTGCCCAGCTGCAGGGCTGTGCCCAGATGTGCCCAGATGTGCCCAGCTGCAGGGCTGGCAGGGCTGTTCTCCAGTCAGGGGCTGGTGGCAGCATCTTTGTGTCCCTCCCAGTGACGACCCAAGGGAAGTGGCTCCTGCTGTCCTGGGAAGAACCAGACTAAAGCCAGGCTCCAGAGCAGCTTGGAAATGGCTCTCAGGAAAAGGTTCTTCCCCCAGAGGGTGCCAGGGCACGGAACGGGCTCCCCAGGGAATGGGCACCTTGGCAAAGCCAACGGGCCAGCAGTGTCTGCCAGCCAAAGCTGTTGGGGAGCTGATGTGGTCCCCTGTGACACTCCACTGGTTTTCACTGTCCTAAAGTCTAAATTGACACTCTGAGCATCACTGGGAAGCAAATAAGAGGAATTTCGTAATGGTGTCTTAGTAGCTGTGACCTAAAAAGCCATAAAGGACGCAGGTTAAGTGTTCCTTAACAGAAAATGTTTAAAATTTCATTTTATACATAAACTGCTGGAAAATAATATTTTTTTTCACCATATAATTCCTGCAAATATTAAATTACTTTCTAAATCCCCCTCAGCCCATTAAGTTTTCTGTGCACCAGGGCTGGTTTTGAATGTCCCATTCCTCTTCTCCCCTCTCCTATCAAAGGGATGTAGAAACCAAAACAAAGCTGCCTTTAGGGCAGCAAGCGATTACTTTGTGCCAGGAGGGCATTTCAGAGCATGAATTATGAATGAATAAGTACAAAACAAGTCTCCAGCTATTTCAGTTTCAGTATGACAATATTTTAAACCAGCACCTGAAGCAATAATTCAGAGGAATGTCAACTGTTCTGGGTGCTAAATCAGATGCTGGTGATATTTTAAATGTCAACATTTATTTCACTTGCTTACAAAACTAGGCAAGGATGGAGGGAAAAAAAAAATTAAAAAAAAAATAAAGCTTTTCAGTGATTTTTCACTGGAATGCAACCAGCTGGGTGTCCTGGTTACCCCCGGCAGAAGCACCCAAGCCCTGGGGCTGCTCCACTCTTAGTTTGTGACCAATTCTGAGTGAATTCTGTTCCTGGAGGTTTTTTGGGATCAGAACCCATCCTCTGGTGAGTCACTCCCAGAGAACAACAGCAACAGCTTCCCCACTGGGAGCCCTGCATTCTGAAAGGACAGGCCTCGTGTTGAAAATGAACATGTTGGGCTGGTAATAGCAGACTCCTGTAGCTGTGCAGATGCACAGAAATCAACCTATCATTTTCTCTCTGTAATTAATTATAGGATGCAATTGATGCAGATCTAATAAGAATGCACCCAGCTGTCAGATCCTTGAAACTACTGCAGAGAGAAATAAAATAGAAAAGATCAAGGGACGGGGAATATGAAAGAGGTATTTGAAATGCAAGAAAGACAACAGCTTTCTCAGAAAGAACTACCTGTGCTCTGAAAAGATGCACTACACAGGACAGTGTATTTAGATGTCCTTTTAAATAAACTAGAATTATGCGAGAAGGAAATGGAAACAGAACAATTTGCCCCGTGAAAAGCTGTCTCCTAACCGGGGGGAACATTACCAGAGCTCGGTGTAATCTGTGTAGACATAAATGGTGCCTTGCAGGAACAGGGGGGGGATGTTTAAATGCAGCCTTTGAATATTTCAGCCGAATAAGACCCCGATTAAGAACCACAACCACCCCCATCCTTTCTACCGCCTGACGCTGAGAAACAAGCCGAGCGCTAAATTTGTTTTCTAGTCGTTCCAGCCTCAACATGAAATCAGATGATGGGCTGAGACCGAACTGCAAAGCGGCCCAGATCACCACAGCCATCATCAGCATCCCCACGCCGCCGGCGCTGACGCCCGAGGGCGAGAGCAGACCCGGCCCGGGCAGCCCCGGCCACGCCACGAACGTTCCCAGCTCGGCCACCGCCAACATCGTCAAGGTCTCGGCCTTGTGANAGGCCGGAGGCGGGAAATCGTGAGGGGAGAGGCCGGGACGGGGCCGGGACGCACCCGCCAGAGGCCGCGGGGAGGAACCGGCCCGGCCGGCGGAGAGTCACCGAAGCGAACGGAAATATAACACTGTGTATCGCAGCACCTTTTTAAAGGTTTTTAATGGATAATATTTATTCATGAGGAAATGACTGAAAAGGTGAAAAACAATGGATTTTGTGATTTTTTTTTTTTTTTTCCTCTTC
>WEIU01007386.1:88445-100213 GCA_013389925.1 Aegithalos caudatus | reverse complement strand
ACACACATCCCACCCTGGATGCCATCCCCCATTTAGACTATTTTGTATCCGCCTTTTAAGTCAATACAGTGCAACTGCAAACAGTGTTTGTCTGCTAATTATTGTCTGTGGAAACATATTTGTGGAGAAAAACAAAACAAACAAAAAAAAAAAAACAGAAAAAAAAAAAAAAAAAGAAGGCAGGCTTTAGTAGAGTTTTAGTCCCACCTGGGTATCTGCTTTCTATTTTTGTTATCACTTACTTGTAAGAGTGTGACTAGACTACAGTTCTGTATTTTTAAAAAGGAAAAAAAAAAAAAAAAAAGGTAGGATTCTTTTTTAATACCGTACACACAAATGGCAAAGAATGAAAGCACTGAACTCAACTGCATCAAGCGTTCATGGGTCTAACAGAGGTTCCTTGTAATGTATGCCCATGCTTTTTCTGTTTTGGTTTCTGTATAGAACTTCCTTTGCTAGCACTGGACGTATAACCCATTGTAAATAGTAGCCAAATAATGTCTGGATTTATACTTGATAATAATTAACCCCAGAGCCAAATATCTTGCATGGACAGAGAGATATTTGGCTTTTTCAGTCTTAGGGCTCCAGTCGTCCCATCCTTGGCTTCTGGGCTGCATTGATTTTGGGGATAGACAAGGTCAGCGATTTCAGTTCTCCAGGCCCAGCACAGGATCTGCCTGAGAAGGGGGAGCAGGACTGGAGTTTGGAAAACATTTGCTAACGTGTGGTACAGACAGCATTTTCTATTCACAGCTCTACAGCGAGTTTGGGAAAAATCTAATCATGAACTAAGAGCTAACCAAAAACTGCAGAACACTGTGTGGTACTGCCAGGTACCTCAGGCTGGGACTGAGCTGTGCTCAGTGCTGGCACCTCCTCCAGAGACCTTCCTAGGAAGGATCCACCACAGGGAAATCCATGGAGCTGAAAAAGCTGATTCCCCCTGCCAAGAGGAAGTGTTTCCTGCCATTCTGCCTTCCTGGAGCCCCCTTTTCCAGGGGGATCCACGAAGGGCAGAGTGAGGAACATCCCCCCTGTCCCCCGTGTCTGGCTGATCCCCGTGCTCCTGCACAAACCTCTCCAAGGCCAATGCACTGCCCCCAGCAGCCCGGAGGGAACAGGGACACCTCCCATTCCCCTCCTGAGCAGTGATTTGATCAACATCACCTGGAAAAGAACAGCTCAAAGAGTGTTTGAGGCTGGTTCAGCAAAGGGATGATGGTTTTTTTAACATCTGTCATAACCTCTCCCGATGTAATATTTATATGCACATATACACACACATGTAACTGATTACAGACACATACATGTATAGGTAATTAATGCTGATTACACATAGGAGCTGCACCCTGCTTTGGCAGCACTCCTGCTGAGTGAGCAATGGCTGATGCATTAACTCAAAACCCTCCTTAAAATCCTACAACATCCTAGGAACAGTAGGGCTATGGCTGAGCCTCCAGTAGCTGCACCAGCTTCCAGTCATTTATTCCAGTGCTGTAATATGTTACCCCAAACTATGTTTAGTCCTGTTTTAAAAGATTAAAATGCTCTGCCTTTTGCTGCTTCCTGTAGGAGGTTATACTGCAGTTACTCTTACCACTACTGAGTTTTTTTCCCTCGATGTTTTAATTTATTTTAGCTTTATTTTCATTAATTGTCATCATCTGAGCACCCCTGCCCTTCTAGATCAGAGGCCTTGCTCTCCCCTGTGCTCACCACTTGCCACCTTTGCAACCTCATCTCCACTGGCACAGAGTGAGGGTGAAATGCCCCCGTGCTGACAGGGAACAGGAATAAAAATTACAAAGAGTCAGGGATTCCACGTGGATTCTTGGTGCTGCCTTTCTATTCCTGGTTTAGTGTGAGTGCTGAACAAGGCACTTGACATCTCTGTATCTGTAAATAGCCATCGTGGCAGCCCTCCTCCAAAGCACTGCTGGGGCTTTTAACTGCTGTCAATCAAATGTTTTGGAAAAGAAAGTGTAACATTCAATTTTAAGAGGTTAAAAAGAAGGAGCAAAGCCAGTTCCAGGAGTTTCTGGCTGGCTGTTTGGGCTCTGATTGCCACAGCCTCTGTTTTCTTCCAAAACCCAGGAATTGTTGTCCTTGCTGGGGAACCACGGCTTGTGCCTCTGCCATGAGCTGGGCAGGTGCTGCCCCACGCTGTCAGTTCCTCAGCACAGGCTCTCAGGGGATAAAAACACACAGAATTAAGGAAGTCTGAGCCTAGAGAAACAGGGATAAAAGTATTTTTAATGGAGGCATTAGCTCCCTTTATCCTCTGAAGTCACCCAAGTAAAGTTTCCAAAAACACCTGGAACCTGGGTGTCCCCAGGAGAGCATTGTGCACCCCCAGGAGCTGCAGGGACAGGGATCCATCCCACAGGGACAGGGATCCATCCCTGCAGGGACAGGGATCCATCCCACAGGGACAGGGATCCATCCCACAGGGACAGGGATCCATCCCTGCAGGGACAGGGATCCATCCCACAGGGACAGGGATCCATCCCTGCAGGGACAGGGATCCATCCCACAGGGACAGGGATCCATCCCTGCAAGGACAGGACAGGGATCTATCCCTGCAGGGACAGGACAGGGATCTATCCCAGCAGGGAGCTGCCCTACAGCCCCTCATTCCTGACCCAAGGGGGACAGAAAGGCTTCCCCAAGCTTTAGAATCCTTCAACAGCACTGAGAACAGGCCAAGCCACTCCTGAGGATTCCTGAGGCAGAACTTCACCCGCAGGACGTGGCTCATTCCCTCCAGTGCTCCCAGGGCTGCCCTGCCTTACCAGCATCCCAACCCCTCTGCCGGGCACACCCAGCCCCGAGCCCACACAAAACCAGCACCGGGCCCTGCCCTGCGGGCACGGGCTGCTCCAGCTGGGTCCCTCTGCCAGGAACAGCACAGGGATAGGGCAGGGACAGCACAGGGACAGCACAGGGACAGGACAGGGACAGGAACAGCACAGGGACAGCACAGGGACAGGAACAGCACAGGGACAGCACAGGGACAGCACAGGGACAGGACAGGGAATAGGGACAGGGAAGGAACAGCACAGGGATAGCACAGGGACAGCACAGAACAGCACAGGAACAGGACAGGGACAGGAACAGCACGGGGATAGCACAGGGACAGCACAGGGACAGGAACAGCACAGGGACAGCACAGGAATTGCACAGGAACAGCACAGGGACAGCACAGGAATTGCACAGGAACAGCACAGGGACAGCACAGGGACAGCACAGGAATTGCACAGGAACAGAGGGACAGCACAGGGACAGCACAGGGACAGGACAGGGAATAGGGACAGGGAAGGAACAGCACAGGGACAGCACAGGGAATAGGGACAGGGAAGGAACAGCACAGGGATAGCACAGGGACAGCACAGAACAGCACAGGAACAGGACAGGGACAGGAACAGCACGGGGATAGCACAGGGACAGCACAGGGACAGGAACAGCACAGGGACAGCACAGGAATTGCACAGGAACAGAGCAGGGACAGCACAGAACAGCACAGAACAGCACAGGGACAGCACAGCTCAGCACAGCTCAGCACAGAACTGTTCTGCCTGGTTCATGGGGCTGTCCCCAGAGCCTGTCCCTGTTCCTGTGCTGTTCCTGTGCTGTCCTGAGCTGTGCTATGCTGGCACTTCACTCAGAGCTTTCCCCCTCCTCTCATTCCTTGCGACTTTCTATAGTTTTAGAAAAAGAGATAAAAACTTTGTACAAAAAGCAAGTGGAAGGGTGTTATTTTTTCAGATTTTCCTAAAGCAATATTAAAAATATCAAAGGAGCATCTCCTTTTTCTGAGCATTTTATTTCCTTTCCAAAGCTTTTCCTGAAGGAAAAAATATTTTCATCATTTTTCAGCCTATTCAATCAATAGATTTCCTCTGTTCTCACCTGGCATTGAGCTGCTGACAGGATTCACACCCAGCTGACAGCAAATAATGAAAAATACTTTTCACACATAGGCTTTGAGTTCTACCTGCTCTTTCCAAAAGCCATGTTTTGCTTTCATTTCCCTTAAAAAGACAACCTAAGTAACACACATGGCTTTAGTGTGGAGTAAACTTCATGGACAATTCAAAATACATATTTCTTTAATTGGCCAGAAAGACCAAATTTAATCAGTGCCACTTGTTTAACCTAAACCTGTTGCTAATACACCTATACTACAACCCAGCATTTGTCATTCTAGTCTAGACAGCTTAAGGTGTGTGCATGAAAATCAGATTAAAATCAGCTAAAGAATGCAAATTTCCTGCAAGATTTTGATTTTTTATGTAAAGAGGTTGCAAACACGTTGCATCTTACATGTATTGCAAAGAAAATTCAGGAAATTAAAAATCACATTTAATTTGTGTATTGCAACATCCCTTGGGCTTTGTAATATTTTCATCTGTTGGACTAAGGCAGAGTTACACAGTCAGCACTCGTGGAGAGCTGGTGAACATGAACTGCAAACTTAATTCTGCTTTTAAAGTTAGGTGAATAAAACACCTTTTCCACATCATTCACCCATCCAGTCTATGTCAGTATTTTGTTTTAGAACACTTAATTTTTTCCAGCACTTGGAGCCGACTGCAGTAGATCCATGGGTTTAGAGCCCAAGTTTTTAGGCTGTTTGCCAAAAACGCTGTCCATGGTGATTTTCCTCTTTCTAAAACTGTAAGGGCAAAGGGAAGGCAGCAAACCTCAGGAACTGAGCAACAGCAGCCTGGGTTCTGCTCCTGAGTTCCTGAGCAATCACTAAGTGACCTGGGAGAAGTCATTTCACCTCTCTGCCAATCCTACAGCCTGTAGAGCAACGAGCACCTCCTCTTGCACCAAGCAGAGCTCAACCCATGACCCCCCCAAAATGCCACAGGGAATTGTGGAGACAGAGTGCCAGAACTGCTGCTCTTCAGGGAGCAGAACCTGTGCCAGAAATGCTTCAGGTGGAACAGAAGAGCTTGTGACACTCCCTCCTCCTGTTCCCAGCCAGGTCTGTCCCTCTGTGTGTGTCTGTGTGTCCCTCCTCCCCCTTTGGGTTAAACCAGTGCTACCCCAGAGCCTCAGCTGGGGGAAGGTCCCCAGTGCTCTTCCCCATTGTTCAGCCACCACTGGGAGCTCCCAGGGGCTCCCTGGACCAACCAAGTCTCTAAAAATGGTGTGATGGTCTATTTTTGATAAACCCCTATGGCATTCCAATGCAATGGTGTTTTCTTTAGGAGTTCTATGTTATGAGAAGCTCTCAACCTTATTATTTTCTATTTTCGTACACTTTAAATGGGCTTTGCTTTACAAATGTCAGAGGACAGATACGAAATGTACTGGACACAACTGCAGGTAGCTTCATTTGAGAACAACTTTCTAGAAGAACCAAGTTTCCTGTTGTCTTCTTTTGGAATTGTAGTGCATATGTTGAAACTTGTATATCATTTACAGTATTGAGTCTTGTGCCACTGCTGTACCTGATGTATCCAATCCGGATTAAACAGAGTATGTGCCACAAATACCAACAGGATGCTGTAATTTCTTCTAAAATCCTTCTGGGAGGCTCTTTTGGAGAACTCTGGGTGTTGACCTAGGTCACTCCAGTTGCATTTAAATATTAATTAACTCTTCCCTAAGCAATCATTAGTGAAATCAGTGAGATGTCACAGGACTGCAATAATGCAGATACTGAAGTGCATCTCTTACATCTCTGTGAACGTTAAGAGTTGTAAAAATTCATCCTGGAAACAAAATCATGCTGTCTTGGCCTTTCCAAGGGAAATTGTGCAATTCCCTGCAAAGGGGAATCCCTGCCCTGGAGTCATTTGTGACACAAAGGGAGTGAGGCAGAAACAAAGTACAGAAAGAAAAACTTTCAAAATCAGTGCAGAGTCAATCCAGGGTCAGCATCCCGAGCCAGCCAGCACTCCCATCTTTTCCTGCCCCAGGACACCTCTGTACAAGCCAAACAGGAAATGTCAATTAGTTTTAGCACTAATAGGTAATTCCATTTCTAATTAAAGCTTTCCTGTAAGTGTGGGAAGTCTGATATTGTTGCACCCAGAGGGACAGACCAATTATGATTGCTGCACATTTTCTACATAATTAAATCCTCTGCCACACAGCTTGCTGCACACCTTGCTATAGAAATGTTATTTATACAGTGTTAATTAACTGGATTTAAATTAGCAATACAGGCTTTGAGATGCTCATTTCACTCTGCCACTTCACTGGGATATAATCAGTGCCTGGTGTTTACCAAGAGAATTAGGGAAAGTGGGATGATCACCAACTTTGAACAGACCATGGAGTCTCTCTCACAGGGACTTCAGCTTCACCCAGCAGCCACAGGGAAGGCAAGGCAGGCAAGAGGCAGGTGAGGCAAGAGGGCAAAACAAGGTGAACTTTAAGGTCCCTTCCCACCTGAACCATTCTGGGATTCTATGAAATACCACTGGGATTGTTTTGTATTTTCTCCTTTCTGACATTTCTTATGTGGGAATTGCTGCCTTCTATCATCCTTTTTTTTACTTTGGATTGTAGAGATTCCAACTGAGCATGCAGCTGTCTTTCTTTTCCTTTTATTAACAAATTGTAACACCATCACTGGACCTGTGTAAAATGTTTACCAGACACAGCTGCTTATAAAAAGACACCACTTTTCTTCACCTCCAACAACGTCTGCCTCCTGTCAGTGTCCTTTAGAGCAGCACTGATGTCACAGACCTGTCCAGTCCTGGTCCCAACCATCAGGACATCAACCTGCTGGAATTCTGGAATCAATCCCCATCTTTCAGCAGCTCCTGCAGGTAGACTGAGTTGATGTGGTAGGCATTCATGCAGCTGAACTGCCAGTAACTCCTGCTGTAGTGAGACATTGCTGTGTAGTAGCTCTGCCAGGCATCGTAGTAACGTTTCCAGTAGTCCTCATAACTCCAGCCCTCGTATGGAGCATCATCCCAGGAGCTGCAGCTCTGCTCCTCTTCAGTTCTGCTTGTAGCAGGACTGGAGAATTGATGCTTCTGGCTTTTCTTGTGCTTAGGATTTGGTTTCAGGACTTTCTTTTTCACGTCATTTTGCCTTGGGTCGTGGGACCGCTCCCGAGGTTTCTCTGGTGTGGGACACAAACCTGCAGGGCCCTGCTGTGCTGTGGGCACAGCTTTTGGCTCCTGTGTGTCTGGAAATGCCTCCAAGCCCGAGTTACTGGCCCTGCTACTAAAGGAATCCCTGGAGCTGTCTGAGCCATCGCTGTCAGCAGACACATCCCCCATTGTTGCTGTCCCTGGGTGAGGTTCCACCTCTTCCCACTCCACATCCCCATTTCTGGGCGGCTCACGCTGCTCTCCTGGGCCTGAGTAACTTCTTAAAATCTCCACCTCTCTCTCTGAGCCTTCTTTAATGAAATAATCATAGTCTTCAACAAAATCTGAGAAGCTCCAGGGACTGGTGAGGTGGTTTTTGAAAGAAGACAAGCATGGAATTTTGGGAAGGTTTTTTCTTAAGGCCTCCTCATCTGGAGCCTGAGTGCTTTGCTGTCCATCCATCCTGGAGACAGGTTTGACTTGATTCCTCTGCTCTGTGTGACATCTGGAAGTTTGAGGGGTTCTGCTGTTTTTCTCTACATTGGCAGGATTTGTGCACTTTTTAATCTGTTTTTGCTTTGGAGACTTTTTTGGCCTTTCTACAGAAGACTTATCCCTTGGAAGATTAGAGGGAGGCTGAGGCATGTCTGAAAAGCCATTCTGGACAGGCTGCAGCACTGGTTGCTCTGGTTTAGGGGACACAGTGTCACAAGTCACCACAGGACCCATAGGTATTGCAGGTTTAACTTCTACCTCCCCACCTTCAAACTGCTCCATCATTCCAGGAGGGATTGGCTCTGCACAGAAGAGAAACAAGCAGCCACTCAGTCAAGTGCATCCTTCCCTCAGGAACTCACACAAGTACCCAAGTGAAGCTTCTTGAAACTCAGACATCAAGTGAGAGGCACAAACCAACCCCTTCAATGCTTGGAAGTCTAAAGAGCCAGAACATTTCATAGAAGGCATCAAAGGCTGCTTGAGACAAACAACACTAAGTTACTTGTCAGGAGCAGAGTGTGAAGAACATGGACTAAAAGCAAAGCAGCCCCAACAGAGAAGCCACACATGAGCCCCTCCTGGGCCTGTGTGAAGCTCTGAGTAACAGGGAAGCACCAAGCCCAGCTGCATCCCCAGCACAGAGCCCACCTGGCAGAGGAAGGAGCTGCAGGTTGCACTTCTGAGCAATTCCCATCATGGTGTTCTCCTCCTCACCACGGCAGCAGTAGGTCACAGCCAGACCCAGGGTGCCTGTGGGACAGAGCAGAGCAGAGTGAGCTCCCAGCAGGGCAGGGGAGGAGCAGGGGAGCAGAACAGGGAGGAGCAGGGGAGCGGGGGAACAGAGGAGAAGGGCAGCAGGGCAAGGGAGGAGCCGGGCAGGGGAGTAGGGGAGCAGGGGAGCAGGGGAGCAGAGGAGAAGGGCAGGGAAGGAGCAGGGTAGCAGAGGAGAAGAGCAGCAGAGAAGGGCAGCAGGGCAGCTGAGGAGGAGAGGAGCAGGGCAGCAGAGGAGCAGGGCAGAAGAGGAGGAGAGGAGCAGGGCAGGGGAGGAGCAGGGGAGGGGAGGAGCAGGGCAGCAGGGATGGGGAAGAGCAGAGGAGCAGGGGAGGAGCAGAGGAGCAGGGCAGCAGAGGAGGAGAGCAGAGGAGCAGGGCAGCAGAGGAGCAGGACAGCAGAGGAGCAGGGCAGCAGAGGAGCAGGACAGCAGAGGAGCAGGGGAGGAGCAGAGGAGCAGGGGAGGGGCAGAGGAGGGGCAGAGGAGCAGGGCAGGAGCAGAGGAGCAGGGGAGGGGCAGGGCAGGCCCGGGGCTGTCCCCGTCCCCACCGAAGCGCCCGGCACGGCCGATGCGGTGCATGTAGGTCTCCCAGTCCAGGGGCACGTCCAGGTTGATGACCAGGTTCACCTTCTCTGCATCAATTCCACGAGATGTCTGCAGCAAGGGAGGAGGGGAAAGGGCACTGAGAGCTGAATAACTCCACAGATCTTTAAATAAATGCAGAAGCAGAGAGAGGCCATCCTCCTCAGAGGCACCCCCAACACGTCTGGCACTCACACACTGCCCATAGAGCAGATTTTAGGTGCAGAGCAAGAGATAAATTAAAAACTATTTTTGATAGGGTTGGGTTGGATGGGCTCTAAAAGTATCATCTCATGCCAGCCCCTGCCAGGGGCAGGCAGATGAGGAATGGGGGTGGTTTCTAAGCTTCACAGTGAAAATAAGTCACAGCCCATGGTGCTTTATCAGCACATTTATGTTCTCTCCAATGCCAAGCCAAACCTAATCCTCTGAAGTAACTTTATGTGCAATACTCCTGCATGCTGTAAAATTTGCAGAGCAGTTAATAAATTTGAAATAGAATCTGTAAAAAGCTTGTTTGAAAGCAGTAAAAGCTCACCAAGTCTGTGGAAATCAGAACTCTGCAGTGGAATTGCTTTAATTTAGCCATGGCATCAAGTCGCTGATTTTGATTCATGTTACCTAGGAAGATAAAAAATTAGAAGCAGGTTACATTCTTCATCTTTATGTCCCTCACATTCTATAAATGCTGCTTTGTATCATCAGAAGTAAGTTAGAAACTTCCTCAAACATCAGTTCCAAATGAGTAAATGAGAAACAAACAAAACAGAGAACTCAGGTCACTCATTACAAAAATAATTATTTTCCCTGTAGTTTGGGTCTTAAAAGACCTATGAAGATTCAAATGCTATTCTCAGCCATTTAACCAGAGGCCCTGCAAGGCAAGATTTAAGACAGATTTTCCTGTTTTAGGTCACATTTATGCACAATTTCAGTGGAATCAGACAATTGTGACTGCATTTACCTGAAATGCACTCAGCAGGGAAGCCTCTGGATGTCAGTATTTCAGCCAGATGTTGAGCCCTGGGGGAACACACACATTGAAAACTGGAAATAAAACCCCAGGCCTAACAACACCTGGGCAGTTCTTACAGCCAAGGACTGCAATCTGATATTTTCAGTATTTCACAGGCTGTATTTCAGACCTGAAGTTTCCAGACTGCTCTGAGACCTCAGGTCCCATAAATTTATCCACATGCACTGAAGTTTATCCATGGCTGGACATTACAACCACTCCTTTCAAACAAGCTTTGTCCAGGTGTTATTCCAAATGTTATTACCTGCTGTGCAAATTTGAGAAGACTAAGGCTTGGTTGAAAGGAATCTTGCTGAACAACTCCTGCAGGTGCTGGGTTTTTTCCTCAAAGGTTTTATGTGGGAGGGGATGGGAATTCACAATTTTGTAGTACTGCTTCAGCCCTGAGCAGGAAACCAAAACAACAGATTAGGGATTGCCATAAAAACAGAGTTCTGTAAACATGTGATAGTGCAGCTGAAAGGAAACTGCAAACAAGGACACACATTAGAGCCTCCAGAGAAGTTTTTCTTAAAAGGCTGAGTTTTTTGAATGGATAGAAAAAGCAGAGAGTTCCATTTGTCACTAGTATTTTAAAAATACAGAATCACAAACTGGTTTGGGTTGGAAAGGCCTTTAAAGACCTTCTCATTCCATTTCAAGACTCACTACATCAACACTGGGAATCAATATTCATAAACTGAACAACTCAGATAGGGGTGAAATTATGAAAAATCATGCATTCTAAAGGCACATGTTTTGGTTTTAGTGCCCTCCCCTTAACCTCTTGCTGACCATGTCACTCCAAGTGCCTTCATGTGCTTACCAAGCAGGCCTGGGTCCGTGGGGTTCAGCCTCACAAA
Organism: Aegithalos caudatus; assembly: GCA_013389925.1. NCBI lineage: Eukaryota > Metazoa > Chordata > Aves > Passeriformes > Aegithalidae > Aegithalos > Aegithalos caudatus. Next base: position 89,413 of record WEIU01007386.1, on the reverse strand, counting down.
CGTGGGCTCCCTCATGTACCTGGTGAGAGCAGCAGCCAGGGACTCGGGGTAGGTGGCTGACACTGCCAACATCTGCTTATTGACTGGCAGGGAGGAGTAGATCCAGCTGAGAGACAAAACCGTGGAGTTATTCACACAGATGTGCCTGATTTAACCACACAGCCACGAGGGAAGTGCTCTGCCTTACTTGATCTGCTCCTGGAAGCTGCCCTCCTCCAGCAGCTTGTCTGCCTCGTCCAGCACGAAGAGCCTCACGCTGCCTGTGCTCAGGTAATCCAGCTCTATCAGCTGCTTGATCCTCCCTGCAGGGCAGGGAAGGGAAAAACAGCTCCAGAAACGTGAAATGAAACACTCTAAGGTTGCACTTCTAAAGTACTCCTGAATTACCTTTGAGGCTGTGCCCTATTGATGACAAAAAAACCCCACAGTTACTGAACTGTGCAAGGCCCCCAAAGCACAAAGCTGCTCCCTACCTGGGGAGCCCACAGCTATGTGGCACTTCTTCAGCCTGCTCCTGTCCTGGCTCAGAGGAGTCCCCCCGATGAACACATGGCATTCCAAGCCTTCCATTTTTATCCCGATCGTCGTGATCACGGCGTGGATCTGCACAGCAATCTCCCTGGTGGGAGCCAGGATCAGGATCTGTGCGGGGCAAGGATTAAACGGGAGGCTCCAAGCCGCAGGATGGCGCTGAGAGCTCAGCCCCAGCTCCGGGCCGGTTGAACACGCGGTGTCTCACGGCCTTCAACGCCGCATCCCCCCAAAAAAGAGCGATTCCCTCTCCCACAGCCCCGGCCCGCCTCACCTGCGTGGCGGAGCTCTCCAGCAGCACCGCGTCCAGGGCGATGGTGGCGAACACGCAGGTCTTGCCGGTGCCGGACTTGGCCTGCACGATGAGATCTGCAAAGAGCGGCCACGGGCGTCAGGGCAGCCCCCGGGGTGGGCCCGGCCCGGCCCCGCGCCCCCCG
>WEIU01007386.1:71412-81776 GCA_013389925.1 Aegithalos caudatus | reverse complement strand
GGGTCCCGGTTATGGGTCAGGGTCCCGGTTATGGATCAAGGTCCCGGTTATGGGTCAGGGTCCCGGTTATGGGTCAGGGTCCCGGTTATGGGTCGGGGTTCCGGTTATGGGTCAGGGTCCCGGTTATGGGTCAGGGTCCCGGTTATGGGTCAGGGTCCCGGTTATGGATCAAGGTCCCGGTTATGGGTCAGGGTCCCGGTTATGGGTCAGGGTCCCGGTTATGGGTCGGGGTTCCGGTTATGGGTCAGGGTCCCGGTTATGGGTCAGGGTCCCGGTTATGGGTCAGGGTCCCGGTTATGGATCAAGGTCCCGGTTATGGGTCAGGGTCCCGGTTATGGGTCAGGGTCCCGGTTATGGGTCGGGGTTCCGGTTATGGGTCAGGGTCCCGGTTATGGGTCAGGGTCCCGGTTATGGGTCAGGGTCCCGGTTATGGATCAAGGTCCCGGTTATGGGTCGGGGGTCCCGCCGCTCCCATCCCCTGAGCGGGGGCAGGTCCCGGCCAGCCGTGGCCGCTCAGGGTCCGTCCGTGTATCCGAGAGAAACCGCGGTGGGGGCGTGCGGGGGCTTTAGGGACAAGCTGCCAGCACAGGTCAGAAATCAGAGGAGCAGCCACAGAGGTGGATAGGAACAACTTTCTGGGAATCAAAAGGCTGTAAAGGGAGCGCGCTGGCACCTCCGGTACCCTGTGAAAATATTTCTTTAATAGGAAAGCCTTTGTCAGAAACGAGCGGTGTTTTCGCCCTCCTGCCGCTCCTGCTCGGGGGTAACCTCGCTCCGGGGGCTTGCCGGGGCTTGTCCGCCTGCCCCAAGGAATTGCTGCTGCTCCGGGGCTGGCTGGGCTGGGCTGGGAGAGGAACTGATACTTCCCAAAATAGGGTTCCAGTGGGTCTGGCTCGGAGTCTGCGTTATCCTGATAAATAGATAATGAGAACAAAAGGGGAAGACGAGGCAGAGCGAGAACGGGTGGGTGAAGTTTGTGAATGCGAGAAGCTGCCGGTTCGGCCGGGAGAGGAGGTTGATTTCGGCTGGGTTCGTGCTCCCTGGAGCTGGGTACGGTGCCTGCATTGCGGGAAGCATTCCCTGTGTAACACCCGGAGTCCCTGCGAGTTCAGCTGTGCCCAGGGCAGCCCCAACGCTGGAGAGCCCTGTGCTCCTCCAGATCCCGCGGTCTTGTGAAACACGGGCTGGGGCTGTGGCCTTTTACTCTCAATAAATGTGGCAGCAGTGACATTTGACCTGCTGGCGTTCCCGGTGTTTCCCCAGCAAACACAGGAGGTGAAAGACAGACTAAAACAAAGGAAAATAGGAGTCACTGGTGTGCTGTGCGCTGAGGGTGATGAATGAAATGCAAACTGCAAACGGGGACATGCATAGAATAATCTGAGAGCTCTTGAAAATCTGACTGAGTCAGAAGGTGGGATGGGAGAAGGAATAACTTCCAGAAGAACATCCTAAGAATAAGGTTCCTATATCAGTGTTTTGTCTTCTAACCAAATCAGTTTTGTTATCTGAGCAGTATTTTTGTAGAGGAGCCTAAACATTGAGCCTCTGAATCTAAAACATGCCTGTTTTGTAGTGCAAAGTACAACTTCTGAAGAGCCACTATATTCAACAGAAAGGCAGATCCCCCATGCTCAGTATGAAAGCCAGAAAAAAAAATACTTTAAATGAGAAAATTCTGGCTTGATTCAGTCCTTGCAGGAATTTTTTTTTTCAATTGTAAAAACGCAACAGTTTTTATTATATTAATAAACTACGACTTAGCCTGGCATAAATCTGTGTGTATGCTTAAAAAACCGGGAAGGGGCAGTTGTCACCTTCAGCTGGGCGAGTTGTGACTTGACTGAGAGCAGCCTGTGTCTCCATACGCTTGGTTTTCACCAGTCACATTCGTTCCCCCTCCCACCGCCCGGGTTTTTGTTATTCAGTCTTTAAAACTTCCTTTCACACGGGTTCTGCAGGGATCCGAGCACAGTCGTGGGACATCCGCAGGCTGCAGCTGGCCAGAGCCTCGGGGTCACCTCCTGCGGCCTCCCTGCGGTGAAAGTGGGAGCTGTGGCAATTGGAGCAACCAGCAGTGGTATCCTGAGCAGCAACAGCTTGTAAAAATCAGTTCTGGCCCTGTAGCCTGGAATTAAAATAGATTAATGTTTCTGTAAAGAGCGGCTCGGGGGACAGCTGGGCCCATCTGCAGCACGGGCAGTGGGAATTGGGCTCTGGAGCTGCTGCTCTGCCACTGCCCCGCTGCTGGGCAGCTCCTGCCCAGCCTTTGGGTGCACCAGAGCCACGGGGCACGGGCAGGAGTGGGGAGAGTGGCTTTGGCCAGCTGGAGCCACTGAGTCCAGCCCCGAGGGTTCAGGAGCACTCCAGGCTGTGCTGTGCTGTGCAGGGAGGCTCTGCAGAACTTCCCTCTGTGAGGAGCCAGGCTTATCAGGGCTGCTCGGCGTCACATGGCAAGGTGGCTGTCCCATCAGCAGCCTCTGGTTTGGTAAAACACACTTTTGGCCAGTTTTGAGGAGGGGATTTTCTCAAAGAGTAGTGGATGTTGGCACAGCTCCCAGTTCCCAAGGAAAGGTTATCTTCCAGTGCAACCCAATCCCCCACCAGTGTGAGATAGGAGGACTCCAGCTCTGTTTTTTCTTTCCTTTGCTTTGTTTATTCAAACCATATTTAATTGCTGTGTGCTTGGCTGGGGCTGCTGGTGAGCCCCCGTGTGTCACCTGTGCCCCGAGAGCACAGCAAACTGTGCCAGACAGGTCCTTGCAGTGAGACCCGGGCATGCTTACCCTGCTCTGCCCGTTTCCTCTGGGAAAGCTCTGCCAGGGCTCCCGAGGATCAATCTGACCCCTTTCAGTCAGTGAGGGAGATCTCCCATTCCAGCCGCGTGTTTTCCATTGTAAGCTGATCGTTTCTGGCATGTGTGGTGTCCCTTTGATTGGAATTCATTCAGAAGCTTCCACATGCAAATGCAGCAGAGGCAGGAGAGCCTCAGCTGACACAGCCATTCACGGGCCCGGGGGGATCAGGGGCAGCTCTGCTGGGCTGGGATCCTCACCCCGGCCTCGCTCCAGCCCCTGGAGCCATTCCTGACACTCTTTGCAGGAAATACTTAAGACCTTGTTCTCCTCCGGGAAAGATTTATGGGCACACTGTGGCTTGTGGGAACGTGCAGAGCTGGTTTGTGGGTCTGGTGATGGGATAAGCTGTGCTTCTGCACTCCTGTCATCTGTCCTTCCAGTGGCACTGGTGAAATGTGCCCCAGAGCTTGGGAATGTGCCGTTCATGCAATTAATCCCCATCCTCAAAGCCCTTTTGACTGTATCAGCTGCATTTGGAGTCTGCAGAGGTCGTCCTGAGGCACAGAGAGTTGTGCCTGCCCCCCGAGTCACAGAGCATTATCTCAGCTGCGAGGTCAGATGGAACAGGAGTTGTCTTGCTGAGGGACCAGCAGAGAGGAGTTTCATTTCTGTGCCCATCACTGCACATGGCACTGCCTCCCCTCACTCTCTGACACCAGGACAGATTGCATGGATGTGCAGTAGCATCACACATGGACTGTGGTATGGGGGCTTGGGGATCATCTGCAGCTGGAATAAATCATTGTTTTCTGTCTGGGGATTGCTGGGGCAGGTTTATGTGGCATGCTGGGTTTGTGTGGCTGTAACAGGCAAGGGGGCACAGCTGTGCTTGTAGCTTTACTTGGTGTGTTTTGGTCCTTCAGATGAATCCATGAGGTATCTGGAGTTTCTGTTGCTTCCTCCTGGGAGGAAAAGTCTTTAAGTCACCACTCTGACTTGAACTTCTAATGTTCTCCCTGCACATTCGTCATAAATGCATCAAATTACTGAGTTTGATAGAGTCTGACTCCCTTCTTACATTAATTTATGTCCTGGTAGACAATGTTTCTTGCTATGAATATCCTGCAGGAATAGAACATTTGGTCTGAGTGAAAAATACAGCCAATTATTTTTACTCTTTGTCTCACACTGGGTCCTATTCCGGTAACTGTGTCACGCTCTGGGAGGAACTGCTGTGTTTTCATTCCTGCTCTCTCAGAAGGGGCAGCTCGGGTGCTTTGCAGTCTGTGAGGCACAAATGGCAGCCCTGAGGGTCTGGTGTCACTGCTCCAACTGCAGCAGGTGGGAACAGGCAGCTCCATGTGTGTCCCTGCTGGTGCAGGTCCCTTTTTGGGTGACTTCACCCCTGGCTGCTGGAGGCAGTGCCAGGAGGTTGGGTGGTTGTCACAGGATCTCATTCCTTGCTGTTCCTGGGGGAAAGGTGCAAAGGAGTGACTTGACAGCAGATGTCCTGTCATGTGTAACTGGGGAGAGGAGGCAGTCACGGGCTTTGTCCTCTGGGTTATTTCCAGAGCAGTCACCTAAAGGTGAGGATGGATTTTTTCAGACTCCCAGCTTCACATAAGCAGGAATGTTAAAGAGCAGAGTCCTAGGGAAGCAGGTCTGGGCTGAAAACTGACACTTATAAACATCATCTTCAGTGGGCAGTCTGTCCATTGAGGCCTGTGGCCTCTCTTACCCTTGGGCTGTGAGTAGAAGTCTGAAGACTGGAGTTATTTTTGGCCCATTTTATCCTGGTTGAGGAGAATTGATTTTTCTGATTTGCCTTTAAACACAGGGAGTGTGTTTGGGAAGCACAGAACAATATCCTTGCAGTGGGAAGGAAGGTGGATAATGGAGTGATGTGAACCACATCTTTCATGGTTAACATCTGCTTAGGATCTATTGAAATTGTTGTGAGGGGGAGTCTCAGCTTCAGTTTCTGCATCCTTCCTCTTTCTGATAAACTGAGCTCAGAGTTAGCATCCCCATGTACACCCAACACACCCTGGGGAGACAAGAGGTAAAAGAGAGACTTAAAATTATTGTGATAAAACGCAAGGACTGAAAGACAGCTGCAGGCCCTTGGCATCCTCCAGGGGAAGGAAAAGCAAGGTGGAACGTGGAGCTGGAGAGCAGCTCTGTGTGAGCTGTGCAGCAGGGCTGTGCCCAGCCACAACTGCAGCCTTGTTGGAGATTAATCCAGTTAGTGACCCAAAGGAAAACACAGAAACAATATGATCAGCTCAGCAGTTCTAAAATAATTTCAGTCTCTATTATGTCATCTGCTTTAAATACCGATTGTTTGGTGCTGGGTCTGTTGCCCATCAGAACTATTATTAAGAACTATTTGCCATTTGTTCTTTCCTGTCCTCTTAGCAATAACTTCCTCTCTGTGCATGTCTTTTACCTAAGAGCTGGACATCTGTCTTCCTCCTCGTTGTGACAAACACACTCGGGGCTCTTCTTCCCAGCTCTGTGTCCTGGGATTTTCCTTTCCATCAGCATCACAAAGCTGCTGCAGCCCTGGGCAGGCAGGTGTGTGGGTGGGCTGGGAATGCAGGCAGCTGTGGCTCCAAGAGTTCATTGGAACTGGGTTCTGAGGGCTTGGTGAAGGGAGGTGTTAATAGAAAAACATCAGTCCCCAAAGTGGCTGGGGAAAGTTACTTATTTACCTGGGAGGTGGGAAGTGACAAGGGAGATCTCCCTTTTTGGTAGATCTCAGGTATCTGAGGATGAATTTGATGGAATGCCAGTAACTGCTGGAGGAGCTTCCTTGGGACAGGCTCTGCTCCTGCTCTGTTGATCAGTGGTGGGAGATCTTTGCTTTACCAGCTGTGTAGGGCAGTTGTGGGGTTTTGTTTGGGGAGTGAGGAGATGATGGAGAGGGTGGCCTCCAAAGGAATTGGTGCCTTTGGTGCTCAGGGTGGTGCATTTCCAGTGCAAAAAGCACTCTGTATATCAGCTCTGCCAGTTTTCAGTTTGGTCCCTCCCATGGTGAATATTCCCTGACGATCATTTGAAAGTGGAATTTGGAATTTTGCACTTGAGTTTTCAGTGCTTGGGGTGCCTGTGGTTGGAATGAGCTTTGCTTTGGAGGAGCAGTGAGGCAGAGCTGCCTGGGTCACACCTGCACAGGAGGCCTGAGCCAGGTGATACCTCAGTGCTGGGGAAAGGAACCTCTCCCATCACACACCAGTCCCAGGCACTGAAGGGGAACACAGCCCTGTGAGTACTTGCCTTGCTTTAAAAGGCATGAGTTGGCTTGTGCAGAATTAGACATGAAATTTTTCATGCCAATTTTTCGGGATTGCAAAAGTTTCGGGAATAATGAGATCCAATTTGAGGCATCTGATTTTTAACTGGTTTATAGAGATAGATTTGGACGTCTGCAAGTTGTCATGGTTCTAAGAGGGCTTTTTTTGGAAGCAGAGAAGCCAAACAACCACTTCTATTGAAGGGCACAGTGTCTCAGATTAGACACCCAGGGCCCCTGGAAATGCTGCTGGATTTGTGCACCTTGAGCAGAGAGCAGCAGGAGGCAGAGAGGAGGACAGGGTCTGTGCAGGGGACACAGGGGAGGGCAGAGAGGAGGGCAGGGTCTGTGCAGGGACACAGGGGAGGGCAGAGAGGAGGGCAGGGTCTGTGCAGGGACACAGGGGAGGGCAGAGAGGAGGGCAGGGTCTGTGCAGGGACACAGGGGAGGGCAGAGAGGAGGGCAGGGTCTGTGCAGGGACACAGGGGAGGGCAGAGAGGAGGGCAGGGTCTGTGCAGGGACACAGGGGAGGGCAGAGAGGAGGGCAGGGTCTGTGCAGGGACACAGGGGAGGGCAGAGAGGAGGGCAGGGTCTGTGCAGGGACACAGGGGAGGGCAGAGAGGAGGGCAGGGTCTGTGCAGGGACACAGGGGAGGGCAGAGAGGAGGGCAGGGTCTGTGCAGGGACACAGGGGAGGGCAGAGAGGAGGGCAGGGTCTGTGCAGGGACACAGGGGAGGGCAGAGAGGAGGGCAGGGTCTGTGCAGGGACACAGGGGAGGGCAGAGAGGAGGGCAGGGTCTGTGCAGGGACACAGGGGAGGGCAGAGAGGAGGGCAGGGTCTGTGCAGGGGGCAGAGGGGAGGGCAGGGTCTGTGCTGCATGCACAGGGGAGGGCAGGCTGTGTGCAGCTCCTGTGCAGGGGGCACAGGGGAGGGTGGGCTCTGTCCAGGATGCAGAGGGGAGGGCAGGCTGTGTGCAAGAGGCACAGGGGAGGGCAGGCTGTGTGCTGGATGCAGAGGGCAGGCTGTGTGCAGCTCCTGTGCATGGGGCAGAGGGGAGGGCAGGCTCTGTGCTGCATGCAGAGGGGAGGGCAGGCTCTGTGCAGCCCCAGTCTGGCTGTGCTGCTGCCCCTGTGCTCTGCTCTGCAGCCCCTCAGACCCCACAGCAGGTGGGGATTTGCAGCTCAAGGAGGCACAAGCAGAGCATCTCCTCATGCCCAGCTTACATAAGGGCCCTTGCATAACCCCAGCATGGCCAGGGTCTCTCTCCAGGCCACGTGAAGCTCTCTGGGGCTCTGTGTCACATTCATGCTCTGTTTGCAATCCACTCCAGTTCATCACAGATCTGAGTTCCTTCTGCATGAAGTGTGTGAGCAAGAGCCCGTGAGGCTACAAGGGCTGTCCCTTCAGCCTGGAGTTCCATCACCTCCAGCAGTGCATCCATTTGATTTCCAGCCCAATCTGCTGAATTATTTGCAGAATCCCTTTTTCTTCTCACAGACTGGGTAGTTCAGTGCTGACCCTCTGCTGGGGAGGTGGTCTCCCTTCTCTGGGACATTGTTCCTTCTCTGGAGAGTCTCAGAGAAGCCAGTCTGAACTTGGGAGAACTGAGATCTTGGCAAGGAGGAGAGGCTGGCAGTTAGACACTGGGGAAGGTTTATTTTCCCTCCAGAATTTTCTTTCCAAGGTGAGTACTCTTAATTGCAGGTGGATGGAATCCAAGCCCCGCAGGCTGTTGGGTCACCAGGCAGTGACTTCACTTTGGGCTGGGTTTCCCTCGCTCTCCATTCTGTAAAAGACTGAGCAGACACCATGAAGAGCAAAAGATAAATCAGAGGGGGTTGGTTTGCTTCATTTCTTAAGTTGCACAACCCAAAATGACAGCAGCATTTGCCAGCAAAGTTAAAAGTCTCAGGATGTTGAAAACTCTTGCTGTGGGTGGGATTCACGTTGCCAGAGGGGCACTGAGGCTGAGGGTGGGATTCACGTTGCCAGAGGGGCACTGAGGGTGGGATTCACCCCTGCAGGGCTGGCCACTGGGGCAGGACACAGGAGTCAGAGCCCAAAGCCTCCTCTCCTTCCCTGTGCTGCCAGGGACAGCTCAGCCCAGGCATCCCCACCTCAGCCATTCACAGGAGAGCTTTGCACAGAGGAAAACATCCCCATTCCTCTTCCAGAGGTTTAGGATCCCCAGTCTGGGCTGGCAGCAGGTTTGGCAGCCCCAGCTCCCAGGTTCAGAAGTGCTGGGCTCGGGCTCAGGTCTGTTCCTGCCTTTGAGGGATGAGCCCAGCTCTGCCAAACGCTGCCAAGGAAGGGTTAAAACTGCCTGGATTTGCCAGGCTGAGCCTGGCAGGGCTGCCCCATGCCAGGACAGCCCCCCAAAGCCCCGGGGGCACGGGGCAGGTGCCGGGGGCTGGAGGAGCCCAGCCCGGGGCAGGAGCCTGCGCTCCCCAGGGCACGATTACTGCCGGGGGATTTGGTGGGAAGTGGCCAATGAGGGGCCAAGCTGGCTCCAAATCCAGCTTTTTCCAAAGCCCCAGATAAAACAGACTGCCATTAATAAGGCAAGAAGGGTTAGGACGAGCAGCATTACAGCAGATCTGGAGAGGTAAGGTGATGGTTCTGTCTGAGGCTCCCAGCTCGGTGTGGGAAGCAGGAGCTTGCTGAGGCTGGAATTGGGGCAGTATTTGCACGTCTGCAGCAGGAGTTTATTTGCTGATGTGAAGAAATGCCATAGCTGGAGGCTCTGGGTAGTGGAATCAGGAAGCTGAGCGCAGATTTTCTGTATCTTTGTAGCTGTGTGCTCATTCCGGGTGCTAAACAAGTTTCTTGAAAGAAAAGCTCTGAAAAATGACTGTAACCTGCTGGTGAGCTTAGTTTTAGGTTGTGGGCTTTGAAATGGGCATTTGTGGTCAGAAACTGTTGAGCAGTTTCCACTTAGAGAGCTGGGTTGTCAAAATTTTCTGATGGCTGCTCTTTCTCACTGCTCATGTAGAGATGGAAATAGAGCAAGTAAGTGAACCAGCTTAGTTAAAATGAAGGAGATGCAGAAATAAAGCTTGGTAAGGTAAAGCTGAACACAGAAAAAGCTGGCTTTTTCACTCTAATCTTGAGATCTGTACGAAATAAGGTGATGGGGCTTTTAAACTGTTGGTGACAGCGTAGGCTGAAGCTTCCCTAGACAGGGTAATCTCTTCTGCAAACCACCTCAGCCCAGTGTGACACGGCCTCGCCTCCAGCCCTGCCAGCCCCTGCTGTTCCTCCCCTCTCCTGCCCCTTCCCACTCCCCCTCCTTCTGGAAATGAATAACTGGCAGCTGTTGGAAAGTGGAGCCCGTTGGCTTTCGGGTGCTGCTTTGGGAATATGATCCAGATCCTGCGTGAGGGAGAGAGGGAAAGCAGCAGAGCAAAAGAGAAGGGGGGGAGTTGGGAAGCTCTGGAGAATTACTTGCTTATTTTAAGCCTGGTGTGGAAAGTTCAATCTTTGTAGTGAGGTTCAGGGATGAAGCAGAACTGCTACTAAAGGTCCTAGCCTGGGAATCAAAGAATTCCTGGTTGAATGTAAGTAATCCTAGAGTTTGTTGGTTGTTCTGTGCAAAATTTCCAGGGCATTGAAATGTCTTTGATTGTCCTCTAGCGAGAGGTGCCTGCACTGAGGGTGTTGAGAGCTGAAGATGTGTTATGGAGTAACAATTTAATTCTTCCTGGGGTTTATTTTTAATCTACTTCAGCGCTTCAGGTAAAGGAAGCAAGGCTCTGCTCTGGCTCCTGATTTCAGCTGGTGACAGAGCACAAAAGAATCAAAAGCACAAGATTATTATAAAACTGGCGGCAGCCAAAACCATTCATAATTCTACATCTTGGGCTGCTGCCAAGCAATTAATGGAAATTCAAACTCTTTATTTTTGTTGTCAGGTCAAACAATCCACTTCTGTCAGCTCCTCTTATTCCTAGAAAAACAAAAATCTAAGGAAATTAGGAGTGCTGTTGGCTGAAGTGGGTGCAGTGCAGGTGGGATGTGTGGCAGAGGAGGGAGGGGATGGCACAGAAAGCTGCTCAGCCCTGGTGTGCTGTCCTGTGCTCCTGCTGGGGACACTGTGGGGACACTGCTGGGGACAGTGTGGGGACAGTATGGGGACACTGCTGGGGACACTGCTGGGACACTGTGGGGACATTGCTGGGGACATTGCTGTGGACAGTTCTGGGAACACTGCTGGGGACAGTTCTGGGGACAGTTCTGGGTACACTGTGGGGACACTGCTGGGACACTGTGGG
>WEIU01007386.1:25471-70873 GCA_013389925.1 Aegithalos caudatus | reverse complement strand
GGTGCTGCCGCAGCCGGGACCCGCGGCCGGGGGACGCCCAGGGACGCTGCCCCCCTCCCGCTGCGTCCCCGCAGGACCCTGCAGACACCCCCTCCTCCTCCAGGAGCCTCGCTGGGGACGCTCTGTACCCCCCAAAAGGACCTTGCCCCGTGTCCAGCGGGTCGGAGCAGGGCCGGGGCACGGCCGGGGGGTGGCCGCCGTGCCGGGAGTGCCCGGGCTGTGACGATGGCCACGACTGGACGTCGTCCCTGATGTCCCAGAGCAGGAACAGGCAGCCCCTGGTGCTGGGGGACAACATCTTTGCAGATTTGGTGGGGAACTGGCTGGATCTGCCCGAGCTGGACAAGAAAGGGGAGAAGAGCGAGGCGTCCCTGTCGGTGAGCAGGTCCCAGGAGCTGTGCAGGAAGTTCTCCCTCACCGCCAACATCTTCAAGAAGTTCCTGAGGAGCGTCCGGCCAGACCGGGACAGGCTGCTCAAGGAGAAACCCTGCTGGCTTCCTCCTGAGGACAAACAGCCCGAGATTTCCAAGAGGTCCAAAAAGATAGGCAAACTCAAGGGGACATTTTACCTGCCCCTTCACGGGAACCTGCAGAGCCATCACAGCAAAGCAGAGAGGTGCCCGAGGGCAGACAGCCGTGGTGAGCACCCCAAAATGAGCACCAGGAAAGTCCACGATGCCAGAGACTACAGCCAGGCAGGGTTTGACATCAACACAGCAGTTTGGGTCTGAGCCTGCCCCTTCCCCTCCCTGCCCAGCATCTCCACACCCACCACCAGCTGGAGGCCACGCTCACCTCAGGAGATTCCTGAACTCTCCACAGGGACAGGAGTCCTGCAGGATGTGCTGCAGGTTTCACTCGCCTGCACATGGAGTTTTCTGGAGAATTACAGCTTCAGGGACTGCCTGAGCAGCAGCTGGCACAGCCCACGTGGGGGGACCTTTGGGGACCACTATTGGCAAGAATAACCTGAATCTTTAGCAGCTTTAGGGTGAGAGGTGCCACAGGTGAGCAGCTCCTGGTGCCAGGCCCGTTCCATCATCTCCAGCTCAGTGGCTGCAGCACAAAATCCACAGTGTGCATTGTGTGTATGAGTGTGCAAATATATATATATATAGTTTTGTTAAAAGAATCTATTCCTGCTTGTGTGCACTTGAAACTGGTTATAAACCAGGCATCCCGAGCCTTGTACCTGAAGCACTCGTTATTTAAATGCAAAGTAAGTTTGAATTTATAAGACTTGAAGAATTGCTGAGTGGGGGGCAAACTCCCAGCTTTGGGGGTGGGGTTTCCCCTTACACTGCATCCCTGGTGCCCTCCCCATCTCTCCCTGCCCTGCCAGTTAAACCAGTGGGGCACAAGGGCCCTTATGGGGGCCTCGGTGGGTTTGCCCCTCTCCCCTCCCCTTGTCCCTGTGGATTGCCCCAGGTACAACATTGCTGAAGTTTATTGTTGGATTTTCACCCAGATGCAAAGTTCAAGCCCCCATTTCTTGTTGTGTTCCCTGTTGCTGTTGTACAATCCTTGTCTTTAAAGAACCAAGTTCTTCAGTGTCCGACTCTCCAAGAGTTTGCAATAAAGTGGGATGGGTCTCTCTGCTGTGGGACAGCCTCGTCTCTCCTCTCACTCCAGGCATTTCCCCAGCTGTTCCCAGCTGGGATTGGGCAGTTTGGGGAGCAGCCAGAAGACTTTTCCAGGTTATAAATCAGAGCAGAGCTCCCTGCCCAGGTGCCAGCGCTGCTCCAGAGGCACAGCCCCGAGAGCCTCCAGGGCTTCTGCAGCTCCCTCACCCACCCTGCCTCCCCCAGCAGCAGCACAGGCAGGGGGACAAAGGTTTGGGGAGAAACTGCTGCCAGGGGAGAGCCTCAGAGCCAGCCAGGTCCTGCTGGAGGAGGGGGACAGGGCCAGGGGCTCCTGCCCCAGCCCCAGGGAGCTCAGAGCCTGCTGATGGCATTGCAGCCCCAGCAGGTGCTGGTGCCTGCTGCAGGGTTGTGTTCCACAACCTGTTCCACTCACTCCCACTTCAGGAGGGGCTTAGGAGCCAGCAGGGAGATTGTGTTGTTTTTTTTAAACACACAGCTCTACTCCTGTTGTGACTTCTCTAGGCAGAGAGGCCAGTGGGGCAGAGGCGTGCAGGCAGAATTCTTTTTCTCCTTTGCAAATTAAATATAGGCACAAGGCAGGCCCTGTTTGTGCCCATACAAGGAGAGGAGCAGGGCAGCACCCGAGCTCAGCACTTCTGCAGGAACCTGAGCAAGCTTTGCTTTCCTCCTCATGGGCTTCAGAGCTGCTGCTTCCCCCTTGCTAATTTCTCTGAATGCTGGAAGGCTGCTGGTAAAGCATTTTGTTTTCCTCCTCTTTTATCAGCAGTTTATCCTGTTTGTTACCTCCCTGCTCCTTTCCAGAGGGTCAGCAAAGAGAAGGAGTTTTCCAGAGAGAGGAACAGCTTTTCCTGCAGCAGCCTCAGTGCCCAGAGAGGGTGGTCTCAGCCCTGGGTTCCCCTGCAGCCCAGGCACAGCCTGGGGGTCCCAGCCCAGAGCCCTGGGCACATCCCAGACGTGCCCCACTGGCCCCAAAGGCTGTCCCAGGGGAGAGGAGCCCTGTGCTGGGTGGGATTTGCTCAGGAGAGCTGGGCACTCCCAGCTGGACTCTGATCTCATCCCTGGCATTGCCCTCAGCTGTGGTGGGCAGTGCTGAGCCTGGCACAGCCATGGCCACAGTGACATTTGGGATCCAGGTGAGGGACACATTTCTGCAGGTGGCTGCCTCTGCAAGGCCTGCTGTTACCCAGGACAGGGAGATCTGCAGCCCAGGATTGGGGCACCCTCTCTGGGGGAAAGCAGCTCCCAGGGGTCACCCCCATGTTCTGCTGCCAGCCCCACTGTGCCAGCCCCTGTGTCCCTCCCGAGTGCTGACCCCAGCCCAGCAGCTCCTGGGGGCTGCTCCCCCAATTCTGGGACCCACCAGGAGCCACAGGGAGTTCTTCTGGAGGAGCAGCACTTGTGGCCCCACTGCTCCTGCCAGCTGCCCCCAGGGCCATGCCAGGAGCTGCTCACATCAGCTGCTGGCCCTGTCCCCTCTGTCCCTGCTCCAGGGAGAGCCCATTGTTTCTGCTCCACGTGCTCAGGGCAGCTCCTGGCTCCAGCTGCCTCCCACGTGTTCCTTTCCCACCCCAAATTCTCCTGCTGTGGCCAGCCCTGCCCAGGCCACCACCCTGGCAGCAGGGGCAGAGCCTGGGGAGCTGCTGGCATCTCCTCCCTCAGCTCCAGTGACAGAGCAGGAACACCTAGGGATAGACAGGGTGGGGGTTCCTCCATTTGTTCCTTTTCCAAAGGATCAGATCCCCACCAGGGCACCCTGCATGGACAGCTGACCAAATGCCCAACGTGGTTTCTGTGCTCTCTGCCTGTTAAATGTGTCTTCAAAGGATGTTTTGCATTAAAATAGGATTTTTCAGGGTGTTGGCAGTGATAAATCCAGTGTGGTCTAGGCTTCAAATGCTTGGAAATAGCGAGAAAATGTAGCTGTGTCTCCAAGTTCTTAAGAGAAAAAAATATTTAATAAATATTCTTTATAGAAATTCAAATAATAAAAGATATCACCCAAGCCAGACATCCTCCCTAATTTAGTCTCTGGAGCAGGATCTGCTAATAGATCAGAGCTGGATTTGTGAATTACCATTTCACTTCTCCAGGGACTTTTCCTGAAATTATAATGGCTTTTGCTCCTCTTTTTTTCCTTCGTGAAACCGCCACGAAATTGTTCTCCATTATTAAGTATGAAACCCGCCTAATTAGCAGATTGACAGTGTCTAACGAGGCCCTGGCTGTGTTCTGTGTGGCTGATAGGAGTGGCTAATCCCAAGAACAGGGCAATAATTACAATTACAGGAGCAGGCTCCCCATGAAGCTGCCTGGGAAGGCAGCGATGGCAAAGGCAGCCTGGGCATTCCCACTGATTGGAAATCTCTGCTCGGTCTCACCCAGGGGCTTCAGCACATCCCAGAGCTTCCAAAGGCACCCAGCACCCAGCTCCACATCACTGCCATGCATGGGTGCTGGCTCTGGCCCATATGGCTTAATGGAAAGAGAGGATTTAGCTCTTAGCATCAATCCAGTGCTTTTCCAGGAGCTGCTCCTGCTGGGCCTCCCTGGGCTTTCCCTTCCTGGTGCCCACACCCTGCTCTCCAGGCCAGATGGCCTCCAGAAGGCTCCCAAATGTGCCTGTAATTAAAAAGCCTTGATTTTCAAAACCATTTCCTAGCTTATTCTTCTGACAGTGAGATGGGGCTGTTTAGGCTGCTGCGGGCAGGAGGGGAGGCAAACACGGCTGGGGTTCTGTTTGCTGCTTCTGCAGTGGCAGGACAAGGGCCACGGCTTTATACTGGCAGAGAGCAGGTTTAGATGGGATATTGGGAAGGAATTCCTCCCTGGGAGGGTGGGCAGCCCTGGCACAGGGTGCCCAGAGCAGCTGTGGCTGCCCCTGGATCCCTGGCAGTGCCCAAGGCCAGGCTGGACGTTGGGGTTTGGAGCAGCCTGGGACAGTGGAATTCCAGGGGGTGGAATTAGGGGATGTTTAAGGTTCCTCCCAACCCAGACCCTTCTGGGGTTCAGTGCTTCACCCACTGGGATTGCCCTGCAGAGCTGAGCTGCTGCTGAGCCTCCCGGGGCTGGTGGTGCCTGGGGAGGCTCAGCTGCAGCCCCTGAACCACCCCTGCTGGCCTGGGAGCCTCTCTGACTGCACCCTGAGCCAACAATGCCCTCCATCCCCCTCCACTGAGTCCAGAGGAAAGGAACCAGTCACCACATCCTGAACATCATTCAAGTCAAAGTCCAGCACTGGTTCATTCCCTCCAGCACATTCCCCATCACCTTCACTGTAATATTCACCCTCACCAGAATCCCTTCCTCCAGCAGTGCTTCCACAGCACGGCTCTGCAGGAGGAGGCTGGGGTTCATTTCTCTTCCCTTTTGTTCAAGTTCATTTGTATCCTCGTGGCATTTCTAATCAAGGACTAGCACCCCTTCCAGCTGGCAGGCAATCTCCTGTGCTGCTGTTAGAGCAGGAATAAAATGAGTTTACTGCAACAATTGGCCTTGACAAGGCTGAGCTGTGGCAGCTTTGGGGACCCCGAGCAGCCCTGGGTCTGGCTGTGCCCAGCCAGGCTGGGCTGATCCCTGCAGCCCCTTTGTGACCTTTCTGCAGCTGCAGGGATCATCCCTGACCAGCCTCATCTGGGGTTTTTTGGGAGCATTTCCTGCAGCAATGGTACAGAGCAAAGCCTCTGAGCTGGCTCAGGTTTCCTGCCTTTGGCTGGACAGGAAAGCAAAGGGGGGAAAATCAATGTCCCAGAAAGAAAAACTGCCTGGTTCTGTGTCAGTCCTCACCTTGGGCAGGCTGGAGGTGAACTGGGAGCACTTTCCTTGTGCTGTAAATGCACCCTGGAATCCCAGGGGGCTGGAAGGACACGAGCTCTGGGACCCCGAGGGGAGGCTGCAGGGTCCAGCTCTGCCCCAGCACCCAAAGCCACCCAGGGAAGGGGCTGGACGTGGCCTCAGCCCTGGGGGAGTGCAGGGACAGCAGCCAGGTCTGCCTCTGCCTCTGCTGTCACCTCCCCAGGGCCCCTGGCAGGCAGAGGAGCAGCGGTGGCACAGAGGTGGCACAGAGGTGGCACAGAGGTGGCACAGAGGTGGCACAGAGGTGGCACAGCTGGCACAGAGGTAGGACAGCAGTGGCACAGAGGTGGCACAGAGATGACACAGAGCTGGCACAGAGGTGGCACAGAGGTAGGACAGCAGTGGCACAGAGCTGGCACAGAGGTGGCACAGAGATGACACAGAGGTGGCACAGAGGTGGCACAGAGGTAGGACAGCAGTGGCACAGAGCTGGCACAGAGGTGACACAGCTGGCACAGAGGTGACACAGCCCTGGCACAGCCCCGGCTCCAGGACACCGGGACACATCCATCCCCTGCTCCTCCCCAGCCCAGGGCAGCGATCCCGGCTGGAGCTGCCCCCAGGCTCTGCCGCCTGCCCCGCGCTGCAGCCGGGCTCTGACATTTCGGGCCGCAGATAATGAACGTGTGTCCTGTCAGCTTTAATTAATCCCTCCAGGGAGAGCAGGGACAGGGACTGTCACCTCCAAAGGCTCCAGGAGCCGCGGGGAGCAGCGGGGGAGACGGAGAAAAGCGATTGCCTGGGGAAGCAATTGCTTTATCCTTAAATGTGTGAGCTGGCAGCAGCCTGCTTTGCCTGCCTGGGATAACTGAAGGGTCACTGCGGGCCCCCGCGTTGTATTTTCTGTACTCTCTCATTTTCTGCAGTCTCTGTCTGTCTGTAACAGCCGTGTGGGGCTGCAAAGGTCCCTCAGTGGGCTGGCTGGGTGTTCCCAGTGAGCAGGAACACTGCAGAGCGTGGTTAACTCTGCCCAGAGCGAGGGCACTGCAGCACCAGTCCCTGCTAAGGGCACCATGGAACGGGATCCCAGATCTGCCTGGCACCCAGGAGGGAATGGGATCCCAGCCTGGGCTGGCACCCAGCAGGGAATGGGATCCCAGCTCTGCCTGGCACCCAGCAAGGAATGGGATCCCAGCCTGGGCTGGCACCCAGCAGGGAATGGGATCCCAGCTGGGACTGGCACCCAGCAGGGAATGGGATCCCAGCTCTGCCTGGCACCCAGGAGGGAATGGGATCCCAGCCTGGGCTGGCATCTTGGCTGGGGCGGGCAGGGGGAACGGGGCAAGGAGCAAACTCTCTGAGCACATCCTTGTGTCCAGCTCTGCTCCCTGACAGCACAGGTTTGCAGAGCCACTGGACAAGAGTCCTGGGGACCGGGGGGACCTGGGGGAGCTGAGGGACCTGGCAGAGCTGGCAGAGCTGGTCTGTGCCTGTCCCGTGGGAAGCCAGGGTCAACACTCGGTTCCCCCCGGGTCTCTCCCTGTCCCATGGAGATCCAGGAGCAGCACTCGGTTCCCGGGGTCTCTCCCTGTCCCATGGAGATCCAGGAGCAGCACTCGGTTCCCGGGGTCTCTCCCTGTCCCATGGAGATCCAGGAGCAGCACTCGGTTCCCGGGGTCTCTCCCATGGGGATCCAGGAGCAGCACTCGGTTCCCGGGGTCTCTCCCGTGGGAATCCAGGAGCAGCACTCGGTTCCCGGAGTCGCTGCCGAGCCCAGAGCATCCCCTCCCCGGGCTCCCTGCTCAGTCTGGGGGTGCTGCTCCCGTGCCCCCCATGCTGGGATGGCTCAGCTGCAGCTCTCCCGGGATACCTGCTCCGAGCTTCCCCCTCCTCTCCGCTTTCTGTTCCACACCAATTACCGGCACCCAAAGGCAGCCAGCCAGGCGTTTATGCTGCAGCTGCCTGATCTGCATGTGCTCATGCTAATGGTGTGGAAACGATTCATGGTCGGCTTTGTGCTGAGTTTCCTGTGCCCTGAATTGAGCTCTGCTTGGAAAAAGGAGAGACCGGGTCCTCTGGATTTGAAATAACTCAAGGGGGGAACTTTCTGTGTGCTGCTTACCAGGTTTTCAAACGTGTCGCTGATGTAATGCTGTTAGCAGGGTGGGCAGAGGTCTGCACGGAATATACGCCTCAAAGAGCAAATAACACAGATAGCCCTGAGAGGAATTCCTATTTACTCCTAAGGGGAATGGGAGAAACGTTCTATTCGCAGCTACAGAGCATTGGGAAATTCTCTGGAGATAAGCTGCATTGCCAGGAAAGTGGAGCAGAAGTTCTCCCTCCGCAGGGGTTTTATGGCAGCTCTAAATCACCCGGAGATGGGCAGGATAAGGCACCCTGAAACAGCCAAGCAGGCAATTCCTCCCAGCACCCTGCAGGCGATTCCTGCTCCTCTTCCTCAGCCCGGGAGCGGGGGCTGCAGCCAGGGCTGGGTCGGGGCACGGAAGGGGACAGCGTGGTACCGGGGGCTGCAGGGTGACAGTGGTCACACTGGCTCTGTGGTGACAGTGGCACTGGTGACACTGGGGTGACAGTGGCACTGGTGGCACTGGGTTGACAGTGGCACTGGTGGCACTGGGGTGACAGTGGCACTGGTGGCACTGTGTTGACAGTGGCACTGGGGTGACAGTGGCACTGGTGGCTCTGGGGTGACAGTGGCACTGGTGGCACTGGGGTGACAGTGGCACTGGTGGCTCTGGGTTGACAGTGGCACTGGTGGCTCTGTGGTGACAGTGGCACTGGGGTGACAGTGGTACTGGGGTGACAGTGGTACTGGTGGCACTGGTCTGGCAGTGGCACTGATGGCTCTGTGGTGACAGTGGCACTGGTGGCTCTGGGGTGACAGTGGCACTGGTGTGACAGTGGCACTGCTGGCTCCAGGTGACAGTGGCACTGCTGGCTCCAGGTGACAGTGGCACTGTGGTGACAGTGGCACTGTGGTGACAGTGGCACTGATGGCTCTGGGGTGACAGTGGCACTGCTGGCTCCAGGTGACAGTGGCACTGGGGTGACAGTGGCACTGCTGGCTCCAGGTGACAGTGGCACTGCTGGCTCCAGGTGACAGTGGCACTCGTGGCTCTGTGGTTCCCGCACGGCACTGGAGCCGCCCCAGCCGGGCAGGAGCTCCGGGCTCCCTCAGGACCTGCTTCAAGCCCTCTCTGTTTCAGTGTCCCTGGAACAGCCTGTCCCCCCTGCAGCACGCCCAGGGAGGGTCCCCTCTGTCCCCAGCCCTGGGATTGTCCCCAGCAGGGGCTCAGGTCCTTTGCCATGACTCGATTTCCCGGGACAGGGGTAATTGGATGTGACACATCTTTGCCACCTGGGGGAATCACAAAGCAGCCGAAGGCTGGCAGGATGCAGAGCCCCTCATCCCTCCGTGCATCGCAGCTGGAACAAATAAGCACCAAGTTCAGGACTTTCCTCTGGGAGACAGCAAGGTCCCGAACACGATACTATAAATTAATTATTTAGATTCCAGCCCTGCAATGAGAGCCATCTGGCCAGATGCCTTTACCCTGTGCAGAGCCCCCAGGAGCTCTCAGCTCTCCACGTGTACCTCAATGGGCTGAGGCTCCTCCTGTCCTGGAAGAAGCAGAAATAGAAGCAAAACCACTCTCAGCACTTGGGTTCCTCAGCCACTCGGTTTCCTCTGGAATTAGGGCAGGCCCTGAGCTCTCTGTGCCGTAGGAAAGGAGCACGTTTCTCCCTGGAGACCTGGATTGTGCAATGGGAACCGCCCAGGCCGGGCTGGACGGGACCTGAGGGGCTCAGATAATTCATTCCGTGGTCAGAAAATTCCCATTTCCACGGCGTGGGCTCCGTTCAGAGCTGGGCTGCAGGAGGGAGCTGATCCCCTCTGCCAGGCTGGGATTAACGCGGATCCAAAGGGAATTCCGTATCCTCAGAGTTTCAGATGTTGGAAGCCTCCAGGTTTGGGGCACTGCCAGTGTCTCCCACAGGGACGGGGAGTGTGGAAAGACAATCCTGGTCTGGAAGAAGCTCTGAAGGGAGCAGGTAAAGGCGTTCTCCCGGTAAAACCTCGGCAAACCTGACCCAGGGCAGCCCTGCCTGCCCTTCCCGAGGAGGAGACAAGAGGGAAAGAGTTAAAAGCTGTCTCCAGGCAGGAGAACAAAAACACCATTGCACTCATCCCGCTCGCTGTGCTCATCTAATTACCTTATTTAACAGGATACCCTCTCATTGATTTTAATTACTCACATAATTTGGGAAGTAATTCACGGCACATCCCTGCAGGGTGCATGAGTCTGAGCCGGGAACAATGTGCTCGAGTCTTCCCGGCTACAGGAGAGGAGGGGAGGACGAGCCCCTCAGGCCAGGACCCCCTTGGGAAAAGGATCTGGGAGCCGGGATCACCCACGATAAAATATTGTCACCTATGGGGTGCCCGCAGCTTGTCCCTGACCGGCACAGCCCCGAGCCCGGAGGGTTTTGGGGGTCTCAGGGTTTGGAGCAGCGATGCCCCGGCCCCAGCTGCCTCCCGGAGGGTCCCGAGGGGTCCCGGTGTCCCCGCAGCCCCTGCGGAGCAGCTGCGGGTTCTTTGTCCCTGTGGTACCCGGGGGTCCTGCCCGGGGGATGCTCATCCCTGCCCGAGGAGCCGCCCCCGATCCCGCAGGAACAAACAGCCCCCGGGACTCCTCAAAAACGCTTTTATCCTGCGATTTGAAATTCTTCTTTATTTTTTTTTTATTATTATTATTATTTTTAACACTGTCTCGTACGGTTTAGCAAAGTCGCACCCCCCAGCACGCACTTGTTTGGTTTCTTCGCTGTCTTTTGTAAGTTCCCCTGCTTAATTAGGATGCAAACAATCCCAGAGGAATGTTTAATTAATATTATAAAGCAACAATGGGATGATTAAGCAAGTCTGGGCAGCTGCTATTTATACACAGGACATGTGGCACTTGTTGGGGGCAAGCGTGTCAAGGGGAAAAAAAAAATCATTCCACGCATCTCTCCGTGCAGTTTTATTGCTTGTTTTAATTGTCTGGCTGAGGCCTTTTCTCCTCTTTGTGTCGGCTCAGGCTGAGCCAGAGGAGCCGAGATTTAGCTCAGAGTAATTACAGTGAAAGCTTTGAGCCAGGAGCCTCCTGCCCAGCCCCGAGGGCTCCACAAACAGCCCGGAAAGTTGGGGCAGGGAATGCCCTCAAACTGAGCCGGGAATAGCATCTGGGAGAGCCTTGGAGCAGGAGAACATCCCAGGGGATGGGGACAGGCTGGGAGAGCTGGGGGGGCTTTGCCAGGAGCAGCAGAAGCCTCTGGGCTCCCCAAGCCAGGGCAGGGTGGGTGTCCAGGGTCACCTCCCACCCCTCAGAACCCTCCAGACCACCTCGTTCCACCCCTCTGGGTGTGAACCTGACTGGGGTGAGATGTGCTCCTCAAACAGCTCAGCCATGCTCCCATCCCCCGGTGCCTTCATGGGTTTCAGGGCATTTCCCATTTGGAAATGATTTCTCAGAAGCCTGTGCAGAACCTGAAGTAATTGTATTTGCCTTGGGTTGAACTCTTTTGGCACTTTCTAAAAATAAACACTCGATTTCTTCTCCTTCCCGTGGAGCTGCCTCTGCTGGGAGCAGAACCAAACAAACTGGTAAAAAATTAAAGAGAGTGGGAAATCCAACAGAAGGGACAGGAGATGGCAACAGCACAGCCCCAGGACTGCCAGGAACCTACAACTCCCAGCAGACAGGGGCAGACAAATCCCTGTCTGGCAGGGGATGGTCCTGGGCCCCAGCTCCACACACTGGGTGCTGTCCCTCCCTCTCTGCTCCTGCCCTGGCAGCTCCAGCCCTGGCACAGAGGAGCCAGAATCCCAACCCCAGGGAGGCTCCAGGGCAGCAGGAATCCAGCCCTGAGCCAAGAACCTGCAGCAGCAGGACCTGGGGAGCTCTTCACCCTAGCAGAACCCCCAGAGAGCCCCATCCCTGGCCTTTGCCCCCCAAATCTGCTTCTGGCAGCTCCAGGGGCTCAGTCCCACCAGGGCAGCAGGGGAGACACCCAGGAGCCTTCTCCCCCCTGCCCAAGAGCAGCTTTTGCTCTGACTCATCCTGACGTGCCTCATTCACCACCTCACACTTATTCAATTATTACTTCAGCCCTGGCCTCTCTCTGGGAAGCTTATCTCACACCAAATCCTTCTCAGTCAAGCCCTAAACGCTGATTGTTTCAGAAGGAAAGGGCCAAGAGCTGCCTGTTGGCTGCTGATCAGCCTCTGCGTGGTGTGTTGAATAGAGGGAACACCCTGAGCTCGGCAGGGCACCAGATCCAGGTCCTGTTCCTGCCCAGGTTCATGGGAAAGGTGCCTCCAGCTGTGGCAGTCGTTTCTGACACCCAGAATCACAGCCTGGCCCTGCAAGGGCAGCAGCTTCCTCAGGCCCTGCTCCTGACACTGGGATGGAGCTGTGTTCACCCAGCACCCCTGGCAGAGGGGTTTGAGGGAGCTGAGTGCCTTGTCTGAGGATTCCTTCAGCTTGAATCCATCTCCTGGGAATGCTCAGCACTTCTGAAACCTTGGGGAGAGGGGCAGATGGATGCTTTCCTTGTTCCCAGTGAGATCCTGTACATTTCTAGCAAGAGTTCAGGACTCCTGAATGCCACTGAGGTTTCTTGCCACATTTTGGTGCTTCTGCCCTGGCTGATACCAGAGTGAGCTGACCCAGGTGCCCAGGACAGGGCAGAAACTCTCAGTGTGGAAGTGTTGGTTCATCACAGAGTCACTGAGTCTGGAAAAGCCCTCTGAGATCCCCCAGCACTGCCAAGGCCACCTCTGCCCCGTGTCCCCAGGTGTCACATGCACAGGGGTTTGGAACTCTCCCAGGGTGTTCCAGAGGCTGCTCCACTCCTGTTCCTCTGGTGGGGCTGCAGCTGGAGCTGCTGCTCTGCCACATCCAGCCCTGCCCTTTGCTCCTCTGTGCCTTTCCCTGTCCCTGCAGGTTAATCTGGGACTGGAGCTGGAGCTGCCCAGTGTCGGGTCTCCCTCATTTCAAACATCATTTATCATACAGGATTATCCTGCAGGGGCTCCTGTGCAGTCATATTTAATAACGTAAACGGCTTCAAATCAAATGATTTCTCCTGTGAATTTAAGCTGAACTGACACAGCAGCTTGACACTCCTGATTTCCAAAGCTAAATGAAAAATGTGTGTAGGATTCTGGATGTCGGCAGCCCTCAAAATGTCACACCCACGTCGGAACCACGGGCAGGGAGAGCCAAGGTGCAAAGGAGCTGGAGACAATTTATCCAAGGATTTTTAACAGCCTGGGAAGGAAAGGACAGCAGAGCTGCTCCCTTTCACTCAGTTCCCTCAGCACTCACTCAGAATGGGTTGCAAGAAACTGGATTTCTCTGTAAAACACCTGCAGGGGAAAAGGCAAGGCTCAGGGATAACTCCGAGTGGCAGAGGGCTGGGGCTGCTGCTCTCCTTGGGGCCGCTCTGGAGGAGCCCCGGGGGCTCTCGCTGGGCTGGGAACAGAGCCCGGTTCTGGTGCTGGAGCATCCCCGGCTCCCGATGGGCACGGAGGGGCCTCAGGCTCCATAAAGCTCCAGTGTCCAGCCCGGGGAGGCGCTGATGCCCATGAATTTGCCCTTTGTTGGTGTTTCTGGGCGGGGGCAGCGGGCAGCGACCGTGCCGGGCGCTCGGAGCATCCTCCCCGCCTGCCCCGCACAAGGCGCTCCTTGTGCCCCGAGCTGCTGCGGGAACATCACTGCCTCCAGGGAAAATGCCAGGGATGTTTGACCTCAGGCGTCTGCCAGGGCCCGCGCCGGGCTCATCCCAGCAATCCCTGAGTGCCCACGGTCCCTGGGGCAGCCGGGGTCCGGAGCTGGCAGGGCCGAGCCAGGACGGGCATCCCCCCCTCCAGCACGGGGCTGCACTCCCAGCTCTGCTCCACACTTGTCCAAAGTCTCTGGCAAATGATTTCAACTGCCTCAGGTGCTGCTCCCTCTGAAGAGCATCCCCCTGGGGATGAGGGACGGGATCCAGGACAAGGTGGGCACTGGGACAGAGGAGCCAGGACAAGGTGGGCACTGGGACAGAGGAGCCAGGACAAGGTGGGCACTGGGACAGAGGAGCCAGGACAAGGTGGGCACTGGGACAGAGGATCCAGGACAAGGTGGGCACTGGGACAGAGGAGCCAGGACAAGGTGGGCACTGGGGTGTCTCTCACCAGGGGAGGAATGAGCACAGTTTCCTCGTGTGCAGCATCCCACAAAGTGAGGAGAAAAGGCTGGTTTTAGTACCGGGATAATACAAACACTGTTCCCCCATTTCCCTGGAATTAGGAAGTAACTGAGCAGGAGAGCTCAGCCGCAGCCAGGAGCAGCCACAGGGCAGAGCTGTGCCAGGGCTGCTGGGGAGGCTGCAGCCTTGGCTAATTAGCCCTGGCTGGGGGCTACTGAGCCCAGAGCCCCCCACTCCCCCTCCTCTCCCTCCTCCTGCACAGGGTTTGTCTCCAAATTTGGGGAGTTTCCTTCCAGGAGGAAAGACAGAGCTGTGGCTGGAAGCCAGAGCATTGACCAGCTGCTGCAGGGAAAGCAGTGCCAGATCCCAGTCCCAGCCAGGGGGTGGGAAGGAGGTTCAGCCCCAGCCAGGGGGTGGGAAGGAGGTTCAGCCCCAGCCAGGGGGTGGGAAGGATGTTCAGCCCCAGCCAGGATGGCTAGCACATGCTGGTTATTCACCAAGTGGCACCTGGGCCTCTGGAAAATCCATTTTCATTCCTCAGTGCCTGGTCCTGGCAAAATAAAGAAAACATTCATTAGTTTTGGTGATTTTGCAAAGGTTAATGGTGAATTTAACATGAATTTTCAAGTCTATCTGGTGGCTGGAGCATGCAGGACCTCCCACATCAGCCACTGCACAGGCAGGAATGCAGCTCAGAGCCAGCAGGACAAACCTGGATTTGAGCAACCCGGGAAGGTCTCCCTGTCCCTTGTTTGGGTCAACATCACAGCCTGCAATTAAAACTTCCCAGTGATGCAGGACACGTGGGATCACCTGAGCCAACCCACACTGGAGGGGAAAACACAACTTAAAATAACCTTTAAAAAACACTGTCAGCAGACAGATAAACACAGGCTGGAAGTGTGAGAGCTTTTGCAGAGATGGCCGGGGGTCTCTGGTGGAATTTGTGCCCAGCCCACAGAGGAGCTGGATGGCTCCAGGGGCTGCAGTGAAATTTTAAATGTTCCCCTTTGCTCACAGCAAAATGCTGCTGTGCTTGCCTGGGGTCTGGTCAAAAGCACAAACCTGGGACTTCTGGGAGGTTTTCCTTTTCCCCTTTCCTTAGGACATTCTGAAGTGATTTTTAACCCAGTGAGGCATTAACCACCAAGTGCTGCAGGACATTTCTGCCTGACACGGAACTGCGCAGCGGCTCAAGCGTGTCCCAGGGCAGAACTGCAGCTCTTGTGCTAAAATCCATTACAGAACTTTGTTTTTTTTTTAATCCAGAGAGAAAACGAGCGCCTTGTGGGAGGCAAGAGGAGAGAGGTGGGACGCGGGGTTTGCGCTGCAAATATCCCGAATTAGAGCGATGTCAGCGGAGCCTTCCCCAGCGCTGCGCCTCTCCCACACTCCCATCTAGCGGCAACCTGGGCTGGGAGCGCTCCCTCCTCATCCTCCCTGATCCCACACCCCAAATCCATCCCAACCTGGGCTGGGAGCGCTCCCTCCTCATCCTCCCTGATCCCAAATCCATCACAACCTGGGTTGGGAGCGCTCCCTCCTCATCCTCAGATCCCAAATCCATCACAACCTGGGTTGGGAGCGCTGCCTCCTCATCCTCCCTGATCCCAAATCCATCCCAACCTGGGTTGGGAGCGCTCCCTCCTCATCCTCACTGATCCCAAATCCATCACAGCCTGGGCTGGGAGCGCTCCCTCCTCATCCTCCCTGATCCCAAATCCATCACATCCTGGGCCAGGAGCGCTCCCGGCCGCTCCCTCCTCATCCTCCCTGATCCCAAATCCATCACATCCTGGGCCAGGAGCGCTCCCGGCCGCTCCCTCCTCATCCTCACTGACCCCACATCCCCACCCACTGCCTGCTCTGCACCCCACTTTATACAAGAGACACCCATTGAAATGCCTTTATCACTAAAATATTTTTATATTTCATAAAGATAATTTGGTATTTTGTTTTCAACCTGCAAACACCGTGCTCCTGAAAAAGGAGGTGCAGAGATGAAGACAAGCAGCTAAAGGAGCTGTGCTTGTCCCGGGGCTTGGCAGCAGGCAGATGTTGTCACATCATCCAGATGTTTGCATCCAGTCTTGTTTGGGCTGTATTTAGAAACTGGCATCTCTCATTCAACTGCATTCATTCAACTGCATCAGGAACAGTTTTAAAAAACCTATTTACAAAACCTGCTCCCCCTGGTTTCCAATAAACTCTACAGCAGGTGCAGGAACACGTCACACTTTAATTTCCCACTTGAAGCAGCAGGACAAGGCCTGTGCCGAGTTTTCACTGTGAGGACACACTTCTGCTCTCATTGTCTCAGGAGGGAGGCAGAGCAAACCCTGCAGCCCCTGGGGGTTCCAGCAGATCCCCCAGGAGATCCCCCAGGAGGATGGGGCTCTGACCTGCACACACACAGGAGGATGCAGCACCCATGGGTCTCTGCAGATCCTGCTTTATGGAACCAACAGGTATTAAAACCCATAAAGAACAAACCCAAGATGAAACAAGATCCCCTTCAACTGATCAGGGACCACCAGGCAAAACCAGCTTTGACCCAAGGACCATCCCCCAAGTCTGACAGAGCTTGGAATGGAACCAAACCTGTGCATGTCAGAGTCAGAGCAGAGGGAATATCTGCAGCAATGGCATCTTTAAAAAGCCAAGAGGAACCACAAGAGCTGCCTGCTGTCCTTTGGGAGGGGGGTACATTACATCCAGGGTGGGGACACCTCAACAAAGCCCCTGAGCCACCAGGATGGGAGAGGAACTCACAGAACGTGGAGCAAACCCAAAGGCTGGGAACGGTAACAAAAACACAGAAACAAAAATGAAAATGTACTAAAATTTAATCATTCATAAAAGCTGTAATTTAATCTGTGACAGTAAAACACAAGAAGCAATATTAGAGTTGGTTTAGTATATTATATATTTTTGCTTTTAAAGCCATAGAAATCAGTTATCCCAGTTTTTTTTTTTCCTATAAAAGACCCATTTTTCCAAAGCATTATGCACAAACATTTTTAATTAGAATACAATGGCAGAATGAAAATAATGATATTCCTTAACTTTTAAATATAAAATGAAGTCAATGACTCAAAAAGTTATTTGTTGCAGTGAGTTCAAAGGGAAATTTTGGATAATATATATCTATAGTTATAGATATAAAATATAACAGTGGAACATTTTTAGTGCTTGATGGGGAAAAATTATGATAAAATGGTCAATATGAATTTTAATTATAGTAGCAATCTCTAACATTTGAAATGCATCCATGCTCCTTGGGATAATCATATGCTAGAGTCAATTATATTTATTTTCACATCTGTTAATTGCTACTGCAAAGGAGGAGGAATATTGGCTTAAATTTCCAAGAGATATACACAGAGCAACTGCTTTTTCTGGGGACTGTGTGCAAACCATTTTTCAGATCTCAATTCTTCCCGTAGTATATAAAAAACAGGAGAAGCTTCTTCCGATATGTTACTCATTTTCCATAAGGTTTTGAAGTTGGGAATGCTGGCACTTTCCATTTAGGCAACAGTTCTTCATTCCTGTAATCTGCAGAAAGCAAAACAAAATACAACTAAAAGGTGATGGAGGGACAATTCTTGCTCTGCTGCTGAGATCAGAGGCCTGGAAGCCCACAGGCAGCAGAAGAGCTCATTTTTCCCTGCATTCTGGGTGGTTTCTAGGTACAGAAAGCAGGAGATTGTGCAAAGTGTAACTCTCCAAACGTTGTGTTTTATCACAGCCACAGAGCAGTGCCAGACAACTGCCACCCTCCTGTCACTGCCTGATACTGCCAGTGCCCACAGCCCCCAGGGGCTCTGGAATTCACCCCTGGACCAGCCACCCAGGGCAGGGGGATTTCATCTTTGCTGTTTTGGGATGCTCTCCAAGCCTGAGGAGTCTGAGACTCCAAGCCATGATGTGGCTGTGGCCACCAGGCCCTGGATCAGAGAGGATTTAGGAGGGTGCTGGAGGGGGGAAGGAGATGGGCACAGGGAGGTCCCTGCCAACCCAAACCACGCCATGGATCTGAACTCCAGCAGCTCCCAGTGTTCCAGTGCTGCTCCACAGAGCCCTGGGAGGAGGCACAGGGCAGAGATTGTTTCCTCCTGGGCTGGGGAAGCCCAATTCCATCCTGCCTGAGCAGGAGGGATCACCTGAGCAACAGGAAAAGCCACTTAAGGCTCTTCAGTTTCCTTCCCCAAAGCCATTGTTTCCCCACAGCCCCGAGCTGTTATTTTCTGGCAGCCAAAGCCCAGGCTAAGAGCCTCATCCATCCTGCAGTGCAGAGCTGCCCTGACCCTCCTGTGCCACACCTGGGCTGCCCCAGGGCATGGGCAGCAGGGCTCAGGCCTGGCTCAGTCCCCTGTCCTCAGGAATTCTGCCCTGGGAGCTGCCTGAGGCCAGGAGCTTGTCTGCAGTGCTCAGGCAGGGGCAGCTGAGCTGCTCTGCTCCATCTGCAGGGCACAGCAGAGCTCTGGCTGTCCCAGGAACCCTCTGAGGGTGACAGAGCTGGGCCACCACCCACTGCCCTTCTCTGCCCCCAGATGGGGACACTTCTGTCCCAAACCTGGAGCCACAGAGCTGCTGTTTCCTTCCAGGAGCATGACAGAACAGCTGTGAGCACACAGAGTTCCCTGCCAAGATACACAGGAAGATTATTTATAGCTGGGTCCAGCCTTGGCGTGGTTTTTTCATTGGGTTTGGGGTTTTTTATGTTTGTTTTGTTTGTTTTTTTTTCTTTTGGTGGGCAGCTTTTTATTTCTGTGCCACTGAAACCCACGTCCCACCCAAAGCAATCTGTAATTGTCCCCAAAGCACGGGGACAGCAGGGACAGCAGTGACACCAACATTTATCAGAGGATAAAAGGAAGCAGAAGGGAGCCCTGGTGGCTCAGAGCTCACAGGGAGAACCCAGAGGAGTCAAAAGAAGGTTCCAGAAGAGCAGCAGAGGGCAGGGGCTGTGTCAGGAGCTGCTCTGCTCACCTGCCCCAGGTGGGGCTCAGACACCTCTTACCTGGCTCAGAGCTGCTGCGTGATGGGAGTCTAAAGCAGCAGACATGATTTCTTTTTAGGCTTCTTCTTTTCCACTGGTGTTTTTCTATTTATCTGTCTGACCAGGTCATAAAAGATCTGCAAATGAAAAACACAAGCTGAAAAATCCAAGTGATAGAACACAAGCTGTCAAAACTTGTGACAGGCTGAGGAGCTGACAACTCTTTCCTGGTGGCTGCAGTTGTGTAAATTCAATTAAACTGCTTGGATTTATTAAATGTTTCTCAAGCAGCTGCTCATGGAAGAAAAAACCCAAAGCTCCCATCAGTGTGCAGAACATAAGGGGGCTGGAAATTCAGTTTATCACCACCAAAACCTTCAGAAGAGCATGGCAGTGAAATGGCAACAATTTCCTTGCTTTGGAAAAGTGGGAGAAAACTCGGAGTGGTTTTCTAAGACAGGTATAACATCCTCCAGGATCACCTTGTGAGTGGTGCCCTGAGCCTCAGAGCATCCCCCTGGCAGGGAGGGGACAGGCTCTGTCCCCTGGCTGTCCCTCCCAACAGCTGAACTCTGACACTTCCACCAGGGGACCTCTCCAGGGCCCTCTCTCAGCTGCACAGCTCTTTGTGAATGCTGGTGCTGGGAGTTGTTTTCCCAGCAAGACTCAACCCATTTATAGCAAAAATGAGCTTTGCAAAAATGCTTGGAGCTGGGTCACAGCATTGAGGAGAAATATTTCAACCTTCAGAGGGCTCCACCCTTGTCCTTGTTTATTTTTTCCCCTTCCTGGAGTGGCTGACAGCTCACAAATTCTTGTTGATTCCAAAGAAATTCAGAAGACAAAGAAACAGTTTATAGCACAACTGTAACAACTCAAATTTAAGATTTTCCTTTCTCATAAGTTAGATTATCTAGCTGCTAGTACTGACTGTGAGTACAGACCTCTGCAACAAGGTTTCAGGAATGCCACCATCCCCAAAAACAGTCAGTGTGCTGCTGCAAGAGCATCTCAGAGGTCACCAGAAGGACACCCCATTCACTCTGGATTAAAGCTTATTATCTGAAAGGTTTGATTCACATTCAGCAAATGCTTGTTGGAATTTATCACTCTTTACCTAGATTTTAACAAATTTAGGAACTCCAAAAGTAGTGAGAAAGCAAGAAAAAAACCCCAAAAGAATGCAAATTCTTCCCCAGCCCAGGAGCCAGCAGGATGAACTCCCAGTGCCCTGAGCTGCTTCATTCACAGCTTCTCTCTTTGATTTCCTCAGTTTTTGTACTTCTCACAACTAGGAAATATCAACTGGCAGGAAACCAGAGAATGAAGATAATTTGGAAACCAGAAACATCTACATACCCACACTCTTCCCTCTGATGTGAGCTCACTGCAGGCTGCAGCCCCAGCAGGGCAGGGAGGAGATCCCCAGGTGAGGGATGAGGGGTGTCCCAGCAGGCTGTGCCCCCACAGAACCCCCTTTCCATGGGGTGAGGCTCCCTCTGCCTGCTGAGGCTCAGTCTGCACCCCAAATGTGGAAATGCACCCAGCCAGGACCTGCTGCAGGGCTGAGCTGCTCCTTGCTCCATCACCAGCCCCAGTTCCACTCCAGCCCAGACACACAAACAAATCCCTGCTGCCAGCAGCTCTGCTGGATGCTGAGCACTGCACCAGGCTAATCCCAGCCACAGCAGCTGCAATTCCCAGAGCTTGGAGCTCCCTTCCCTTTCCAGCAGCCCCATGCAGCACATCCTGCTGGCTGCCAGAGCAGCCCTGGGCCCAGGCCAGGATCCTGCTGCTCCTGCTTATCACTCCCCCCTGAACAGTCCCACTTATCTGCTGGCACCAGCCCAGCTCTGCTCCAAGGGTCACCTCAGCTTTTGTGCCTGGAAACTTGGCCTCTGGCACAGGCAGATAATTCCCAGCACAGAATAAAAACTTGGTGGCTGATGTGGAGCAGAGCTCCCCCAGCACAACCCCACGGCCCCAGGCAGCAGGAGGAGGCACCCCAGAGCTAAGGGGGTCTCAGTTCAACTCAGATCTGGGTTTGGGCATGGTTTTAGCAAGCTGGGGGCTTACAGAGGGCTGTGGTGAGACAACTGCAGCCAGAAATGCAAATGCTTCAAAACAAACAGCCAGCACCACACAAGACAAGGAGTACAATGGGGCATCACCCACGTTTGGAATGGCAGCAGTTATCTCGACAGAATACTCTTTCCAGATAAAGTTTATCTAAGCTGAGATAAACTGGGCCTGCCCAGGACCCTCTGCCACTCCTGGCCCCTGAGAGAGGCCATGGAAACACTTGGCTGAGGAGTCACCCTGCCTTTGCAGAGAAAAGAGAGCAAATCTCCTTAAATCAGACAGAAAGTACCCAAATACACTAAATACCTAAACACATAGGGCAACTCTTTCCCAGGCTGAGAATCCAGGATTGTGCTGAATCAGACACACACTGGTTTAACACACATAGTGTGATTTAATGTCCTGTTATGCTGGGACACAGGAGCAGGTGGTGCTCACCTCGTTTACGTTGATTTTTGACTTTGCAGACGATTCTAGAAAGGCACAGTTACACCACTGTCGTGCTAAGTTCTGCCCCTGCTCTTTGCCCACGACTCTTTCTTCCTCCAGGTCACATTTATTGCCAACCAGAATCATGGGAACCTGGAAAAGGAGCAGGCAGGAGGAGAGATCCATCAGCAAGTTCATGTGCAGAGAACTCTGTGCTAATGTGGCTGTTAAACTGAGGAGGGGGAAATGCAGTGGGGGAAAGGCAGTGGGAAAATGGGGTGGGAAAATGGGTGGGGAAAAATGGGGTGGGGAAAATGGGGTGGGGAAAAGGCAGGGGGGAAAAAGGCAGGGGGGAAAAGGCAGGGGGGAAAAAGGCAGGGGGGAAAAGGCAGGGGGGAAAAAGGCAGGGGGGAAAAGGCAGGGGGGAAAAAGGCAGGGGGGAAAAGGCAGGGGGGAAAAAGGCAGGGGGGAAAAGGCAGGGGGGAAAAAAGGCAGTGGGAAGTATGAAAACCAATAAACATGAGAAGACAATGCTGAGGTGGCAGCTGCCCCTCTCCTGTGCCTGTCCCAGCTGTGGCATTCCAAGCTGTCCCACACAGGCACAGAAGGAGCTGTCCCAGGCCAGGTGGGACAGGGCTGGGAGCACCCTGGGGCAGCTGTCCCAGCACAGGGATGAGCTTTGAGGACCCTCCCAACCCAACCCACTCTGGGATTCTGTAACACCTTCAACAAAGGGAACAAAATCCACCCCAAAATCTGCAGCTGGGGGTTCTGTCAGCCTGGCTCTGCTGTGGCACTGCTGCCAGCAGAGCAGGATGGTGCAGCATCATTTCCTGTTTCCCTGACACTGAGGAGCAGAAAAAAACCCCAAAGAGCTGCTGATAAGGGTGTGCTCCATTTCCTCAAACATTGCATTCTCTGAGCAGAAATCAGGTCCTTTCCAGCTGGAAAATAACTCACTACCCGCTTCATTTGGTAATTTGCTACACACTGTGTGTTTTTAATCTCCTTCAGTGTTAATATTTGTGGTCTCTTCCTGGCACAACTACACTCAAGATTAATTTTTGTCTTTAAAACTCCCAGCCATACCCATTAGAAAATGATCATATTTTTATTTTTGAGACATAAATTTTCCTTATTACATCAGGAACTGAAGCACAGCACAGATGAAGCAAATGCAAAAAAAAGCTCATTTGAAATCAGATCTACAGGATATTTACAACCCTATCAGCTTAGGCAGAGTTGTAAATATCCTGTTCTTCACAGTTTCTAGAAAAAGAGAAATTTTCTCATCCTGAAACATGAAAATGTGTTTTGAACATGCTCAGCAAAAAACTAAAGTGTATGAGGGCAAAAAGTGATCCTGAGATGAGTAAGCAGTACAGGTTTGAAAGACATGAAACTGTGTAAGGTTATTTCAAAAGGTATTAATGGTTTATCCAAAAATGGAGTTTGGTGAGAAAATACCTTTGAACATTTACTGTTGGGTGTAGAAGACTGGAATTTAAACTCTTGCAGATGTATATAATGTAATGATTTCTGTACTGGGATTTTAGACATATTCTGATATGAAAGACAGAAAGAACCACGTTTCCTAACTCACCAAAAGTGGCTTAAACATCCAAAAGGTTCTCAAGCTTGGATTCAACAGGTAACACACAAAGCAAATAAATGCATTTTAACAATGCAATCAGATCCTGAAGCCCAAAGGAAAGCAGCAGTGTCTGCTGAGGGATGAACCTGCCCAGCTTAGGTACAAATTCTCCCAGCACAGGCTCCTGCCAGCAGGGATTTACCCCACAGTAATCCCTGCCTCAAGGAAAAGCAGTTTTGCAGAAATAGAAGCTCAGGTTGTTAAAGCAAGGAGGGGCCCAGGACAGGACAATGCTCCAGCACCTGTCCCATCTTCTGGCAAACACCAAACTCCCCACAGCTGACTCTTCCTCATTTTATAAAGAGTTTTAAACAACCAAAACAACCACCCAAGGCTGTAGCAGGCCCTTCATGGTTTTGTTCATGGCACTGTGTGTGACAGATTCTGCCAAGTGACCGAGTTGAGGAGCTGCTCCAGGGCTGCAGGGAATTCCCAGCTGAGCCCTGGGAAATGCCTCAGCTTTGAACCTCCCCTTCACACATCTGGAATAACCCCTGGCAGTCTCCAGTGCAAGACAGCTGCAGAGCTACAGAGAACATCCTTACCCTTCTTTTTCCTTAACTTTGAGGGAAATAAAGCACAGATAAAGCACAGAGAAAGAAGAAAATGCAAATCCTAGAAAGGAGTTTAAAGGGAAAAAAGGTTAAGTAATGTTGTTTTCAATCAACTCCTACCATTTCAAAAGAATGTGGCTTCCAGGACATGGCAAAATCTGGTTTTGTGATGCCCCTTAGCAGGTGCTGTGCCTCAAACAACAACACTGAAAACTACAAGGCTCTGAAAACTCACTCAACACTACCCAAGAATATTCCTTGAAAGAAGCTTTGTACGTAAACACAGAGACATTTGAGAGCAAACACTTCTTAACCATTTGCAGGAATAAAAACAAACATATTCTACTCACATCTTCAGTGTCCTTAACCCGTAAAATCTGTTCCCTCAGGTCCTGTAGGTCATTAAACGTGGACTGTGCTGTTATAGAATATACTAGTGCAAACCCCTGCCCATTCTTCATGTACAGATCCCTCATGGCTGTGAATTGCTCCTGCAAGCAAAGTAGTTTTTAAAGTAATTAGCTGATGAATGCAGCAAATGAATAGTTCCAAAGGAATACTTTTATTGTACTGGAGACAAGAATACAGTGCCACACAGCATGGATTTACATATTTACCCTGCACAGAAAGCCACTGAAGCGTGGAAATTGAATAAAAGCATTAACACTCTTTCCTCCTGGGTTTGTTTTTTTTTTTTTTTTTCCCTTAATAAAGGGCTTCTTGAAAAAATGGGGAAAAGATGAAGAGCAGCACTAAAACCATCTCTGCAGCCAGACTGAAATGTCAGAGCAGGGTGGACAACACCAGCACAGAGCTGCCCCTGTGCCAGCAGGGACAGGACTTTTACCAGACCCACACAGCACCAGCTTCTGCTCCTGCTGGTGAGAATTTCCAAATTCCAGGGAGCACCACGTGCCTGGGGTGTGCTGCCAGCCCCCAGAGGTGACACTGGCATGGCCAAGGGAGCAGGGAGGTGCCAGGAAGGTGCCAGGGAGGCTCCTGGCACTGCCAGCTTTGTCAGGAGCTCCCCACACAGCTGAGGGAGCAGCTCCTGTGCCTGGCATGGCCTGCAGGCTGCTGCCTTGTATCCTGTCCACCTGCAAAGTTCATGTTCCAAACCCTCCTGCAGCAGATGTTGGGATGGGGATGGCACAGGAGGCACCAACCTCTGTGTGCCAGCACTGGGGCACCAGCTGGGGACAGAGCTCACCAGGCCACTGGCACTCAGCACCCTGGGTTTGGGTTATTTAACAAAATCCTTCCATTTAAATTGCTGCAGCTGATTTACTGCTTTTGCTTGGGCAGGATTAGCATTCTTAACAAAAGAACCCCACAGCAATTAGATAAAGAAATGCCACTTACTGTCCCTGCTGTGTCGAGGATCTCCAGCATACACTGTTGACAGTCTACTTCCACTTGCTGGGGAAAAGAGGGGGAAAAACAGCTCAGAATAAGTTGTCTGCAATGGGACAGGCAAGAGGAATGTCAGCTCAGTTTGTGCTTGTGCCACAAAGGGCTCTTAGCAGGCACCTGCACTTCCCCAGGGCTGCTGTTAGAGGATTAATTATGCCCCAAGCCAGGCATTTGGGTCAGCTCACATGCTCCAGGACTCCCTTCATTAGCAAGGCTTAAATGAGCAGCTCACTGTAAACATCTCAACTTAAGTGAGATTGGAAATATCTCGACTTAATCCACTCTTACAAATCAAAGCACCTTAAAACTTTAATTTTTCTTTGCTGCTGGGAGAGAAGGGAATGAGGAAGAGAAGAAAATGCAAACTATTTCAGGATCCTCAAAGTGAGCCTTTGCACATCTTGGACTCACTGAGAAATATTTTGGATCTAACGAGGGTAATTCCAGGAAAAGTCAAGTAAATTTAACAGCAGAACTCATACCACAGTTTAACTTAATTATCACAGGCACAAATGTCACAAGTTTTTAGTGTATGTTTTGGTGCCTTTTAATGCTGGTGACATTTCTGCTAATCCGTGAAACAATGGGTCACTTGACAAACGTCCAGGGAAGAAAGCAGCTCTGTGCCTGGGATTGTGCAACAGCTCAGGGATCCTGCAAGGGATTCTGCTCAGCAACCCCAGCCCTGCACCCAAAACAGCCCCAAGGATTTCTCTGCTGCACTTGGAAGAAATAAAAGTTGATGGTGTTTTACCTTTCTGTATGAATCTTCTATTGTTGGGTCATATTTTTCAACAAAAATTCCCTGAACGAACTGTACAGTCTGGGGAGGAAGGGAAGAAGAGAAAACCTAAGTGAGCTGAACACAAGCAGAAACATTCACCAAGAAGCACTTCAGGAAAAAGTAACAACAGTAAAACTGCTCTGCTGTTGAAAGTCAAGAGTGAGGACCAGAGAAAAAGACAATATTTCAATTTTGAAAATGAAATTTGCTGTTTTTTTCTGTTAAAATCACGTTATTCAAGCATGCTTGCAAAGCTTTTCTTGCAGATCAACTGTTTGCTTGCTCGTCTCAGAAAAGATGATACCCTCCAAAATGCCTTTAACTCCACTGCCTGTGACTTCAGAAGGACAAAAATCACCAAATATGGAAGATTTCAGATTTCAGCAGGAGGCACCGACAACCTGTGCTCTGTACAAAATGCACATTTCAGTGCAATCAGCCCAGAGCTGCCCTGGCTGCAGAGCAGGGACCCTGCAGGGCAGCAGTGCAGCCTGCAGACACTCCCTGTGCACAAACCACTGAAGGAGGAGCCCTCACTCCATGCAGAGGGGAACTTTTCCTTCCCTGCAGTTATCCACAGCAAATCAACAATTCCCACCCCAGTCACACATGGGGCCAGCCCTGACAGCCCAGCTCTGTGCCCTGGCTTCTCCCAGGACAGGTTTCCTTCTCCTCTGGGAGGGCAAAGCTCCTTTTTTCTTCTCCCCCACAATAATTTGCAGTAAAACAGCACAGGAGTGTCTGGAGATTTGGGTGATATTTGTAAAACGAGGTGGAGTTTGTTTGTGAAACTGAGAGCTGATATCCCAGCACTTACTTTTGTCCCTTGAAAAAATCAACAAACACACCAAACATCTTTTGCCAACTGAACCTTTCACAAGTTTCATACAGAAATTCTGCAGATTTGTGAGGCAAGTCTGAGAAGCCACAAGTACCTCATTTCAAAATCGTTCTATATCACTAAATAAGTGCCTTTTACACTCTAATGAATGAACTCTCTGCTTCTCCAGTATTTTCTTGTCACATTAAACAGCTGTCCCAGTCTGCCTGCCTAACAGATCTCAGCACAACCCTTCCAGCAAGACCCCTGTTAACGTGGATCACAGTGCCACACCAACAACAAACCCAGCAGGCAGAACTGGAGGATACAGATTGTGTTTCAGGACTGTCCCTGTGTATTTCAGCACAGTTGGGTTCCCCCAGCTGCTCCCCAAAGAGCCCCAGAGAAGGCAGCTCTTTGCCAGAGGCTCACACATCAGCACTGTCACATCTGTCCCCTCTTTGGGGAGCTCTGGAGCAGCCCTGGGTGTGAGAATCTGACAAACCCCTGCTGACAAGGAACACTCCTGATCTCTGATGGGCTTTATTTTTATTTATTAGAGATGTAAAGAAAGGCCAAGGGAGAAGCTACAAATCTGGGGATGATTTTGGGTTATGTGTAGATCCAAGACTTTTAGAAGTTTCCCTCTGGGTTGTGCAGCCCAACTTCAGTTTCCAGTTCTCTGTCAGACTTTGCACTCTTGGAAATTGTGTCACCCACTGCCACTCCAGAAGAGTTTTGACCTCAGAAATGGGATAAAAGTGCTGTACAGGAAACAAAAGTTGCTAAACAACTGTGGCTTTATAACTGTGAAGGTTTTCTGCTGCTCCATCACTGTTGGCAGAAGCACCAGCAGCCCTGTGTTGGCACAGAAGAGTTAAAACAAGGAGGATGGGCAGTGGAACAACCCCATATTGTCATCTGCTCTCGAATGCAAACAGAGCTGGAAATGAACACCAGGCTCTTTGTTGCACAGGTCAGTTTGTACAGTTGGAAGAACAAAATTTAAAGCGACCCCCACATTATTTTATATCCCACCTAGTAACCTCTCCTTGCTAATGCTTGTAAATTAGTACAGAGGCTCGTTGAAAGCTAAATATTATCCACTCCCAGCTGCTAATTGGCACTTACTGTGTGCTCCTCTAAACATAATGGATCTATGCTGCATATGAATTACCAAATATGCTGACTTAGCACCCAGCCTGTCAAAAAGAATTTAACTTTTGTTTACCAGACTATTTGAGTATTTGCATTTCAGCTGGTTAAAAAGGTCAGCGATGGTGCTGACTCAGACTTCCAATCACAAAGAAGGAAATTCAAGTATGTCAGATGCTGAGTAATTTTTATTTACAGCATGCTACTAAGTGCCCCATTTCTCCTAGTGAGTCTTTCAGTGTAACATAAGAAAATTAAGATAATCAGGGAAGTGCTGGTGGAAAAAGGAATACAGATTGCTTAAATTGCTGTGGAAGAACAGAGCTTGTAAAAAAAATTACACCTTGTAAACATCTTGTAGTGATTAGGATGGGATTGCTGAAAGAGTGCATCCAATTTGATATACAACTGAATAATCTCTCCTGTTCACTGGGGTTCTGCAGGTGATTTACCAGGATTATTACCTGCTTCTGGCAGCAGAATGAACAATGAGGCAGGACAGGAAAGGCTGCTCAGCCATTATCATGTCTGTGACAAGGAACACTGCAGTTCCTTGTTGTAGATAACTTCACACTTGACCAGTTCTTTGCCTCTCTGCTGGAGAGAGCTGCTTGACTGGTGAGTGATAAATGGGTGACACAAGTCTCTCTCAGAGGGCTTTGCTATCAACTCTGCTCTGTAAACCTCTCCTTAGGAACAAGACAAGCACTTAAGGAGAGCAAAGTGTCATCAGGCTGCTCCTCCCTCTCTGCACAGGCTGCAGATGGATTCTCAGTGTGGGTTTTTGTGCCCAGGTGCTCGCTCAGGATGGAAAACACGCAGCCTTGGAGCTGTGCGAGGCTGAACCCCCCAATTCTGTGACTGATTCCAGCCAGACTTCTCCTGCTGTGCCAGGGCTGGTTGGGCTTTTAATACTCACACAGATACTCAGCCATGTACAACACAACACCCATGCAGGAAGCAGACATGACACACTAATTACCAGCAATTAATCACCTCTCCAAAACCATGACACCCCCTCCACTCAGCAGTGTCACAGCGGCTACGTGGAACTCCTGGCACGAAATAACATCACACCAATTCCCCAAAGCATCAGTAACTTGTTCTGCAGTGAGCCAGGCAGCTGCAGGGCTGGGAATGGGCTCCAGAGCTGCTCTCCCAAACTCACCAGAGCAGATTTGCCCACACCTCCTGAACCAAGGACCACCAGCTTGTACTCACGCATGGTGTGGGCTGTTCAGACAGCGACGACCTGCAGGGCAGGAGAAAAGCCAGCAGTTAAAACACAGGGCTGGGACACTGGCCTGAAAGCAGCAGCACTCCCCCTTCACCCAATCCTCCCAAAAATCAGAATGCCTTTATTGACAGCTCTGGGTTTTGTTTTTCCACCTGAACACTCGGGTTGAGAAGGCCACTCCAGCAGCCCCAGGTTAGAGGAAATGGCCAAAGCTGGATGCTGGCAGTGCTCAGAGAGGAAGAGGATGGACACAGCATGGGACAAACACAGCCTGTCCCAGCTGTGCCAGGCACCACGAGCTCTCACTGCCTGTCCTCTGCTTCCTCAGCATTTCGTGGCACAAACCAGAGCACGGGAGGAGAAAATTAGATCAGAAAGAAGCAAGTCAAGAGGTTTCCTTCTCCCCTCCACCCCCAGCAGGGAGGGATTTAGGTCAGTGTTTTCTCTCTGGAAAAGGTCAGGCCCAGCACACGGCTGCCAAGGCAGAGCTCTCTGCTCACCCAGCACAGACTCTGCCTTTTTATGGAAATCTTGCAACTCCCTCCAGTCACTACGCAGCACCAGAAAACTTCTCCTTCTCCTCGAGATTCCCTGACAAATAAGGCAAATGACAAAGCTGGTGATAAACACTTCACAGGGTGTTTACATTAGCAGCCAGGCTGGGCTGTCCCACTGCTGGGGCTGCTGCAAACAATGAGCTCAGCACCGATCCCCCCTTTCCGCAGGGACGCGCTTCCTTCCCAAGTAAGGCTGCACACACCAGTGCTGGGAGCCTGGGCAGCCTCCACTCCTCCCAGGCATTTCAAACTAACCTTGCCACAGGATTTATGGGCTCACTGGCTACAGCCTTTAAAAAATAAAGACGTTTTCCAAGGAGTTTGATAGAGAAATGGATCGCCTCGTTGAATGCCGTGATCACGCCTGTGAAGAGCTGGGTTGTGTTTCCAGCTTTGCAATGTGGACAATTCCCTGACAATCTGCCTCAAGTTTATGTAATCACTAAATTGGGACAGGTTCTCTTGTGTCATTTCGACTCCCAAGGGGAAGGTGTAAAACAGAGGCAAGGGAAACCCCAAGTGCTGCTGCTCACCCATCACGGGTCTGAGCTGAACTGGGACCCTCCCCAAACATCCCCCTCAGCCCTCACCCTGCTCCATGGGCTGAATCCCACCCCAGCATGGCTTTAAACGAGAATTTGGAAATCCCACGTGCAGCTGGAGAGAGACACACGAATTTCTGTGTTTAGCACAACTTTAAACTCATTTTTTAAGCCAGAACAACAGAAATAAAGGACTTGTCTGTGCTGAGGCTCTCTGCAGTCACACAGCCACGCTGCCCTGCCCTCATCCAAGGCTTGGAGAGGGAGCAAGGCTCAAGCAATCAGGGCAGCCCCATCATTTTAGGCACGTGGAGGAGGTTTTCCTTCAACTCATG
The DNA here is from genome assembly GCA_013389925.1 of Aegithalos caudatus. NCBI lineage: Eukaryota > Metazoa > Chordata > Aves > Passeriformes > Aegithalidae > Aegithalos > Aegithalos caudatus. Next base: position 40,648 of record WEIU01007386.1, on the reverse strand, counting down.
AAGTCCACATGAGCTGCAGTTGCCTAACTGCAAATTGTGAAACCAAGTCAAACTGAAAGGGGTTTTCCAGAAACTGCCTGACAGCAGAGCAGGAGATGTCTGTGCACCCCAGGACACTGACAACACTTCTGGCTAAATTCTGGGAACTGTAACCTCTCCTGCTTGAACATTTCCCTGAGAAGCAACATTCACTTCCTTTCTTGCAAAAATCATGAGTTTGAATGGGAAGGAGAGGGGAATTCCAATTGACAATTATTTTCCCCTTGATAATCCGTAGAAATTGAAAGCTGGTGCATTTTTTATAAAGCATAAATGCAACTTGTTGATCCAGTTTGTCTTCACTTTCCTACAGTCCCACAGTCAGTTCCACTGAAGAAAACCCAGAAAGCAATCAAGCTAAGGGTTAAATTTAGCTGTGAACTATTTCACTTCTTATTTATAGTAGAAAATACTTGTGGGAAAGTTTAAGCTGGGAGTAGTACAAGACTAACTTCTCATTTCTTCTCTACAGTATTTGCTGATTTTTTTTTTCAGGTGCAACAGGAAACCAAGATCCTGAAAGGCACGAGTCTTATTACTGTAAACCCCACATGCCTTAATTATCTTGTAGCTCTTTCACCAGTATGTTAATGTTATCTGTTTATACAACATGAATAGAGTGCTCAAGAAATTACTATGCTGCATCCCAGCCAACTTTTCATTTGGCAACTGCTGAAGCCCACCTAAATACAGTCAGACACAGCAGCATTCATTTCCATCCAGAGCTCTCTGTAGTAGAGTCACATGCTCCAAAGCAATGGCTCCATTTCCAAACAGAATTAAATTATGGGTGTTAAGTGTTCCTTTAGAGTCAAGAGAAGAGTATGATCATTGAAGAGTGTAAAAAAATTTAACTGTAAATGTTGTGAAACTGGTCTCATTAGTTCTGAATGCTGTGGTGCAGAAATAAAGCCAAAGCTGAGTGTGTTCTCCTTGCTCCTGGCTCCCTTTTCCCAGGCACAGCCACTGAGCTCCAGCAGGACAGGCAGGGGCACAGATCACTCCCCCAGCACTGCCCTGAGCTGCAGCTCCCTCTGCCCATTCCATCAGCCTCCAAACCACCTGCATCACCTACAGGGCAATAAACCACAGGGTTCTTTCACCTGTGATCACAAAAATAAAATTGCTTCTACACCATCAAACACCTGATGCATCAGAGCCCACCTGTGTTCTGTATTCCTTAACAGGAGCATCTCTTCTCTGCTGTCCCCAGCACTGCCCAGAGGAGACAGAAATGGACATTGATCCATTCACAGCAGAGCCCCAAGCTGCTCAGCTCCTTCCTGACAGAAACCTGAAGGGCTCTACCCTGGGACCAGCTGGAGAGGTGCAAAAAGCTGCAGGATATTTGTGTCAATACCCAAAGGCAGAGCAGGCAGAGAGGATCCTGGCAGGACCACAGGAGGATGCAAACACAGCTGGAGTTCCAGCCTGAAATGTGGCTCCCACTCACCTGCACCTTTGTCCAGCCAAGCCTTTGTGCCCTCCCCAAAGTGCAGGAGCCTCCTCACCCTCCTGCAGCAGGGGCAGCAGAACTCTGAGGGTGTTCCCCAAGCAGAGGAAGAAGCAGAGCAGAGGCTGGGGGAGGTGGGGGGGACAGGGGCTGAGGCCCTTCAGGACAGAAACCTGATGCAAAAATGAGCTGCTTCTGTTACAGAGGTTTCAGCAACTCATCAAGAAGTTTATAATTTGGGCAGTGGGGAGAGGGAAGTATGAACCAAAATAAGCAAACACAGCACTGAAAGGAAGTGAGTGCAAGAACTTCACTTACCAATTACCCACTCCAATGTTCACAGGAATTTCATTTAAAATATGATGAGAAAATTCCTACCTTGGCATAAAAGATCTCTCATCAGTGTTAGCAGCTCTACTGAAGGTTCTTTCAGGCTCCCCACAAGGAACTGAAAAAAAAAAGAATTTAAAAAAGCGTTAATTGTTTTTCAAGTTCCAGCATTTGTGAAGCATCTCTGTAGTGCTTAAGCCAAACCACCCTGTTCCTGTGGACTGATCCTCCCTACAATACCCCAAGGAAGACTTCACTTAGAAATGACAAACCCAAACTAACCATGTTTGAGGAGCATCAAGTTCACAATTGATTTTAGAAGATGAAAACTTAGTAGAGAAAGTACTACCAGAAACACAGGAGAAAGATTTAGAACAGCCCAGTGTCCTGATGATGTCACAGAGGGAAAACCATCACTTATCTGCTCCCAAGCAGCACTGCCACAGTAAAACCCAATGCAACACCTGTACAGTGCAATTATTTTAGGGAATCCATCAGGATTGTGGCAGGGGGTGCAGGCACAAGAGGAGCTTTAAGGTTCCTTCCAACCCAAACCATTCTGGGATTCTGTGACAGTCCTGGAGAGCAGAACAACATCCCCCTGCCCCAGGAACCTGCTGGCTCCTTGTCCAAGAGCTTCAGAAGCTCTAACATCTCCAGTATCCCAATCCTTTGTTCAGTACCACTGAACAGCAGCAGTACTGACACTTCAGACATCAATCACAGCATTGGCTACATCCTGCTGCTCTGACAGCCAAAGGGTCCTGCTTCTCTAAGTTCAGCACTTTACCCTTTCTTTTCAAGGGATACAAAAAGAATCAATTGTTCCTCTGGATTCATAGGAAGTTTAAATGAAAACCCAGTGTGCTGCTTTCTTGAAAATGTTTCTTTTTAGCAGCTCTGGAGTCACCTCGGAATCACAGAAATCAAAACTCTGTCGAAACAGATAATGGGAGCTCTCATAATCCTTGTCAAATATTTTTCCAAGTATAAGAGAAAGTGAGTCTAGAGAGCAGGGTGAGATGAGATATTGGGAAGAAATCCCTCCCTGTAAGGGTGGGAAGCCCTGGCACAGAGCAGCTGTGGCTGCCCCTGGATCCCTGGCAGTGCCCAAGGCCAGGCTGGACACTGGAGCAGCCTGGGACAGTGGGAGGTGTCCCTGCCATGGCAGGGGTGGCACTGGGTGGGCTTTGAGGTCCCTTCCACCCCAAACCATTCCATGGTTTTTCCTGAAGCTGCTGCCAGTGGCAGCCCCAGGACTGCAGACAGACAATGGCTCACAGCAGCAGTGGCTGCACTTGCACCCAGAAAGCACAGCCTGAGTAGAAATGAGAGAAAAGGAACAGAAAGAAGTGAGGCACAGAAAGGAGCAGCACAGAAACCACAGCATCAGTTCCTAGAGACAATGTGAGGTGGCCTCTCGAGGTGCAGCTTCTACCCCACTGCACTGAGCCTGAGGGGTTTGCTCTCTGCTCTTCCCCAGGAAGGATGAAGGAAGATGTCCCTGGCTGAGAGGGGACAGGCAGGGAGCAAGGACCACTCACCTGGCTTTAAGGAAGAAAAAGGAGAATAATTCCTTGCTTGCTCATCACTCACACCTCCCTTTCTGTGATTTTCACCAGCAGAAACCAAAATCAACATTTAACATTTCCAAGGGGAAAGTGATGTCAGCACTGTGCACATTATTTGGGAGAGAAGCACAGATGTCTCTGTGAACTCCAGGCTGGCTTTGCCATTCCTGTGGCCATGCCCTTCCCATTTCCCAAATGAGAGGCAGATTCTTGGGATGTTGCAGCCACACGTCCAGGTTATTTTTATCCTGGCAGTTAAATACTGAATCGTGGCTACTATAAACAAACCTGTTTAATTTTCAACTTGTAAATGTTCTCTGTGCCAGTTTTTTTTTTCAGTTACTATAAACTAGGCCATGGAAAGGAGTGGATTTTCTTATTTTAAAAGTGTCAACTAAACATTGCTCAACACTCTACCAAAATCCCTCCATTACTCAGAGCCGTGTTGGCAAAACAAACCCAAACCCAGCACTTCTGCAAGGGGAAGATTTACAGCGATCAAAACCACACTCAAACTGACAGATTCCCTCCATGGTACTAAAAGAATCCAAACAAACAGAGAGAATGATCCAGGAAACACCAGGATCTCCAAGGATCTCCCCCTGGCCTGAGCCAGCTCCTGGCACTGCCCAAGGACAGCTCCACTCAGCGCCTGCTCCTGATCTGCTCCACACCATCTCTGGAGATATTCAATTACTCAATGAAGTCAAAAGCACATTAAATACTTCCCTAATGCTCATCAAAGCTGTCATCATTTACCCAGTGGCTCCACTAGTGCTGGGAACAGGGATGTGCATCCCAAATGAAAGGGGGTTTGGCTGGAAATCCCACAGTTCATTAGCAGATACTGCTCCTGAACAGCAGCAAGACAAACACTGTCACAGATTACCCTGTTAGGCAGAAAAGAGTCTATTTAATTAATAAAATCACTGCCATGGGCTCACTTGTTCCCAAAATGAGCCCTCTCTCCAAGGCAGTCAAACGCCCTGGCTTTAGGGTACAGGGAAAAAACTTCCAGAAAAATGAGAGGGAAGAGGAAAACAAAAGACTAAAAGACCAGACTAAGCAAAAATGTGACTTCAAAAGTACAGTTTGACAAACTTCCCTTCACAGACTCTGCATTTATTTTCTTACTCATTATCACTGCAGTATCTGACACCAAAGTGTGTTTTAGATATTAATATTACATAAGAGGTAACATTTTATAATTTGTGCAAGGAATCTCAGCCTCAGTTTTGTAATATTAATACCAAAATCATTATCATTTCCACCGATTGCTTTTGGCATCAAATCAAATACCAATCAAGGCAACAAATGTGTAATTAGCTATGCACAAGCCTGCTGTAGGATGAGTCATGACCCCACTGTGGTGCATTCCTGATGCTGGAACATACAAGCTGTCCCTTGTCCAAATCATCAGTAATCCAAGACTAAATATATTTTCCTTTTGTTTTTCAGGTAAAAAAATAAGCCCAAAAAGACACAGCAAGGAGCACGCACAGAAAATGAAGCTGGTGACAAGGCAAATAAGCAAACAGGTATGTGAGAACACGACACAGGCCAGAGGTGTTATCTGCAAAGATCCATCAGAAAAGCCAAGAGAGCAGCCTTCAAATCTTGCATGCCTTCCCAAAACCTCCCAGGCCATCCATGTGCTCCTCAGAGCCACATCCCAGTCAGCACCTTCCTCATCCCTGTGCATCCTCCCTGCTCCCTGAGCCACGGCCATAAAAGCCTGGGCGAGGAGTAAAGTCCTGAGCAACAGAGCCCTTCCAACTCCAGTGTTGTGCTGAGCTGCAGCTTTCAGCAAATTAACTGCAGCCCACACAAACAAGGCAGGGAAACAAACTTCTTGGAAAACAGCAATAATTCTGTCATTGGAAATAGTCATTTTGTGCACAAACACTCCGGGATCGATCCTCCTCAGCCTCTAATCTTTTGTGCAATCAACTTCACGCTGAACCTGCAATTTCAAACAACATAATGTTAACTTCTATGGAAGTGACTGCCTAATTATTCATTGGAAATTGCTTTGCTATAGAAGCTCTCCAGGCAAGGAACAAGGGCTCTGGGCAGCTCAAGCCTGCCATGCTGAAACGGCTAATTTATTTTTTGTCCTATTGCTCTGCACTTGCAGAAAGTTGCTAGGGACATGTGCCAGCCAGACAAAGACAGGGGAAAGGAAGCCAGCAGCACAACTCAAAGACCAACACACACTGCATCCCCAAATTAGAACAGAGCTCGACGTCAGTGGCTGGAGTTGGCAGCCTCCCCTCCGGCCGGACTGCGGCACTCTGCAAATTAATACCAACCAGGCTGAGCTGCAGGCAGGGCACAGCCACCCCAGCTGAGCACACCGAGGGCAAAACACACACTCTGCTCAGTTAAAATATCTGAAATGCTTTGATAGGAGGGACTGTGAGGTCACAGGTCCTCCCCAGCAACACCACGGCCGCATTTGCTATTTCTCCTTTTCCCTTCTAGCCCTGCTGGAGTAGTTCAGCAGAGGGCTGTACACCATTCAGGAGTTCCCCACAGCTTTTTTAAAATTTTTTTTTTAAAGAAAAAATGAAAAAAATACTTCCTTCCCCCTTCCTCATCAGCCAAACGTGTAAACATTAAAGGGCATCGCCATTAGACACAGTTCAGGGGACTTCCTCCATTTGCTGCCTATCACATCCACAACTTGCCACTGATTTTTAAGCCCTATAAAGTTTTTCATTCCTCTCCATTTCCTCTAGTGGAAAAAAAAATATCCTGACCTTTTATAAAACAGATTAAATTCCAGACAGACCCAAGGAGGCTCAGTCGTAGCAAAAGACCCACTCCATTCTACTTGGTAGGAACAATTTGTTGTGCTGATAGTAGCTTGGCAACCTTTGCCACTAGTCTTCCTGGTTTATATAATTAAGAGTAAATAAGTGACATGAGGTAGATAGATTGCCACTGAAATTTCAGCTTGCATTTTAATTATTTCATTTCTGCAGTAGTAGTGACCAGACATTGGTCATAAAGCCCAGCTTGAGCTTACCTGGTCTCCAGAATAAAGAATTTAATGGAGAGATGAAGCTTCCAGGCCACCAAGGATTCTCTGAAACTCCTCAATAAAATTGGAGAGGTTTAAACTGCTCTTCCCATGTATTTCAAACTGACATTGGGTAGGTTAAGATCAGGAATTGGGATGGAAGTCTTTACTCAAAGGGTAGGGAGGGCCTGGCAGGGAGCAGCTGTGGCTGCCCCATCCCTGGAAGTGCCCACGGCCACACTGGAGCACCCTGGCACAGGGGAAGGTGTCCCTGCCCACGGCAGGGGTGGCACTGGGTGAGCTTTAAGGTCCTTCCAACCCAAACCATCCCATCATTCTATGATTTACACCCACCAGTGATAAATCCCAAGACCAACACCAAGCCTCTAAACACGGGGCACATCCCAGCTCTTCAGGAGACGGCGCTAACTCACAAATTCCATAAAATACTGAGATTCTTTAAATCCCCCTGGCCCAGCTGCAATAACCCATGTGTGTTTGTACACTGGATCTCACCATGCAGCCCGTTCTAAAGGTCAGCTCTGCCTGTGCAGCCCAGAGATTTCTCACTTGCCTGGTGTGTGGCAGCCACAAGCAACCAAACCCCCCCCGTTCCCACGCAACTGCCGCTCATTAAACTCCTCTTTTAACAACCATTTTCAGAATGAAAAGCCCCACTGACCATATGGCCACTTATTAATACTACATTTGTTTATCAGTTTAAATAAACCCCCTACAGCAGTGAGGATCCGTGTAATGAGGACTCGAACGCAGCTCACAACGGATGTTTTAGCACTGCCAAGTAGGACTGCACCTCCTGAATGCCTTTCACGGCAGATTTTAAGGCTTGATAGGAACCTGAATAGCAGTAAGTGCACAGAATTAACTTCAAATAGAGGGGAAAGTAACAGTTTCATTACGTTTCATAAAGAAATTAAGTTATTTAATGTGGTGCTTAATCCTTCGGTATTTAGCTCAGCCCTTTAATGCTGCTTCCTGGAAACTTGGGGCAGAGTGGGGGTGGAAACTGAATTTTCTTCTACAGCGAAACTGAAACTTTCTTCTGTGTGAAGGCTTTAACTGAAGGAATATTCAAACAGTTATTAACACTTCAGTGCCAGAGTGAGAGCTTTGAGGCCAGAGGGCTTCAAACCAAACCACTGCCAGACCTGGCCTCTCTTTTAATCCTCCTGAACCTGCTTAAAAGGCCAAAACTCTTTTGACAATTCATGCTGGAATTTCCTTTATGGTGAATAAAAGGTGACATTCAAGGAAACAGCTCTGATGGTTTAATCAGTTTTATAGGAGCCATTTCAGTATTTATAGGTCAAGCTTGATTACAACCAAAATAGACAATTATACAGCAGCCTTTGAACAGCCCCAAGCCCAGGGGCAGCTGGAGCCCTGCTGGAGCAGAGGGGCTGGGTTTGACTCCCAAGGAAGGGAGGGCACATCCTACCCCTGAGCAGCACTGCCATCAGCCACTCCTTCCCCTCATCAATGCTATTCAAACAGCAACAAAAATATGGCTTATTTTTAGGATGTGTCTTTCAAAAGATTAGTATGGAAATTTGTCAAGCACAGGGCACGGGGACAGGCAGTTCTGCACTCTGGGCAGGGCCTGAGAACACAGCACACTTCACTCCAGGGTTAATTGCCATCTCCCACCATTTCTGTGCCTTCCCACCAAAATCAAAACTCCCACTCATCTGGGTTTTTTTTCTGGAGTAAATCTGCAAATACAGCATCAGCCCAAGCCCTGCCCTCAGCACAGCACCACCATCAGCAGTTTAAAGAGTTCCAAAATCTATTTCAGCTTCTACCCCTAGAGATGCAGAGGATGTGAACTGGGCATGAAGAGGACAAGGGCAGCTCCAGCATCCCAGCTCTGCACACACAGCTTCATTCTCCTGACACCTGCTAACATCCCACACACCCAGCTCATGTCTGCTCTGGTGCTAAATGGATTTGGGCTCAATTTTGTGTTTAACAGAGGCTGCAAAGTACTGAGATTACAGCAAAAAGGACAAGACCCACTTTCTCAGAATCACACCACCGAGGAAAGTGCCCTGGAGCACTGCAACATCTGTTTGATAATTTCAATTGGGATTCCTGAAAAAGCTTTGACTGCATTCTAGTGATCAATATGGCAATGCAGTGTATTCACAGAACAAGGCAAAGCCACAGTAATACTGTAATCTCCATGACTTCATAAGTGATCTGATGAGTTAAAAGCCTTAAATGCATAAATATTTCATGAGAAAGGCAGTCTGGAACCACTTCAGTCTGTATCTTTAATCCTAATGCTATTTTCAGCTACAATTAGTGTTATAATCTAAAGCAGAAAGCAACAATTGGCTAAATTTATTTTATCTTCACCCATATTTACTTCATAAATCCAACAAGATTTCTGCTCTTCAGGCCTGATACCCAGTAACTGTTACTCAGCACAGGACTGACAAACACATCAATCCTCAGGGTAAAGCAAGATGTGCTGGAATGAGACTGTTACACACAAAAAAAAGAATTGCACCAGAAATAGCCTTACCCAGTGAACTATGAGTTACTTTTAACTATCACGTGGTGAGTGGCATATAAAAAGATATTATTCTGCATGTCAGCTGTCTGTAATGAAAGTTTTCCTCTTCTCAGCTGCCCCTCCCTACAACTTCAAGTTTATTTGCATGAGAGAAAAGAATATTACATAAAAATAAAACATAAAAGGCGCTGCAACCAATACATCCAGCTGAAGTGCTCCTCCCACCCCCTCCGTGCTTTCCAGATTAAGGGTCTATTTCCAGCTAAAAATGTGAGAAATGCCTGATTCCACACAGATTCCTTCCCTGGACACAAACCTGCAGCAGCCTCCCTTGCAGAGGCAGGGAGCAGCCCCAGCTGCAGCCCCACCAGCAGCAGATTGCACTGCCCTGAGCTCACACGCAATACCCTCATTTAAACATGACAAGTTCACATTTTTTCAGCACTAGAACACTGCAGAACGCAATACCCTCATTGAATCCAACAAATAGTTCAACTAAAAAAAAATTAAAAAAAAAAAACCCCAAAACATTCCAGCCAGCCTTGGATCTGCAGTCATTGACAAGTGAAATGCAAGTGTCTGTTTTCCTGCAATGCTCCAGCAAGCAGCAGTTATGCAACACAGCCCATTGACACACACGCTCCTGGATGCAGAGCATTCCCAAAAAGCAGGGTTTTGACAAAGCCACAATCACCTATTACAGAAATGCTCATCCTGCTCCTTACATTGAGCATACATCTGAGTGTATTTTGCCTCACTGAAGTGATGAAAAAAGATTTGTTTCAGCTCCAACAAAGTCACTGCTGTGGGCACATCCAGACCTCTTGCTTCAGTACCCCAGATGGATTTAAGTATTTTCCATCTTATCAATATTCAAAATAAATAAACCACAATGCCTCAGGCCACCTGCTCAACAGGACTGCCATTGCCTGGCTCCCCACATTTTAAGTTAAACAAAGTCAAATAGGTGAAACAGCCAAGATAACCACCTGCAGCCAGGGGCTGTGAGCAGCCCTGGGGATTCCTTTTTGGCTCTTTGTCCTGTTACCTGTTTCTTCCCCCATACAAAAGCCCTGTGCAGGGTCAGACTTCCCCCTCACATCAATGATTTTGTTCATCAGAAGAAAGCAACCAGCAGTTTTCAAAGCCAGCTCTGCTTTTGTCAGCATCTGGATCTCTCCACCAGAAAAAATCCAATCTGTGCCCTTCCCTGGGTTCAGGTCAAGGCTGTGCAGCTGCAGTGAGGAGGTGCCTGTTCAGGTAGAGCAGGTATTTCCCAACTCCCAGTACCTGCTGGAGCACTGGCAGCAGGGAGCAGGAGACACATCAAAACATCAAAACACCGTCTGTATGCGGCCACGTCGGGTTCAGCAGAGCCACCAGACCTGCTCCAGCAGCTGACAGGCTGAGAAAGAGCCCCAGCCCTGCCCTGGGCTCTGCTGCCACAGGAGAAACACAAACAGGCACTCCTGAGCTCACCTTCACCCAGGGGTGCTGCCTGCCACAGAGCTCTGGGTGCAGCCCATCAATGCAGCAGCTACAGAGCCCAAAATGACAGGAGATCCAAATGAGGGACGGGTTCTGGAGTCCCATCTCCTCTACACACACCCCCAAAGGATCTTCCCACAGCACATCAATGCAATTTCAGTTTAAGCACACCATTTCTGATCAGGAATGTAACGCTCCGTGGCTCCTCCTGGAGCACCACCCTTCTTCCCACAGCCTCATCATTTTAATATCTTTAAATGGATTACTCTACACAACCTTAATTGTTGCAGTTATTTGCAAGGGAAGAAGTGATCTCTCAGTAACCAGTTCCTGCCCCTCTGCAGATCAAAACTTGTTTCATAGCAAACCTGGGAGTGAAACGGCATCAGAGGTGCAGCACAAAGTGCTTCAGTGCAAAAACCAGGTACCAAGAGCTGAGCAGGCCCAGGTGTGTCCTGACTGATGCTCTGCTGTCACTGGATCCCCTTTTCCTCAGAGGAGAGCTCAAAAAGCAGGCATTAATTAACAAAATTACCCTATCACAGGAAATAACAGGAAGCTGCTAATAATGAGCCACTTAGCTCCGAAGGGTTTCAGTCAGACATGTCAAACCAGCTCACAGAGCACAACAACACCAGCAGCAAGCTGAAAAACAACCAGCAGAGACCCTCAAGTTGTTGCAGCAGAAAGGCAGCTCCATGTAACCCTGATAAATGCAGGCTGGTCCTTGCAAATAACAACCTGGCACCTCTGAGGACAGAGACCAAATGTCACCTATTTGGTAAAATTCTGGCAGCCAGAATAAGGCACAGGGCAGGTTCTTCCCAGCTGTCACAGGCCAAGGAGGGTCACCACATCCCCCCTACTGCAGCACAAGGCTGAAGGACACTGCCCTGGCTCAGATGTGTCAGCAACTGCAGTTTCTTCTTCCCTCCTCAACTCCTTCCCTCCAGCAGCAGTGGTGCTGGCACAATTAAAGTCTATCTCCTTCACACCTACTTTAATCCCTTCTCTTCTGGTGTAACAGCTCAACAGGTCTTCACTTAACCAGCACAGATGGTTTTTCACTCTGATGTTCGTGCTGCAGTCACTGAACTGCATCTCTTGGATTCCTACTGGCTTCTTGCTTCCAAGAGTTTCTGAATGCTCGACAATAAAGGTTCAACAATGGGAAAGCAAAGGAGTTCAGCCTCTGCCCTGCCTCCCTCACCTCACAGAAGTGAGTAACTCACTACTGCTCTGACCTGCAGGAGCCAGCCACCCTTGGAAATTCTCACCCAAAAACCTGGGCTCCCTCCCTGGCCTGACCACTGCCATCCATCACCTGCACAGGGAGCACTGGCATAAACTCAGCTCCACAACTCGATGCTCTATTTCACCATTTCCACCAACTGAAACGTCCTGAGCCTGATTCTACCTTCCAGGACCTGCAGGGAGCCCACGGGAAGGGTGGAGAGGGGATTATTTACATCCCACACAAGTTTTTAACATCTGAGCAAGACAGGCTGGACCAAGTAAGAGAGCTCAGCAAGAGGAACAGCTCTTTCAGAAAGCTTTGGGACATCCTTACTTATCTCTGCCATTAGGTGTCATGTTTCCAGCAGCAGCAACTTTCCTCAAGTGCAAACACAAATGTCTACAGGAAAATTTGACCCTGGGATTTAGAAGCACCCTTTTAAACAGATGCTTCCATTAAAATTCTGTTTAATTTCCAATGAACTATTAAATAGAAAAGAAAATCAGTAACTACTTCAGAGCTCAACATAAAATGAATTGAGGTTATACTTTAACCACCATCCTCACTACCTCATCTTCAAAAAATAACCCAACACCCCCCCCAAATCAAGGCCAAAAAATCCAAACACCACTCTAGGATTCGACCAAGTTTTAAAAGTCGTGTCTCTCTTGAATCTGCTTCTGCAGAATTAAATACACAAAGTTGTAAGAGGTGATTGATATTCAACATTAATGTGGCTCATCAGAAATTAAAAGAAAGTGACAAAATAGGATGTCTCCCATATTACCCCGAAACCCAAAAGTTTTGATCAGGATCCACAGCCAAAGCCAGCTGAGCTGATTTTGGCAAGGTTGAAAGTAACACTGGATCAAGGATAATTCTGAACTTCAAACAGCTACACCTAAAAAACACTTCAAATATAAAGCCTAAAGGTTTGAACTTCCGTACGTTCAAAAGATTCACTTTGTTTTCTCTAGGAAAACAGATAACATGTTCCTGTTGTCAGAGCATTAGGATTCCTCTTGAAGAGGATTTTTTAAAGTCTGCAAAGTTGCACAGAAGCAATCTGTTCTCTAAACACTGAGCACAAGTTCAAAGTGCCACCGAGTGCGCTGTGCACGTGCAGGGTACAAGAAAAAGCACTGCAATATAAAGCACAAACAAATGCTTGGAGTTGTTTATGCCCGGGACGATGATTCAATATACAATTAAAACTTTAATGTTCAAGTACATCCACATGTTAGGCTCCTGCCATTTAATTACTTTTCAGTTTTTTTAAGAACAGCCCTCAGACTGGCTGAGCAGCCACGACATGTATCACTAATAACCTCTGCCTGTATATTTGCAGCGTTTGGTTTCAAATATAAACTGCTCCAACGCTCAGTGTAAACACCAGTCTCCAAATAAAAGCATTAACCTGTCACTGGACTTATGCTGCGCGAGTAATTCAGCCCCTTTGGCAGGAGATCCTCTCAAAACCTCCAGCAAAGCTACTTACCCTAAAAACAGCCACGCCAGGGCCAGGACACGTGATGGAGCCAGCTCAGCTCCCTGGGAGCCCCGGGGTGACAGACCAGCTGTGACACCGCCAGGCCTGCGCTGCCACCGAGGTTTCCCCAGCCCTGCAGCCTCCTGGGCATCCCCACACACGGGCAGAGGGCAGGATCTGCTTTGGAGGGGGATATCTCAGCTCCCTGAGAGGATCCAGGGAAGGCAAACGCTGCGTGGCAAACACTGTGCATGAAAACAGATTATTTTTAGAAGCGGGGCGAGCGCAGCGCTTCCTGCCGGCTCCACCTTGAAGAACGGCAGACGTTCTGTCACCCTCCATTCCAAACCCAGCATTTCACAACTTCTGCTACCTGCCACAACACAGAGAGAGGCAGGGGACAATCTGCTGGGAACGGCAAGCGACAATTTCCCAGTTTGTAACTTGGCACTGAGAACTTCTGTCGGAATATGTCGCCGGTCTTCACTCACGTCAATAAATCGATGCCTTTTTTCCTGCCACGGGGATGAACAGAACATTAAATGTTTTTATTTATGACACCGATTTTTTCCATAGCAACCGGATGTGAACACGGCATTCCCAGCGTAATGAAGTCACTATAGCAACGTGATAATGATGTCAGAATAATCAGACAGCATTTCATACTTGCGAAATACATCGCCTCCGTGAATTCAGAAAGTTGCAGAGACCACAAAAGCAAGAGTGTTCCATCTGGAACTTCCCTTTCACTCGCCTGGTTTTGGATAACTTCTCATTAAAGGCACAGAGCTTTGCTAACGCACCATTTTCTGTTTCTCCAAGCTCCGTCCATTACTTCCTGAACGTCTCACAAATTCCCACATTGAAACCCTTCCAGATCCGAGGATCCCCTACACCAGGGAGAATCACTGACACACCACTTCAGCATGGAAAAAGCAATGACACAAATCACAAGAGTGAAACATCTCACAGCAGACAGGCACTGACAACTGAACAGACGCTTTCCTCAGTTCTTCAGATAATCTGGTGTCTCTCTACGTGGAGAAACACAACTACCCAGAGAGAATTACAGCAGCAACAGAAATTACAGAGTGCCGATACAATACTCCCGAGGCAGACAGGCATTTTCAAGTCAAACAACTATTTTAAGAAATAATATCTCCCCTGTTAAGCTACTGAAAGGAAAAAAAACAAAAACAAAAACAAAAAACCCACGAGTTTTCATGGTTTGCCCTTCCTGTTTGCAGCTCTTTCCAAGCTGTGAGCAAAGCTAGACCCAGTTCCAGCTCTGTGTCAGTCGGAATTGACTTGCTGTGTCCAAACCCCAACCCTCCCACTGAGAAAGCTTCGCAGCAATTCCTGCACCAAACCCACAGGTTCTGTACCTCAAATATCGCAAGCAAAGACGCCAATTAACGAGAAGTAGCTAAACACCAAAGTTTCCCTAGGCAGAGAACAGTTTCTCTTTGAAGCAACTGAAGGAAGTGCAAGAAACCTTTTCAGAGCTGAGCTGGTCTGAGACAACCAGTCCCGGGGAATGGAGGATGAGGATGGAGCAGAGGATGAGGATGGAGCAGAGGATGAGGATGGAGTAGAGGATGAGGATGGAGCAGAGGATGAGGATGGAGCAGAGGATGAGGATGGAGCAGAGGATGAGGATGGAGCAGAGGATGAGCATGGAGCGGGAGGATGAGGATGGAGCAGAGGATGAGGATGGAGCAGAGGATGAGGATGGAGCAGAGGATGAGGATGGAGCAGAGGATGAGGATGGGCCAGCCCGTTGCTCCACGTGGCTCACGAGGGGCTTCCCCTCGCCTTGTCCCACCTGCCCGAACCTCCTGCCGCCCACCCGGGCTGGCGAAGCGGCGCGGCTGGGGAAGCCTGTCCCTCGTCCTGCCATGCCCCTGTCCCCCGTCCTGCATCCCCCGGTGCCGGCCCACTCTCCGTGCCTCCAGCCTCGCTGTCCCTTCACCTCCGGCGCTCCTCGGGCCCCGCACAAGCCCCTG
>WEIU01007386.1:12575-25047 GCA_013389925.1 Aegithalos caudatus | reverse complement strand
GTTCCGGAGGGCCGGGGCAGGTGCCGGGTTCCCCGAGGGGTTTGGGCCGTGGCAGCAGCACCGACGGGTCCCGGCAAAAGTTCCGGAGGGCCGGGGCAGGTGCTGGGTTCCCCGAGGGGTTTGGGCCGTGGCAGCGGGACCGGGCACGGCCGGGGTTCCGCGGTGCTCTGCCCGGGGCTGGAGTGTGTCCGGGGAAGGGGCTGGAGCGCCAGGAGGAGCTGGGGAAGGGGCTCAGCCTGGAGAAAAGGAGGCTTAGGGGGAATTTCTGGCTCTGCACGACTCCCTGACAGGAGGGGACAGCCGGGGGGGGTTGGAAGCTTATCCGAAGGAACAGGGACAGGAGGAGAGGGAACGGCCTCAGGCTGGGCCAGGGGAGGGGCAGGGTGGACATCGGGGGGAATTTCCCCGTGGGAAGAGTGGAAAGCCAGCAGGGACCAAGCGGTGACTGTGCCCGGGGTGTTTCCATGTGGAGGAGATGATGCTGTCACACGGGACAGGACAAGAATAACCAAGACATCACCAAGCACCACCGCAGCACAGGGCTCAGGACCAGCACTACATCACCCCTTAAAAAGCTTTTCTTGAAACACAGCGCTTCAAAGTGTGTGGAGTTTTGTTTATTTTTTTTAGAACAGCATGAAAATAAGGAACTGTGACATTGAAGGGAAATACACATCTAATTGACAAGAAACAGACAAAGCGCAGGAGAGGAAACAGAAAAGTCCTGAGGGTGTTTTTGTCTCTGAGGGTTTGTGAGTGACAGCAGCCACACAGCTAGGATCAGGTCAGAAGTCCAGCACAGTCACTGCACAGGGTCTCGTGATCTGGGAGATCATTTCATTACCTCCAACTTAAACTATAATTCAGCTCTAAACTACACACTCCAGAAAAGCTAATGTCAACAGTCAATAAATTTCAGGGTTTTTTTTTCCTTGTTAAGAATGTATAATTACCCCGGGAGGAGCTGTAGTTGCTTCCGTGATTGCAGTGCCCAGCTCTCCATGAAATGCAGAGGGATCTCTCGTGTTTCCAGGCACTGTCACCTCCTTACATAAGCAGGGACAGGACGAGGACTGCAGCCACCATCCCTGGGGATGCTCCTGGGAGGCTGCAGGACTGTGCCAGAGGCAGCAGCAACACACCCACGGGGCTCCCCACACTCCTCTAGCACCACTTGTAAAACTTCAGGGACAAGAGCAGATTTGTTGAGCTCTGAGGCTACAGCAATAATATCTTAGCAGTCATGCTGCCTTTCATCCTGAACTCCAGAAAAAATGCTAAATATGACTTGTCTGACTGTACAGATGAGAAAACAGATTAAATGACATCCAAAATCCCCAGCAAGTGAGCAGCCAGGAGACACACAGAGACCCACTCACCCTTTGTAATTGAAATTGCTCCAGTTCTCCCTCTCACAGCTCTGTGTGTGCAGCAGAAATAAATACACAGCGCAGAATTTTGCTTGCAGGTACAACTTGTGGCTGCTGATACTCATCTGTAAATCCCTGTTTTTTATGGCTTAAGAGGTGTCTCCTTCCCTGGGGACCACCGTGCTGGGAGGGAGCAGGTGAATGAATCACTGCTTGATTTGGATTGCTGGAGGCAGGGCGATGTCAGCAGAGGATTTCCACACTTTCTGTCTCTGCAGGACTTGGCAGCCTCAGCAGTGAGAGGCTCAGTGGCAGTGGGACGGTCGGGGTGGCAAAAGCATCTGCCTTGAAGGATGCTCAGTGCTCGTGGTTGAGCAACTCCTTTCTTCAGGGAAGAAACAAACGTTACTGTGAAATCTGTGAACTTAGGAAGTTACTGGCTCAGTGTTTAAAAACACGAGGCTGTGTCTGGGAAACAGGCAGGGGCAAAATATCAGCAGTAGCTTCTGTTTTAAAAGCTGTGCAAAAACGTGTTCCTACGGGCAGAAATTGTAAGGGATGCAATTCCTTTAACAGGCTCAGGGTACGTGGAGATGTTTGAGCATTCTGCAAGGCTTTGCCCCAAATTTCCTTTGAAATTAAAGCTTTAACAAACTTTGCCCCAAATATCAACACATTTGCAGCTTTTCCCACTGACTGAAGAGTTTTATTGTATCCAAGGAATCACACACTTATCTGTTTCATGGCTTGTGGACTATCTTCCAAATTTCAAAACAATAAGGGCACACACTGAGGGCCTGACTCAGCAAGGCAGAATTCCTGTTTGATGTGTGTTCTGAGAAGGTTGACTTTTCCCCCCGTTTTCTGCAGGTCTGAGTGGAAGCTGATAACATTTATTGCTGAGTCAGACTTTGCAAGTCCATGAAATTAGGTCTGGATGA
Source organism: Aegithalos caudatus (assembly GCA_013389925.1). Lineage (NCBI taxonomy): Eukaryota > Metazoa > Chordata > Aves > Passeriformes > Aegithalidae > Aegithalos > Aegithalos caudatus. Next base: position 22,736 of record WEIU01007386.1, on the reverse strand, counting down.
ATGTGAACCTGGTTATGAAATGATTAGAAGAGGAGAAGCAGGTCCAAGTTCAGCTGAAATCAGGGGCACTTTTCCTAGTGACTCTAGCAGGGAATAAATCTGGATCTCTGTTTCTCCCAGCCCCAAATCCTGCCCTCCTTCAGGCAGGCAGATGCAGCCCCTCAGCCAGAGCTGTTTCACTCTTTTTCTCTGGAGCAGCAGTGGATTTTTCATCAGCAAACCCAGCCTGACAACAGGCTGTTGTTACATCCCATGTCCACACCTTGTCTCTCCCTCGGCATTTCCCCATTTCTAACAAATCTCATTATTCCAGGGACATCTCCAGGGTGACTGACAGCGCTGACACCTGCCTGGAGGGGTGGAACCTGCTGACAACCCCAAACCAGGGATTTCTGCTCCACACCAACTCAGCAACAACACAAGGTTATGAGGCAAAGAGAATCGATTCTCTGCATCCTGTCACACACAGGACACAGCCTGTAATGTCCTGGACACGGCCCAAGGAATCCAGTGACCCCTCACACTGCAGTTTTATTAAAAAAATGGTGTCAGTTATCACAGCCCATCTATTTATATGAAACAGGAGTTGCCACAATAACTTATTTCCTGGACTCTGCAGTCTAAATCCATTCATATTAAATCATACCAAGATTTCACTCCCCTTTTCCTGTGATATGGCAGCAGTAAAAGACTGGAAGGAAAACACTTATTTATGCCAGAACATGCAAGAGGATTGCAATTTCTCACCTGCTTTTGCAGCTGAGTTGCAGTGGTTGCACTGAGTCTTCTGCAGGCATATTAATATGAAGCAGAATCCCTCAGGACTTCTTTTATTCCAAAATAATAATTGCCCAATTGGATAAATTATCACAAGTTCAGCTGATGTAAACATGTAGCTAAGGCCCATTTGTTGATTTAATGAAATTCAGAAACAATTTGTGATTGCATAATGACCTTGGATTCCTGGCTGATAGAATCAGAGGGCTGGAGAGTAAATGAAAGTGGGTTTGACACCATGCAGGCTAATAACACATTATCCTTTTGCTGTCAGAAGTGAAGGTGCTGACTGCATCCTGGTCCTGAGTGTCTGAACTGAAACTGCACAAGAAAGGAACTGTGCTCTCTAAACTTACAATAATCATTCTTTAAACTCTAGTCAGGGAAGAATGGAGAAAAAAATGCTCATTCCAAAGAACTCAACACAAGCCTTTGAAGTGCAAGCATAATATTTTCTTTACAGATGAGATTGCAGTGTATCATTATGAATAATGACTTAATGATGTAATTAACAGTGAGCACCCACACTGCTGCCAGCAGCTGCCCTGGCTGAGGGTCACCGAGCTCACACCTCACCTCCCACGCTGTCCCTGCCAGGATCCAAGCAAAAACTGAACCACCAACACCCCAGAGCTCAGCCCAGCACCCCAAGCTCTCCAGGGGCAGCAGAATTCCAATTCCTGAGCCTGTTCCCCGAGCAGACAGGACCAGATTCCCTGCAAACCCCATCCCTGCTCCCACTGCAGACCTCTTCCATGCCCACAGTCTGGCTGGGTGAAGCTACCAGGTAATTAGGCAGATGAGCTGGGAGCTGTGGAATCTGGGGAGGGATGGCTGATCCCAAGGCAGGGCTCTGCCAAAGCTCCAGCAGGTTTCCAAAGGGAAAGCCTGGACTGGCTTTTCCATGCACTACAGCCCTGGGGCAGCAGTGCTGGGGCTGTGCTCCTCTCCCAGCTCATCCAGTGTCCTTAAAGTGCTTGAAATCCCACGAAAGGCTGGATCCCAGTGCAAACACTGAGATATTATCCAGGTTTGAGCCATAAGGAGATGAGCACAGGGACTGCAGAAAGGGTGAGGAGGCAGGAACAAGGCTTTCTCCACCAAAAACACCAACAAGCCTGGGCTTTCCTGCTTTGTGACTGTCCCTCTGAAAGGGACATGGGATGGAGGCTTCTTGTGCAGCTTCCCAAACATTTCCCTACCTTGCAAGCACCCCAGGAAAGCCCAGAGTCAGTCTGGTATCTGCAGTTCTGCAGAGTCAGGAGAAAGGCAGAGACTGATAGGGGTTTCTGGTTCAAGGGTTTTATAAATACTATCAGAGGCTGTGAAACTCACTGGGGAAGGAAGTACAAATCCCACTTCCCGTGCTCAGCTATGGCAGGAGCTGCCAATTATCATGTACAGGGATTCCCATGTTTCAGTCTAACAGCAACACAATGGGCTGCTCTTACTCTTTGCTTTCTGCAAGCAGGAATTCCCTTGTCCAAAGCTGTAGCAGCCTGAAATTTCCTACCAGAGGAGCCTGTGTAGGAATGGACCCTGGGAGAGCTAAACATGAGCAGAGCCAGGAGCTGGGCACCTCTCCTGGCTTTAATCCCAGGTGCTGGAGCTGTGTTTGAGTGTCCCCAGCAATGTGTTGTCACTGCACAGCCAGCCTGGCCGTGGCACAGAGCTGCTCCCAGCAGTTTGCTGGGGCTGGTTCAGGATGGGAGAGGTGAATTTGTGTTTCAGAAGCTGGGACACACGATGGGGGATGGTCCCAGCTGAGGGTGGGATCTGACCCAGCAGCTCCTCGTGCTGAGACACATTTGTAGGATACTTCACTAATGCCCTGGGTAGGGATGGGTGGCACCTCCACAGAGACCCCCAGAACACAGCCCAGGGCCTGATTCTGCCCTCCCTAACCCCATCCACAGTTTGCAATGCGGCTTGGGCAAAGCTGCTGGATTTGCACGAGAAAAAGCCAAAGCAGAGGGGGCTGGAGCTCCCCAACCCCTGCACAGCCACAGCTGGGAGAGGCCCAGAATCAAGCAGGAAAAACTGGGGCAGCAGAGCTCAACATAAGCAATAACAAGTGTTATTCTTTCAGCTGACAAACTGTGCTCCCTGCTCACAGGCAGCTGTAACCACACATTTTCTATTACCCAACCCCTTCCTGTGCAGCCGGGCACTCGCTCACCCTGTGGCCGGGCGGTGTCTCCTGTCTCTGGGTACCAAAAACTCCTCCTCCACTCCCAGCTGCTTTCACCCACTTCTAGGGCAGATGCAGCTGCCATTTTCCTACTTCTGTTTTGTAAAATCCAGGCAGCAGAGTAGGGGGAAGCTGGGGAAAAGGAAAGAAAAAAAAAACAAAGATAAAATGAAAGTTAAAATGTAACTACCATAGGAAGTCACAGACATCCTTTGACTGGAGGTTTGGTGGAACCCACACAATGAGACAAACGTAGCCTTGAAATTAAATGTCATATATATTGAAATGAGAGAATGTCTAATTCAGTAAGTATTCCTTCCCATGTTTCCTTTAATGGGATTTAAACACTTGTTTTCTTTAAATGTAGTCACACAATGACTGTATTGTAGCCAAGGGGCAATTTTTGATTAGCAGGTAAAAGTAACAATCCAGGTATTTGTCTGTCAGCTTCTGGAAGCCCTGTAAGGTCCATGGAGTTTCATTAGCTGTCCCTGCCCTCTCCCAGTTGATAACTGGCTCCATTCAGGGTCAGTATCTAAGATCAGAAACTCCTGGTGCCCTCAGCCCAGCCCCAGGCCAGCAGCACAGCAGGCACAGGGCTGCAGGACAGGGTTTATAAAGACATCAGTGAGGTAATGATGATCACACCTGTACCTGGAGAAGAGATGTGTGTTTCCAATTACTGCTGTTCTGCTGTCCTAAGTGGAATTACTCATGCCACAGCCTTGGAGACCCTTCAGCACCTTCATTCCTGCTGCTTCCAGGGGTTAGCGGGAGCTGGTCCTAAAGCAGCTGTGTCAGGAGAGGCAGTTCCTCAGCTCCCTTTAATAGCTGCTCCACTGTAATTATGATTACAGTAACACTTAGACTTTTGACAGCACTCTTTGTTTTCTGATTGCTTCCTGAACACAAGTGAATAACCCTGGCTTTGAGCCTCTTTCCCGGGAAGAGCAGGTATTTTCCTTGGGGAAGGCTGGATAAAGTAAAGCAAATGCTGGATAGGAGGGAGCACGAGGCACCTGTGTCTCCTCACAGCCAGTGCTGAGCTTCCCCTCCCAGCACAGTCACCCTAGGTCCTTTTGGGCAGCAGCTGAGTGTCACAGCCACCATGCAAGCCAGTGAATCCAGCTCTGCAGTCAGCTGTCGCCTCCTTAGTGGATCATGAGTCATTTCCACTCCTGCTATGACTCAGAAACTTTGACTGGAAACTGCCTGAGAAAGGCCTGGATGTGCTGTGTCTCTCCCACCCTGCCCTGTCTCCCCCTGGGCAGGGGCTCATGGTGCCACTGCCTTGCCAGGTCACCAGGGACACCTGGGATCACACACGGATCTCCTTTCTGCACGCCGAGGTTGTGGGAGGTGGAGGCTGCCCCCAAGCTGAGCTGTGCTCTGTGCCTGGCTGCAGCCCCGCTGAAAACCCCGGTGACATCCTTGAAACGTTTGGCTGCGCTTTGGTTCCCAACACTTCCCTCTGTTGCCCTTTGGAGAGAAAGTGTTTGCATAAATAACAGCAGATGCGTTTGAAAATAGCTCGTCTCCCGGCCCGAGCTCAGCAATGGAAGGAGCAAAGATAAAAGCTGGCATCTGATGTGAGAAATGCACCAGATGGGTTTCCCGGACAGGGAAGGTTGTGGCTCATGGGCTGACAGGGACTGGGGAAAAAGATAAGCCGCTGACACCCCAGGGCTGAGCCCAGCAGTGACCTGGGCAGGGTGGGGACAAAGGGCCAGGTGTGGAGCCAGCTCAGCCGTGACACACGGGTGGGTGTCGGGCTGAGTCCTGCCCCATCGGGCACAGCCCGCCAGGAGCGAGTCCCCGGCGCTGCCCCGGCTCGGTGGGAGGGCTGGGATGGAGCTCCCGGGGCTGTTTTCCCAAGGAGCAGCCGTGCCAGGGATGAGGGTATTTATCTGCCAGATCTCGCTTTTACCCTAAACAGACAAAAAGTGTCCCAGGAACTGCTGTCCCGTTTGATAAATCAGGATGGGAGCCGAGCTCCTGTGCTGATGGGGGCTGGCTCTTAAGGTTACCTTAATGACAGAAATCTCCACTTGTCTTTCCAGAGTTACAGGAACCGCAGAGGTATCAGAGCATTTAATCGCTTGTTTTACTGCCTGGGCTGTGTGTTGTGGTGAGGAGCCGCATTCCAGACTGACGGGATCTCCTGACGGATCCTGTCACCGCCGTGCCTGCTGCCGGGGCGCTTCCCCAGCGCCGCAGCCCTGTGCTCACATCTCTGCCCCATCCCTGGGCAGGGTGAGGGGGGCTCAGCACGGGCTGGTCCCTGCTCCCTGCTCCATCCCTGGGCACTCAGCACGGGCTGGTCCCTGCTCCCTGCTCCATCCCTGGGCACTCAGCACGGGCTGCAGCCGCTCCGGGCTGGGCTGGCCGAGAGCCACAGGCTGCTCTCCCCTCTCCTGAGATTTCCAGACACGCTGCTGCCTCTGCCGGGACACACGGGGGGCTCTGGGACGCTGGGCGTGCCGGGGATGGGTCGCTCCCTCTCCCTGCCAGCCCTGCCCTGCTCACACGGGTCCCGCTGCGCTGTCCCTGCTCTGTCCCTGCCCTGTCCCTGCCCTGTCCCTGTCCCTGTCCTTGCTCTGTCCCTGCCCTGTCCCTGTCCCTGCCCTGTCCCCGCTCTGTCCCTGCCCTGTCCCTGCGCTGTCCCCGCTCTGTCCCTGCGCTGTCCCTGCCCTGTCCCTGCGCTGTCCCTGCTCTGTCCCTGCTCTGTCCCTGCCCTGTCCCTGCCCTGTCCCTGCGCTCTCCCTGCCCCGTCCTCGCTGTGTCCCCGCTCTGTCCCTGCTCTCTCCCGGGCTCTCCCTGCTCCAGCCCCGATGGAAACCTTGAGCGAGCACACTTTTCACTCCCCCCCTGCCAGATCAGCAAAGCCCAACTCAGCAGTTTCGTCCTCCACGTGTTTGGATCGCAGTGGAAGTGACGAGGAGCTGAGGACGGCCTCAGGCTGGGCCACAATAGCAAACAATAACAAACAATAACAAACAATAACACTTTGTCTGCCCGTCCTTCCAGAGCTGCTTTTCCCATGCTGCTCCTCCAGCAAAACCCGAGGGGTTGTGCCAGCCCAGAGGTACAAGGACAATGCTAAATCTCTCACACCACCAACAGGGTTGTGGGATTATTATTTACCTGGGAACAAGCTCAGTTTAAATTCCCTTCCATTAAAGTGTCGTGCTTCCTTCAGAAAAATCTCAGGGGCAAACTCCAGATACATCATCGTGAGGCTCCAAAACTTGCAGTAAGTATTTAAGAATACTTTATTTCCCCCCCAAATCAGGGCAGCAATCCTGGCAATAAGTGTCATTAACAAAAGAGTTTTCTACAGCAATGAGAGCTCTGTGTGCATTTTGTTGTGAGGAAAAATAAATTCCTCTTTTTTTTTTTGCTAAGGAACCAAAAAACATCTCCGAGTTAATTGTAGAACAAAAGAGGCCTTGATTTTTGCCATCCATCATGGAAAAGGTTGGATCCAAATATACATACATTAAAAATAAAAAGGTATAAACAATGCTTCCTTCCTAAAGACCTTCCCTGGCAAACCTGTACCGTGTTATCCCCAGAGCCTGGCTGCCTGCAGCTCATCTTCCTGTTGCTGGGGCTGAGCTCCTGGGGACACTCCAGGCTCCTCTCAGGACCACTTCCCTGGAAAATGGATTGTTTTCCATCCATCTTTGATCAAAGAAAGGCCCAAAGGCTTTCCTTCCTGGCCGGCACCTTTGTGTGTGAGTGCCCCTGGTTCTGTCACGGTGTGAGGTGGGACCTGAGCCTCCCTCCTTCCTGCCCGGCTCCAAGGAGCATCAGCAGCCCCTGAGCTCCCCTGCAGAGCCCAGCAGAGGCACCAAGCAGCTGTGTGGGACCAGCGTGGGGATTGGGACCACTCACCTCTGGTTTGGAGCCCTCAGCTAGCTCCCCCTCCTTCCCTTCCCTTCCCATTTGTTCATTTGGAATTGCTGCTCCTCAGGGGAAAGCCTCTGCCTCCACCTCCGGGAGGATTAGTGCAGCCACAGGAGCAAATCCCTCTGCTCATTACACCCGGGTAAAGCCGGAGTAAATAAATCCTGTTAAGCCATTGGGGCCACTCTGGGCTTACCCAGACAGAAACGGCAGCACTATAAATAAGATCTTGGTTTGATTAGGGAAATAAAGGCAGGAAAAAAGCACTTAAAAGATATCCAGAGGAAATATAAGCTCCCCCCACCCCAGTCATGCTGACAGTGATGAATTAGTCCACGAATGACAGTCAGAGAGTGAGTCATGATTCATAAATAAATTACAGCAAGATGTTCATAGACTCATAGAATTTCCTGAGCTGGGAGAGACCCACAAGGATCATCAATCCAACTCCTGGCCCTGCACAGGATAACCCAAAATCTTAGGAACTTTAGGAAATACTTTGGTAATATTCATTTAATCTGGGACATTTGTAGCCTGAGATGCTAAACACCCAAAATTCAGAGTAATTTGGTGACCCTTTATCAAGCACATATATTTATTGTAGTTGATAGAGCCACACATTTCTGGCAGTGTCCACTCAAACCTGATTTGGAGAAGCTGCTAAAAGAGTTTTACACCCTGTGCTCTCAAGTCTGGGGACAGGCAGGGCAGTGGCAGTGCCAGGTGACTTGTCCCCTCCTGAGGATCCTCATCAGTGAGATTATGGCATTTTCCTCCCTTTCTCTTCAGAGAAAGGCTGCTTTGCAGTGCTTTGCAGTTAAATAATTTGCTGGTGTTCAAAAATAAGAGCTGGGGAGGGAGCTCAGGGCCTTGGCTTTGTTGTTTCACCCCGTCCTGCCTCCCCCAGCCTCGCTGTACTGAGATGCAAAATTATCAGTGGAAGAGTTTATGAAATGTCAAAACAGTTTCTCTCCTGTCAGCCAGACAATTTGAGTAAATAGAGCCTCTCTAAAGAACCTCCTGCCAGCTCAAACCTCCTTTCATCTCCCCAGGATTTATTGTATGCCATTTTCATGGAATTTTAAATCACTCTCTAACGAAGAGCGAGGATGGAAAGCTCTGTGCTGTGCAGAGGAGCCTGCAGCGGGATCCCGGATCTGCCGTCACCTCCCAGGGCCGGGCAGAGAGGCTGTGAAACACAACCCGAGGTGATTTCCCCTCCTCACACGCCGGAGGTGGCTCCCAGACTGCCGGGTGATGTCTCTGCATCGCTCTGGAGCAAGCTGGGAAAGCAGCTCTGGGAATGAAATATTCCAAAAAGCCGCATTTCCTCAGTCAGTGAGAGCAGGCAGCGTGACTCCCCCAGCCCCGGGTGAGACAGGAGCAGTGTGGGGCTGGAAGAACTGGATAACCCAGGGCTGGCTGCTCCCACGGGCTGGCAGGGATCGTTCCCGTGTGCAGGAGTGGAGCTGGCATCAAACAGGCTCCTGTGCCAGCTGCTCTGCAGCTGCACCCGCTCCACAGCCACACCCAAAGAAAACTAAAAACCTCCAGTTATAATGGAATTCATTTTAAAAACACACACAAAAATACGATGTGTCCCTGCGCTCCCGCCCTGTTTGTAGCTGGAATTGCAGAGGAGGCAAGCAGGAGCAGTCTCAGAGCTGCATCCCACCCGTCTGCCCAGCAAAGCCACTGGGCCGTACTGGTTTGACAGCCCCAGCTCCTCCCACGCGGGCACTGCCCGACGGGCTCGGCAGGACCGGCAGACACCCAGCCCAATCCCGGCTTTCGGGGATTGAAATCCAAAGCCACGGGAGGACCCAGCGCAGTTCAAGCTCGGGGAATGCGGTGTGGAAGGGAAGAACTTTCCAGATCTGATTCTCCTCTGACAATTTGCTCTTGACAGCAGTTGAAATCATCTTTGGAACCAACCCTGCATTCTAAGGACAGTGAACTTTGCCTTTCAGCACAGCTGTGTGTGTGCCAGGGGAGGGGTTTCTTCAGGTTTTTGCATCTGTGAGAAATACCAGCAGTGGTTTTCCATCATCACTGTTCCTCCGTTGGAGAGGCAGGGGAAAAAAACCCAAATGGGGAATTTTCAGAGGGAAACCAAAAGGGTCCTGCTCACGTCCAGCCCTTCCCAGCTCTGTGTAGATCAGATTAATCCTCCTTTCCCCATGGCTGGGGAAACTGAGGCACAGAGAGGACTCTGCCCCCCACAGCAGGCTGCAGCCTCTCATTCTAGCTCGTAATTCACCCGCCCACAATCACTGTCACAGCAGATGTGATTCTGCTCCACATCCACATCCTCTCTCAGCCTTGCTTTCACTTCCTCCCCAGGCTGGGAAGAGCCAGGACAGAACTCACCACTCACCACCCCTTGCTTTATGAGTTGCTTGGGTTTTTTTCCTGTAAAATAAACATGAAATTCTGAAATCCAGAAAAAAATCTCCTCCACACCTCCTGGCCCAGGAGCAGAAGCTGCAGGGATGTAAGGCAAGGGGGGACGCCGCTGTCCCAGAGCAGGGAGGGCAGCTGTGGCTGGGACAGCCTGGCCCTGAGTGAGCACAGCCTGGGGGGACCCCCGAGCCCCCCTGGGCTGCCAGGCAGAGCCTCACCGGGAGTTTTCCATGGAGGAGGCTGCTCTGTCCTGCTGCCAGGGTTTTACAGCCCCACCACAACAAAGGCAGACGTGGCCGGTGTGGGCTCACACGATAAGATCATTGTTGTGGGATATTTGTTTTATTTTTCTGCGTGTCACTTAGAAATAATCTTTTTCTAGCAAATTTGTTCTCCTCCCCTCCACCCCCAAAGTGAACAGGGAATCTGTGCTCCAAGCCGCAGCTGAGATTGCAGAGACCTTCCCTTCCTGATTCTTATCTCACCAGGATGTAGGAGGATCCCTCGGGAATAGCTGGAAGCCTTTCGCTGGAGCCATCCAAGAAACGAGCAAGCAGAGTACAGCCTTTAAATGGCAAAACCATCAAGTGCAGGGGGAGCGGGATGCGAACGCCTTTAACCCCGTGTGGCCGTGACATCCCCGGGTCCGGACTGAGCCCGAGCTGCTCCTGGGGCCGCCCTCCCCGCAGCCTCGGCTCAATCACGGTGTCTGAAAATACACCGGGAATCCTGAGCTGCCCCGGAGCCAACCGAGCTGCCAGCGCTGCCCCCGGGGGTGGCCGGGCACAGCAGGGCCGGGCCGGGCACAGCAGGGCAGGGCACAGCCGGGACGGGCAGAGCCGGGCCGGGACGGGCACAGCAGGGCCGGGTACAGCCACAGC
>WEIU01007386.1:2310-12507 GCA_013389925.1 Aegithalos caudatus | reverse complement strand
GCCGGGCATAGCCGGGCAGGGCACAGGCAAGGCCGGGCACCCCGAGCTGTTCCGGAGCCCACGCTCCGGCCCTTGGCTCCTCGCTGCAGGGAGCGTTGTTTAATCGCTTTGCAAGCTGTAGAAACCTCCGGCCCTGTGTTTCCTGAGCCTGGGGCTGCAGGAGGGCGGTGTGAGAAGGGCCGAGTGTCCCGGGGTGAGGATGCGGGGCTCGAGGAAGGGATGCGGCACCCGCAGCACCCCAGGGCTCGGGGGAGGCCGTGCTCCTGCGGGGCAGGGACAGCAGAAGGGCACAGGCTCATCCTCCTTTGGTGGCAGAGGGGTCACAGCAGCCCAGCACCCTGGTCTGTCATGTCTGGGACAGGAAACAGATGCTGCCTGGAGAGGAAGCACCTGAAGAGCATCAGAGCACCTTGTGCCTGCCCCGGCAGGAACCTGGTGAGAACGGGGGGTACTGGGCGGAACCCCCCCGATTTGGCCCCAGCCTGGCTCGGTGGCATCGCCCTCGGACACAGTGTCCCCACGGAAAAGCACCTGCCTTTGGAGGAAAAGGGATGGGCAGATCCAGAGCTGTTAAATCTGAGTGCTGCTGCAAACCCCCCTTGTGCAGGGGCCGCTCCAGCTCCATCCTCCATCTCTATCCTCCAGCTCCATCTCTATCCTCCAGATCCACCTCCATCCTCCAGCTCCACCTCCATCCTCCAGCTCCAGCTCCATCCTCCATCCTCCAGCTCCAGCTCCATCCTCCAGCTCCACCTCCATCCTCCCGCTCCACCTCCAGCTGCTCGGCTGGACCGGGCAGGGCGCTCGCACTGGGAGGAGCCTCTGCTCCAGCACCCGCCCTCTGCCTTTACAACTTGGTTTTCTTTCTCATGATCCTGCTCTGATCTGATTGGGAATTGTTTTTGTCCCAAAGCCAAGTCTGCTTTGCCCGTGTTGGTAATGGCAGAGTGACCTCACCCTGTCCTTACCCTCACCCAGGAGCATTTCGTTTTTGAACGCAGCTCCCTTCAACACCCCCGAGCTGCCTCAGTTCTGATAGTGACCGGACAGATTAGCTGGAATGATAAGTGGCAGCTTTGCAGCCAACTGCTGTTGACAGTTTTGCACTTCTAAAACGGCTTGAAAGAGGAACCTGTAAAACTATTTCTTTATAAGTTGCTGGTAAGAAGGACTGTGGAAGTTTTCCCATGTTTTCCCTTCAAAAAAGCTTCCTAAGGCACTTTGCTGACTCGAGGCTGCTGAAGGGATGCAGTGAGCTTCAGGAGGCTCTCCAGGGAGGGGAACGGTTCCTGGATGCTGAGATATCAGCGCTGAGGACATGAAATAGCACAGAGCTTTGGATGTTGGAGAATCTCTGGAAGAGCGAGCAGCAGACACTGAAGACCCCACACGTGGCCATCGATGCCCGCATTTCCTTCCGCAGCTGCAGCCGGGGCAGGAGCAGCTGCAGCAGCTCGGGATGCCAAACAGCAGCGTGGCGCTGAGCAGCCTGGACGGGATTTACATCGGCACCGAGTGCCTGGTGGCTCTGTTTGCCACGCTGGGCAACCTCCTGGTGATGTGGGTGGTGAGGCTGAACGCGGCTTTCCAGAACACCACGCTCTATTTCATCGCGTCCCTGGCGCTGGCCGACGCGGCCGTGGGGCTCCTGGTGATGCCCCTGGCAGTCGTGGTGAGCCTGGGCATCGCCGTGCCCGCCGCCAGCTGCCTCTTCATGTGCTGCCTGATGGTGGTGTTCACCAACGCCTCCATCCTGTCCCTCCTGGCCATCGCCATCGACAGGTACCTGCGAGTCAAGCTGCCCACCAGGTGAGGCTGCCCCCCCTGCTCTGTCCTCCTCTCTAACCTTTCATTCCTTGGATGCTCCTGCCTCAAAGCCCAGCTGAGATGAGCTGTCCAGAGAGCCAGAGATGCTCCTGAAAGCTCAGCGTTCTCAGGTGTCATCACTGATCAGAATTTGGTCACAGGATGTGTCTGTGGGCAGACTGTTAAATTGTCAGCACTTTGGTTAATTGCATAGGATGCTGAGTGTGTTATAGGGTGGGGTTTTTTTAGGTTTCTGAGGCTTGTATTTTAAATAACACTCCTTTTAGTATTTGCTGAAAATACAGTAGTAACAAACTTATTAATGGTTAACTGAAATTACTGACTGGTTACACTTAAATGAAAAGGACAAGCTAGAAAAGCAAAGCTGAACCTCAAGCATCCAAGAAGTCATATTTTATAATGAGAAAGGACCTATGAAGCTGAAGAATGAATTTTAGCCCTACAAATGGCATAAACCAAATAAAAAGAGGAAGCTACACCCAAGGAAGCCAAGAAATAAGATAGGACTTCCATCAGCAGCAAAGCAATATCCTGGCAAGAGGAGAACTAAAATCATAATGAAACAAGAAATAAAATAGATTAAACATCCAATTTTAAACAAGGGAACTTAAACACAGTTCTTACTGATGCTGCAAAGTAACTGTTACAAATGAAGAGTTAGGGCTTGTCTCAAGATAAAATTTGATTTCCCCACAAAAAATAAGTTAATGTTTTATTTTCTAACAATGATCCTGCAGTACCTGAACAGGTGAGTTCATCCTTAACTACTCTAAAACGCTTCTCTTTAACACGACCTGTGACTCTTTCCTTACAGATATAAAATAATCACGACAGAGAGGAGAGTTTGGTGGGCCCTGGGGCTGTGCTGGTCCCTGTCCCTGCTGGGAGGGCTCTTCCCCATGTTTGGCTGGAGCAAGGCAGACCCCAGGAGCTCCAGCTTCCTCAGGTGCCGCTTCCTCTCCGTCATGAGGATGGATTACATGGTGTATTTCTGCTTCTTCACGTGGACCCTCGTGCCCCTGCTCATCATGTGTGCTCTGTATGCTGAGATCTTCTACATCATCCACACAAAGCTGAGCCAAGGGACCAGTGTCAGAGGGGCTGGGGCTTTCTATGGCCAGGAGTTCAAGACTGCCAAGTCTCTTGCACTTGTTCTCTTCCTGTTTGCAATCTCCTGGCTGCCTCTGTGCATCATAAACTGCGTCTCCTATTTCTACCCTGAGTCTCAGATCCCCCCATGTTTGATGTACTTGGCAATCCTCTTGTCCCATGCCAACTCTGCCATGAACCCCATTGTCTATGCCTACAAGATAAAGAAGTTCAAAACCACGTACCTTTTGATTTTAAGGACCTATATCCTGTGCAAAAAAACAGACCCAGCTCCTACAGAGCAAACAACAGACCCACAGTCATAAATAAAGGTTGAACCTGCCAGTGGGTACCAGAGCATTGATAAACCACCTGGCTTCTCTAAGAAACTCTTGGGAAACTGCAGCAACCTGTGGATCTGAAGCTGCTCTAAAGCTGTATGTGAATATATATCTTTATGTAATAACATTTCTAAACACAGAAGATGGAAATTTTGTCTAGTTGGGGGTTTTGGGTTTTTTCAACATGAGGATTGGTTGAGTTGATTGAAAACCAGGATGTGTTCTTTGCTGTTCATAATCCAGCAGCTCACAAGCTCACTGACTGCTCTCACACCATTTGTCTTGTCTGTGCATTCAGACTAAACTTGAGTCTGGTCAGCTTGTGCTTCAGCCAGTGTTGTCACATTTTCATGAGTAATAATAAATAGATGGATTTTACATTAATTTGGCCTGCTGAGTCCTCCCATGACAATCAGAAAACCCTGCCCAGTTTCAGTCAATGTCCTGCCTGGGATGGCACAGAAGTTGCAGAAATTGTTACACCACAGCTGACACAGCCCATATTTAGGGAACATGGGTCAAACTGAAATGAGGTTGTTAAAGGCCAGGCTCTTTTTTTCTCCATCTTTGAAAATAAAGGTGGTCTAGAAGAAGCAGGAAAGGGAGTGCATCATTCTGTTCCTTGTCTTAGAGTGTCTTGGCCTCTGCTCCTCCAGCTGAGATCAGGCACCTCATTTCTTATCTGAGCTAACCCTTGTCCCAGGCCAAAGCTCTGCCCAGTTACACAGCTCAGCTCTATCAATAAACAAGCCAAAGGAAGCCACTGCACAAGGATATCAGAAGTTGCTGCAGGTTCTCCTTGAGCAGTGATGGAGCCACTTGCTTTCAGTAGAAAAACAGGTCCCATCTAAAGACGTTAGAATGAGGCACAGGGAACTTTGCTGATGTGTTTTGGATAAATTGAGGGAAGAAGGAGCAAAATTGCACCAAATTCCTGACAGGCTGCCTGGCAAACTCCAAGAGGATGAGGCACAAGGATATGGAGGAAGAACAGAGAGGACTGAGAGCAGAGCAGTCCCAGGCAGCTGACCCTGCTCACCCAAGGGACCCCAGCCCACAGCTCAGCTTCTGCTGAGGGAGGGAGATGCTGCCCCTGTTCTCTCTGTTAGAGCTCGAAGGAACTGCCATGACTGAGGTGAGAGCAGGGAAAACCACAAGATGTTCTGCTGACTCTTTGAAAGTCTGTGGCCAAACCCACAACACCCAATTTCGCAGCATCTGGTACAGGTTTCCATGGTCCCCCGAGGTTCTAGAAGCTGCTGGGAGGAGGAGGCAGGAGAGCCCAGGGTAGGGGGTAGGAGGCAGGAGAGCCTGGGGCAGGAGGAGGCAGGAGAACCCAGGGCAGGAGAGCCTGGGACAGGGGGTAGGAGGCAGGAGAGCCCAGGGCAGGAGAGCCCGGGACAGGAGAGCCTGGGGCAGGAGGAGGCAGGAGAACCCGGGGCAGGAGAGCCCGGGGCAGGAGAGCCCGGGACAGGAGAGCCCGGGACAGGAGAGCCCGGGACAGGAGAGCTCGGGAAAGGAGATCCCGGGACAGGAGAGCCCGGGACAGGAGAGCCCGGGACAGGAGAGCTCAGGGCAGGAGAGCCCGGGACAGGAGAGGCCAGGGCAGGAGAGTCCGGGGCAGGAGAGCCCGGGACAGGAGAGCTCGGGACAGGAGAGCCCGGGACAGGAGAGCCCGGGGCAGGAGAACCCAGGGCAGGAGAGCCCAGCGGGGTGGGCAGAGCTGAGCCCTGCTCGGTGAGCGGGGCTGGAGGCACCGCAGCAGCACCAGGAGCTCAGCCAGTCCCATCCCCGGCTTGGTGCTGCCATCGGGTGGCACCTCCAGCCCTGCTCCTCGCCAGCTCTGACACAGGCACCGTGCTAAATTATCCCCGTTCGTGAAAAGGGAAGGATTTTACACTGTACTTAGAACACTGTGGGTAATAACGAGCGAATGAACATTGACAGAGATTTTGGCTGTCACACTGTGATCGTGCATTTCTTTTATGGGAGCCAACCAGGAAGCAGAGATTTGCATACAAACACTTCTTTATCATCACTTCAATAACAGAAAATAACTAAGCAGTGTACTTGGCAATCAAAAAAAAAAAAAAACCCTAACCCAGAAAATGTTAGGGTTGGTGACAGAAAAGGGAAACACAAGGGCATACATGTGGATAGATACAGAGAAATATTTTCATTTCTCAATTCTCTCTGGTAGTTTTCACAAACTGAAACTTTACAAGGGCAGGAAGATTTCTACAGATGAGGAAATCCTGTATAGAAACTCCATTTGCCCACAGCTGTTGGCAGCCAGTTTGGAACAGGAGACAATTTCCTGTGATAACTACAAAAAGAGCTGTGTTACAGAGGACATGAGGGCATTCCCAGGGCAGGCCCTGGTGGAACATCCTCACAGCTTCTGATGTCCAGAAAATGGGAACATTTTTATTCCATCTGGAACTTCCTCATCACACAGGCAGTGATGTCTGGCCCCGCTGGAAGACCAGAGTGCTGTAGGTCACTTCACTCTGGGGATGTGAGAGAAGCCACAGACATTAGAGAGTGCACAAGCACTGCAGCTCAGCAGGAATTTCCCACTTCCAACCTGTCCTCAACACCCCACACCATAAGCAGCCTGTCCCTGCATGGGGAAATTGGTAAATGCTGGTGCATCCCACTGCTCAGTCTGGCTCAGGGTTCAGGTTCAATTCTCCTTTAGGGGCTGCCAAAGAATCAGTATCACAGAGGAAAACTGCAGAAATGCTTCCACTTGAGAAAGATTTCTCACAACCTGTCTAGTCTGTGGTTTAGATAAGCCCCAGAACCCCTGAAGTTCCTTGTCAAAGCAACTGCTGAGTAACAGTGGAGTCTCAAAGCTGAATTTTCTCCCTCCCACCCCAAATTAATACTTACCACACTGTCAAGAATGTGAAATATCTGCATAAAGCATTAGAAATGAAAGCTGTGACATTTACCTGGGTGTTCCTAAGAGATTCCTCAGCTGCCATATGGGAGAAATCTTCCTCTTGTAAATTTTGGTGGGATCTTTTATAACCTAGGAAAGAAAGGGATTCCAGTCTCAGCTTTTTGCCCTGTGACTGGAGACAGCAATGCAAGGGAGGCTGGAGAGGGGTGACAGACAGGTGATGTGTAACCTCTGACACAGACCTGCACAGCAAAGTGGCACTTGGGGCTGCCCAGTCCCTGCCCACCTGTTGGAAGTGGCCAGGATGAAAGGGACTGAGGAATTCAGGATTAGGATTAGAAAAGCCCACAGCCAACAAAATCCCCCACAACTCATCAGTGGCAAAGTGAATTCTTTCCTGAAAACACCACTGGGATGATTCATGAGGAGTTACTGCCAGGGATGAGCTGTTTCATCAACACAGAGTTTTTCAAGGCAGACATTATTTGAGCCACTATCTAAGTAAATCCTGCAGTCACCATCACTCTGCTGTTACACCCTCGAGTGTGTCACTCACTTTTCCTGAAGAGGAAGATGATTGCAAAAACCAGGACTGTCAGGAGGATGCCAGAAATGAAGGCCAGTGACATGTACAGTATTTCATGGCTGTTGATACACAGAAAATCCTGTCAGAATCCCCAGTTTCAATAGAGGGATTGAAGCATCAGTAGTGCTCAAATTCATCAAACTTTATGGAGTGTAACATTTATCCCCAGCCCCATGAGATTAACATGTGTGTATCTGCATTGAGCACCTCTAGGGATCACCCATCCAGTGCAGACTAGGAAATTCTAACCAAACTTTAACCCCCCAAGATGTTAAATATATGATATATAACCCTTCCCTTGCAGAAGGAGGCTGAAGTCTCAGGGAACTCTGGGTCTGAAGCCAGGAAATAAAGGTGCAGCATTTACTTATTAATCCAGCAGCTGACTTCTGCAGCTTTGAAATCATCTGTAGGGGTGTGGACAGTGGTGGTGACAGTGGTGGGGACAGTGGTAGTAGTGAAAATGGGTTCTGGTGTAACTGCAACAGAAAAAAAAAAAAATAATCATAAGCTTGTTTTAAAACGTGCAAATTTCTGCAGTAGCAGTACAAGCAACTAGAGCCACATGGGAGGCTGTGTCTGTACAGGCTGTCTGAAAGTGGAACCAGCAGACAGGAAAATGCTGCTGTTCAGAGGATGAGTGTGCCAGGCAGCCTCTGGCAGCCATGCAGTTCTTCCCCAAACAGCCCAGTGCTGAGCCTCCCCCACAGCCCCTGGGCCAGGACATCACCTCTGACAGCCACACTGCAGCTGAGGAAATGCCTTCAAAAATAAAATACCTGAAACTGGTTTTGAGGAAGAGCTTCCCATTCTCTCAGAGCTTTAATTGACAGGAAGAGAAGCTGAAAGAGAGTGACAAGGGTTATATTTATGTACTTATAAGCAAAACAAACCCGTCATCCTCTTCTAACTCAAAAGACTTGATTTAGTTTTTATCCATTTCTTGGAAATTTTATAGAAGTGGCACAAAGGCACTGAAACCAGGCAGTTCCTCAGCATCAGCTCCTTCCTTCCCAGTGTCTTGTTCCTGAACACAAAAATTCACTGCTCCCTGATGGGCCTCCTCCACACAGAAAATGGAAGATATTTAATGACTAAAAAGCACCTACAGGATTATTTTTGCAGCAGCTAAAACCCTATGAACATTTTCATAATCAGAAGCAGCTTTGAAAAGTTCCTCCCTTGATGTTTTTAAGTTAAATTGACTTTTCCCACCAAAACAGGAACAGTAACTTTCTTCTCAAATTTGGGTGTGGAATCTTAGAGATAAGGATTCTTAAAGATATTCTGCTACAAACTCCCTGCACTGGCATTTCTCACCACATGCTTTGCAAACTGCAGATTGTGAATAATGTGAAAATATTACAACAACATGAAAATAAACACCCTGTTCTCTGCTGCTGCCACTTTTCCTAGTGCATCCCATTGTTGCCACATTCCAGAGGAGTCAAAACCATGAAACCTCCCAGTTTCCCACACCAAACCTCACAGGGTGCTGTTTCTGTAATAATAAAAGAAACAAGAAATGATACAGCTCCATCTTACCTCCCTCCCACCATGGAAATGCTGCTGGAAAACTCCCCAAGTGTCAGCACACCAGTTTAACCACTTGCTTTGTGGGGAGAATCTGTCACACCAGTTAAAAGCTCACATGTCAATCCGATGTGGCTTTACACAATTGTGGAAGTTAAGCAACTTCACTTTTTTATTTAAATTGACAAGAAACAGGAAACCATGAAAGACACCTGCATTCTCTGGAACTGTTATTCTAAAAAAAGTAAGGCAGTTTCAGCTTAGGTTGGCTTGAAGAAAGGTTCTTGTTTCTGAACACCACGATTTTGGTGAAGTGGTGCACTGGAAGTGTAGGAAAACCGTGTTTCTTAATCCTGAGAAATGGGATTGTGGGCACACCCCAGTCTGCCCACTTGGGTTTATGGACTACATAAATCACACCTCAGCACAACAGGAGGAGTTTATTTGTGTGTGTGCTTTGCTGGGACTTTGAGTTTTAACTAATTCCTTCAGGGAAAAGCCTCCTATAACAGAAAAAGGACTTATGAAAGTCCAGAAAATCTCCTCTGGAATAAATTTACCCATTTCCCTGTTTTTAAACTGAAAAGCAGCAGAGGGCAAGTTTTTGAGGAGCTTTTGAAACATTTCCTGCCCACTCTTTTCCCAGAACCCAAACCCTTTCAACACTACACGAGGCTTTATGGTGAAAGAGTTTCCAGCTCCTTTAGAGAGCAAGAACATTCACTCAGAGCCCCTCCAAACATGGGGCCAGGTGAAAGGGAACACAAATCATCCTGATGTTAGAATGTGTGTACAAGAACAGCAGGCATCTGGGGTTGCTATCACTCAGAATTTAACAGAGGGATCAGTTTCAGCACAATTTTTCTCATTGAAGTTCTGTATCTTTGGAAGACAGGGATCCAACAGGATCTCACACACTGTGGTTTCAACTCATCCCCCCCACAAACCAGCTGTAGTAGTTGGTGTGGCCATCCAGCCACTTCAAACACAAACAGGCAGGGACTGTTGCTTAGTGAAAGACAGCAGAGGGTTTTTTTGTCTGTTTAATGATATTTCAGAGTCATACAGTTTCCAACAGGAGGTATTGGGACATGTCAGTGGGCTCAGACTGCTCACACAGCTGCATGGGCACTCTTGGACAGCGCCTTCAGGTCCATGATGCACTTGGCAATGCTTTCCTTCTGCTGCAAGAGACAGGAAACAGCCTTCAGGAGACATTTCAACAGGCAAAACAAACACTTAAGTGCATTTCAGGTAAATCTTTTTAGACCTGTAAGTTACTGACTAAGAGGGATGCAATTATAGCTCATCAAGTCAGAGATTCACATCTAACAAAACACAGATTCATGGAATGCCAGAGGGTTTGGGTTGGAAGGGACCTCAAAGCTCATCCAGTCCCACCCCTGGCCAAGGTTACCCATCACCTCATGAGCCAGGACCCCTGAACAGCAAATCTTTGTGCAGGCTAAAACGTGAGGCAGGTAAAACCCAGCAAGTACCTGCTGTGGTGTGATGCTCTGAACAACGTTCTTCTCCACCCACTGGATCATGTAGTCCTGCTCCTTCTGCCTCTTCAGGTTCTGCATGGCCACCTGGTAGTCCAGCCTCTTCTTCACCTCGCTGTACACCATCATCAAGCGCTCCCGGTAGTTGGCTTCCAGCAGCATTGCAATGTTGTTCTGCACAGAGCAGGAGACACGAGGTTGGGGACTGGCAGCAGACAGTGTTCTGTGCCAGGAGTGCCCCAGCAGGGCAGCGCTGCCCTGGGCTCTGCAGCAGCAGCAGCAGCAGCAGCAGTGCTGCCCTGGGCTCTGCAGCAGCAGCAGCGCTGCCCTGGGCTCTGCAGCAGCAGCAGCAGCAGCAGTGCTGCGGGCTCTGCAGCAGCAGCAGCAGCAGCAGCCTGGCCTCTGCAG
>WEIU01007384.1:11443-28596 GCA_013389925.1 Aegithalos caudatus | reverse complement strand
GTTTTTTTTTTTGGTAACAATGATTGTCGCAATAATAGGGAGAGCAGAATTTCCAGAGTGACTTCTACATTTTGTGTATATATAGGCTGCTTTGGAATCCCATCCATCAGCACTCAAGACTTTTGACTCTTCCACCCCAGCAATCAACAAACTCTGAATAAGAGGTAACAAACCCCCACAGAGTACTATATGGAATAGAAAGGCTTAATAACATCTCTGTAGACTCTTAAAACCATGGGTATGTGAGCAGTTATTTAAAAGGAACTTATCTAAAGAAAACATAAAATATCCAAGAAAAGTCTAAACTATCAGCTTTCCAGAAGTCAGTGAGCCAGTAAGTATCAGACCTTTGTGAAAAGGGACCTGCACTTATCTGCAGAAATGTAATTTGAAATACTTGTTTTGGTGTGCTTTATCACATTGATGGTGTTTTCAGTAACATTACCGTGTTTATGATCCCTCATGTGACAAGACACAGAATAGTAAAAGAAGATGAGGTCTTGGCAACGTAATTCAGAATGTCTGGAGAGTATGAAAACAGCATAAAGCCTCTGTTCTAAAGATTATGGTTATTTCTGCATTTTCAGGCATGGATTTGAATTTAGCTAGCTGGGCAAATATGTTGTGTGCAAGATTCTGTATTTTTTTCAGTTTAATTTGGGCAGAATTTAGGTGTTGTTACATTTAAAGAAAACCTATACAATATGTTTATGTGTACACAATTTTTACTACTGTGTGTTGGTGAATATTGTATAGCCACTTCCAGCAGCTCCAGAGGCCCTAGGCCATAGAAATTCAGCATTTATAGACTCTAAAGAATAGCCCCTTAATATATTTAATGTATGTCACTGGAGTTTTGGGATGGATTTTTTAATGGTTTTTAAGTTGAAGACTTCCTGTATTATGCTAATACTGGAACATAATGACAAATAATGCCTGTAGCAGCTGCTTTGCTCAGCAGTTGTTCTGAGCTATGGAGATTACTCTGACACAGATTAGCTCTGTGTCCTGATTTCCACACCCTAGACTAACAAAATGGTTAAGTGTATATTTGACAATCAGCATCTGCTCAAGTCCTGCTGATTTAACTTGAAGGATTTCTATGAAAGCTGTAGCAAGGATATGATCTGCTTAAGTAACAGTACGAACAGAAATGTTTGGTTTGCCCATGTCTCTGAGTACAGACCCATGGTTTTGAAAGTTTCATGCAGCAAACTATAAGCCATATCTTGGCTGCTCCTGACACCTAGGCTGCCTAGAGTAAAGCTAAAGTGATTTTGCCTATGCAAGATAAAAGAGGACTTTTATTTAGAAGGGGAACTAAGTATTAAAAAGTCTTGTACAGAGTAAAAAACAGATTTCAGAATTAGAGAAATGACACAGACTTTTCCAGGAGACTGCAATACAGAAGATTACTTGAATTTGAAACACCTTATCCCTCTATTTTCACAACCACAGTTTTACCATTGTACATTGGTTTTGATAAAGAGGTGATAAACAGAAAATTTGTCATATGGGTGCCACCATCAGGCTGTAGCTAGACCATTGCTGATGCCACTGATTAAAGGGATGCAAGCAGGTGTAACTCTCATCCAATCTTGACCCTCTTGATTCTGTATCTATTCTGTTTGTTGCACATCTGTGGGGCTGTATGGTGAACTCTTTGGGGAAGGTTTTACTGCTGCTAATATCTATACTATGTTTAGAAATATATGTTCTCAGAATAATTTGGTAACATAATTTGCAATGTTATTTCTAGGAGGAGTGTAGACAACATTTTAAAAGTTTAATATACAGCTACTGAGCCATTGTATGCCTTGTAACCACAGCCTCTTCTGTCAGATCTACACTACTTTGTATTAGAGATTCAACACAATGCATTTTATAAAGTTAAACTTCACTTTGTCTAGCAGTGACTATGGCAGACTGCTCTTCTCCCAACAGTATTTGTAATAGACTTTATTTCAGGAGTCCCCTTTTTAAGTCCTGGTATACTCATATGTGATACTGTCTCCCATGATATTCTCATAGGCAAGCTCCAGAAATGTGGGCTGGACAAGTGGATAGTGAAGTGGATTGAGAACTGGCTAAATGACAAAGCTCAGAGAGTTGTGATCAGTGGAGGAGTCTGGTTGAAGCTTGTGACTAGTAGTGTTACCTAAGGTTCAGTACTGGAAAAGTGTTGTTTAACTTATTAATCAATGTTTGGATGAGGGGCCAGAGGCCTCCTCAGCAAATTCACTGATGGCACAAAGCTGGGAGGAGTGGCTGATACCCCAGAGACTTGTGCAGGCCTTTAGAAGGACAGATCAGAGAGATGGGCAAAGAAGAACGGTTTGTAACTCAAAAAAGGTAAATGCAGGCTCCTGCCACTGGAGACAAATAACCACACCAGGACAGGCTGGGGGCTGACCCGCTGTAGCGCAGCTCCAGCAGCATGTCCTTGTGGCCAAGAAGGCCAAAGGTATGCTGGGGTGCATTAGGAAGAGCATTGTTGCCAGCAGGTTGAGGGAGGTGATCCTGCCCCTCTGTTCAGCCCTGGTGAGGTCACATTTGAGGTGCTGTGTCCAGTTCTGGGCTCCTCAGGACAAGAGAGACAGGGAGCTCTGGGAGCAGGTCCAGTAAAGGACTGTGAAAATGATTAGAGAACTGGACCGTGTCTCTTACAAGGAAAAGCTCACAGAACTTGGACTATTCAGAGAAAAAACAAAGAAACAAACAAACCAAAAACAAAAACTGAAAAGGAACTTCATCAATGGCTATAAATATTTGAAAGGAGGATGTCAAGAGGATGGATTCAAGCTCTTCTCAGTGATATCAAGCAATAGGACATGAGGTAACAGGCACAAACTGGAACACAGGGAGTTCCACCAGAATACGAGGAAGAACTTCTTTACTTTGTGGGTGACAGCACTAGAACAGGGTGCCCAGAGAGATTGTGAAGTCTCCTCTGGAGATGTTCAAAAGCCATGTGGACACAACCCTGATTAACATGCTCTAGGAGACCCTGTTCGAGCAGAGAGGCTGGACTAGGTGAATTCTGTCATTCTGCGATCCCTGAATAACAAATAGCCAACAAAGGCTGTGCAGACCCAACCTCATTTGCCAGTATTGGAAATTAGTAAGGGCACCACATACTTTGTTGTCAAAGGAACACCTTTTTCTTGCAGTGGGATTTTCAAAGCTACACTGAATGCATATGGCTTTATGAAACATCTTTAAAAAAGCAAAAGATCTACTCCATTCAACTTAGTCAGAAACGCAATGTTTCAAAATTTATTAAATCATTAGGTTGTGTTAGAGGGGGAAAGAAAGAAATACATGTGGAACAGAACACTTACCAAGAAACTTCCAGTCTTAATGTTGATCCATAGTACTATAAAATACAGAAATACTCTCAGTGGTATAAGGAATGAAGTCTGGCTAGTCTAGAAGTGATTTCAAATTTTTTTGTCTATTTTGTAGTAAAAATGTATGTGCTAATACTGAATCAACCCAGTATTACAGTCTGTTGCAGTAGAATAAGAGTTTCCCCAGGGATGATGTGAGAAACCTTGTCATGAATGCACAACTTGCTCATTGGCATAATCTTGTCCTTTCAGTCAGGAGCTAATTATTGCTCTTGCAATTGAATCACTTCCTCAACTTAGGTAAAATATTCAGCAGTCCATTGTATAAGGTTATAACAATTTTGCTACCAGTGTCTACAAATTGATTGTCATAGTTATTTAACATCCACCCAAATGTGATAGTTCATAATAAAAAATTTACACTGCAGTAAAGAGAGAAAGCCTAGAGAATGAAACTACTGACTCAAAAATTGGTCTCCAAGAAATCAAGACAATCAAAGTCAAATTAGTATTTTGCATTCAAAATAAATGTCATGAGCATCAATATGTAAACACTGTTAATAAATCTGTGCATTTCATTTCAAGTTGTTGTGTAAATATTGCTTAGGTTTAACCCACCTGATAATTATTTTTAAAGGATAACAATAGGACAGCTGTGCAGAGAATACACAGTGGTTTTTGCTAATGACCAAATTAAAAATAAAAAATATATGATCATTCAAATTTTTGATAGTCCTTTTACTGTAAACTACTATTACTATAGCTGAGTAATTCTTGTCTTTGACTGGAAATTAATACACACTATGTTCTTAGAAATGGGAAAATAAATTCAGCCATGATGTACTGATATCAAAGTCATTATTTTGGAATTCAAACGTTAATTCCTCATTACATGAACAGACTGACATGAAAACTTTATTAATTCATAATTATTTTAGTGTTTATGCCATCAAATACACTTAGGAGACACAAACAAAAGTAGCATTCCTTGGTCAGAGCAGTCAGAAAACATCCACTGGACAGGGGGAGACTACTGCATTACTTCTTTTAAATCTTAAGATTTCTTTATCTTTTTAATAAAGCTTAATGATTTGTTTCCTCTTCTTCTGAAAATATGTTTTTTTCAACGTGGAATAGACAAGCAATGGCTACTAGTGCATGTGTTATACAGATATGTTTGAGTTAGCACAGACAATCAAAAATTAGTGATAACTGCTTAGATTTTATTAAACAAGATCCCAAATAAATGCACAGTTTCACTTGATTTTCTCAAACTACAGCTAGTTGAAATGAAATTTGAAATCTCCCACCCCACTGCAATGTTTTGATTTTTTTTTTTAATTGTGTACTTTTACCATAAGACTTTATTATCCTGCTACTAGTCCAATTTTCATAAGGCGTGAAATACAATAAGGTTGAATAAAATATAAAAGTGATAAGGGCAAAGATGAATCATCCAGAATTGAGGGATGTCTTAAGCCAGATTTTAGATCCAGAAAAAGTCTGTATGTTTTCTGTACAGATCAAGGAGGAAAATTCTTACTGGGGATAGTTTGATGTGTAGACATCACCTGGTTACCAGTTCCACTCCTACAAATGATGAGTTGTAAGATAAAACCAGACAGAAATGTTGTGGTAAACTGAGGGGGGTTTGCTAAAGGCTAAAGGGGCACTGATGCAGAAAAATGGGAGGAAGCTGTTTGCAGAGGCATAGGAGGCATCCCAGCAAATCATGCCTTTGTGAAGACCTAGGGGTCTGGGCTCCTAGGGAAATCCTCCTGAGCGGATCTTGTGAAGCAGGAAGAGCAGTGAAGCAAGAAAATGTTCATGGCATTTATTACTCTATATATTTGAGCTGTGCCAAAGTTGACATTTTGGCCATACAAAGACTTTTAAATTGCATGGATATCTGCTTTTTTTTTTTTTTTTTTTTNNNNGGGGTTTTTTTGTTGTTGTTGGTTTGGTTTGGTTTGGTTTGGTTTGGTTTGGTTTTTTTTTGTATATTCCCAGTGACCAGCTTTCTAGTGTAAGGGAAGCAAGGTGAGGTTTAAAACAAAAGCAAAATCACTAGACTGCTTAGGAAGTCTTGATTTGTCTTGATGGAATAAGAGAAAGATTTTATCCTTGTAGGATACATATTTGGCCACAGAGGACAAAACCGGTCCTGAAATATATGCAGATGCCTCTCACAAGTCAGATATTGTGGGATTCAAGAGACTCAATCTAATGAACATGGAGCTTTGGCATAAAAAATAGGTCATTGAGGATGCTGTCATGGATATCTACACTGACATGAATCTTTGGAAATATATGTGATGGCAATCAACTAAAAGCAACATATTGTCATTACATCTGCATCTCACTGCAAGACATGTCTAAATTAATTTGGTATTCAAATCTGATCCATTTTAAAAGCAGAGAATTCTCAAGAAGGAGCCAAGAGAGATGAAATATCGTGCTAGCATGAGAAGTTGGAAAATAAGAGTTTACACTGTTCTTCAAATAGAAAGTTAAATGTTAAATTGCATCCTATGAATATGAGTAGTTAGGTATAGGCATTACCTGGTTCATGAAGAAATTTGTCTGCTTTTGATGTCCTCATTTTATTGTTCTGAAAGCAAAGTAGGCTACCAAGGAAAGAGTGTGAACATCAAATAAGAAATAAAAATATTTATAGTATTATAATTGCTAGTCTTTTAAATGGCTTCTGCTTTTACCAGATAAGAAATTTGGGTTTTGGCAATATCTGGTGCAGATAAGTGAAAATCACATTCAAAGTTTATATAGCAGTTTTGCTTTCTGGCAGATCAAAGTTCTCAGCATCTGAGACATCAATCAGCTACAGTGAAAAGACAAAATATTATCATGGGTCCAGAAAATTTTTGTACCCTTTATGCTTCAAGACAGTATAGAAAATTAAATTTAGGCTAAGTTGAAGATAATGGTATAGTTAATCACTCAGTTTTAACATTCCAGTCCAGTGCAAGCAACACTGCATATTGGATCATGAGACGAAAGGCATTCACAGGTCAGACTGCACGGTACAGGGAAGTTCCTGCACAATAGGGCATGTGGTGGGAAACATGAATGAGCTGAGGTTCTCTCTGGAGATTACATTCTCTGCTAGCTGCTATACACTGCTTCCCTCTCATCCATTACAGAAAATTTCTCAGTAGATCGACCTTCTGTGTCTGGAATAGAAGAAAAATTGTAACTGAACTGTAAAAGCATTACTTGCAAATCTTGAAGCTCAGCAATATGCGAGAAACACAGATATGTGAATTGTATATAATGCTGAAGTAGACAGATCTGAAAATAAGTCTCTGTAAGCAGAGGCAAGAAAAAAAAATTGCGTCTTCTGAGTCTATGCTACCAAATCATTTTGATAATTACATTCTGAAGAAGTCATCTTTGGGTTGCAAGGAACTGTCCCTTCAGTGTTCATTAACAATGGTGTGGGTCAGAGAAAGCCTACCAAAAAAATGTAAAAATACAGAAAGCAAAGGTAAATGGAGACCTGGCTTAGTTTAATTTAAATTGACTTAAAACCTGCTGCGACCAGATTTGTTATAGTTAGAAAACGTTGTATGTTTTTGCACACTGAGGCTGTGGTTGTCTTTGGAGAATTTCATCCAGGAAACTTTGAACATCCCTCCGGATTCCTAGTTTCTATAAATGTGACCAATCCACTTTCTCATTTTGCACAATGCTGGCCCATAAAGAAGTTTTCAAAGAGACTTGAAATATCAGAACTGCACAAAACTGATTCAAAAACTAGACAACAATTAACAATAACTCAACCAAAACTTAAAATATTTTTAGACTCTACATACACCTGGAACTTTATAGTTCATAGCTCCTGAATTGTGCTGACCTTCTATAACAGAAAAGATTTTTTTTTAATGAAAATCATGCAGTTTAAATGGAAAATGACCAGGAGGAATTCTTAACATTTTCTTTTCCCTTTCTCTGCTGGGAAAAAAAAAAAAATGCATCACATTCCAGCATCAACTAAAAGAGAATGTAAATTATTTTTATAATAGTTTTTTCTACTTGACAAAAATAAATAAAAAAACCCAACTATTTGGTAAAGGAAGTAAAGCAGAATTGTCCCCTTTTGTCATTGGTCAAATATATAATTTTTTTCTAGGGAATATTGAGATGAAAACCACATAAATAAATGGAGATTTTTTTGTAGATATGGCTTGAAAAATATTTTTAAGATGAGCTGAATATCTTCCCAAGCCCCCCGGTACTATTGACTAAATCCCCAGTGCTTTGTTTTCTACATTTAGGATCTAAGTGTGCTATTGAGGAGCTGTATACCATCTTATAATTTTATTCAGTGTTTATGCACAGGGACAGCTAAAGATTGACATATTGTCCCCTCTGGATCAGTCAAACTCCAGCGTAGAAACCTAATTGTGTTTGCAGGCACAGGCCCTGACAAGGCACAGGAAAGATGAGTTCATGAACAGTGACACAGACTGTTGTCCACTTGCCTTTGAATGTGGACAGAAAAGCAGGTGTCTGTCTGCACCCTCTTGAAACATAAAGAGCTACTCTAAACTTGCTCTCTAGAAATTCAGCATACATACAACACTTTATTGACAGAGACTACATAACAGATTCAGTGTGCTTGCCTCACTGCTTCTCCTGCAGATGTAATCCTGCAATGTGGCTCATTGTGAGAGAGGATTTTCAGATGCTTATTAAATGCTCTGGCTTATAAAATAGCTCATTTTGTCCCTGTTCCTTGGTTCTGGTTCCTAGAGCCTGCTGCTCAGCTGATGCTGAAGCAGAGAAAGAGAAATGTCTCTGCTAACTACAGGTATTGATATTTATACCATTATCAGACAAGGGCTTTGGCTGATGTGACAGATTAGCTATGGAGCAGGCCACCAGCTGAAGATCAAAGATGGAAAAGAAAGAAGGAAAAGAAGGAAAAACCAAGAAGGAAAAACTCAAGGATAAGGAGTACTTTGACTTCACTTCTCCTCTGCCATTTTTCAATATCACCATAAACTGAGCAGGAATTGGAAATATCTGAAAATGTCTGAAAAACTTGTCCTGTCCTGGACTTCTGGGTTCAATGAGTACGTACAATTCTTATTGGATGTTTAACTTAGGTAAGAGTCTTTGCATATGTGCAGAATAGCTGGTCATTAATGTCTTGAGTGGCTGGCTGAACTGCCAGCTGCTTTCGGCCAGAATGTTGCAGAAAAATCATTTGACAAATTTGTGGAGAATCTCTCCTGGTGGAAATTTCAGGGAGTCCCAGGGATTCTCCTGCCAAAACCCACTGCTAGGCAGGACATGAGTGTTTCAGTATATGCCTCAATTACCAGCCTAGGTGGAAAATCTTTCCATCCCAGAAATCCCCCTATGCAGCTCTACATGAAGAGTTTACCATATAGGTATATAAGTGACAACTAAAATTAGAATTTCAGCTCTATAGACAAGTGTTTGATGGAGGCTGATTATTGCTTATTGCTTAAGGAGCATTTCAATCATTCAGTTGCCTTACTAGCGTACTGTGGAAGCTTCAATTTTTGATGAAAAAAAGTGTCATTTAGAATATATGCTATTTGTAATTAATTTATTTTGTCTGAAGTAAACAAAGTCCATTTGTAAATTTATGTATCTTAAGGTGTTTGATATGCCTTTTCCAGAATCTTCTGTTGAAAAATAATTAGAAAGAATAAAGAAGAAAAGAGACAGAATTTATTGCATTTATACATAAACAGTGCCATTTCTTATTCTGAAATTTCGCATTTATATGTTTTAAAAATCAGTAGTTATGTAGAAAAACAGTAGCTTCTGTGCCAGTTTTTACTTAAATGAATTGACATACATGCCAGAGGATAGAAAACTCTGATTTTTTTATATGTTGTTGGATGTGTCTCGAAAATTTTATTAAAATTTTGCAAAAATAATGCCATCTGGTTATCCATTTGCCCAGTATCAACCATAAAGTAAGGTGGAATAAATATAGTTTATTCAGGCTCACTAGATTCAAACTAAATCAGAAGTTCAATTTGTTTGATCTAGTATAGTAAGATATGTCTGCTGGGATTGATTAAAGTAAAAATACTGAGTGCCACCATCCTAGAGTATATTTCAACATCAAAGATGTTTCACTTAGCTCTTTGAATATAATATGAAGATAACAGATAAAACCATTCTGCAATGCTAAATCATTTGGACAAAAAATGCCTGTAAATTAATTTACACACAATAATAATTCCCTCACACTGGAGTGTCATGGTTTGGCAGATTTAGGAAGTTTTATTTGATGTCATTAATAAAATAATGTCCATTATGGAAAAAATGCTTTTCAATATATTTTATATTAGTACCAAAAATTACAGTGACTGTTACCCATGACTAAAAGAGAGTATTTGTTGGAAAGATTATAGATTAATTGCCTAGGATATATTAATGTTTATAATGTTACTGAAAGTAAAGCAGCTGTAGCATAACCATTGAAAATCTGATCCATATCTATCTCTAACATACCATTTTTTTTTTTTAATTTCAAATGTCAAATTCATAACATTGGAATACTTTCTTCACATGAGCAGCTTTTCAGAACTGGAACTTTCTGAAGCATTTAGGCTATTAAAAATCTAATGAAGTGGTTCTCAGATTTATCTTTGCAAAGTTTATCTTTGTTAGGATGGTGTTCACCTCACAAATGCATAACCACCCAAAAGCTGGTATTGCAACTTAGCTAGATAAATTTTTTAAATATCCAAAAATCCACCCACAAAATAAAAATGAGAATTATTATTTTGGATGCCCTGAAAATTTGACCTAAAATCTAATTACTTTTTTGTTACTTTATCAGAGAATCAAATGTATAAGCTATGGTTGTGAAAATATTATTTACTTTCTTTTACTTTTAGCATTTCAGGGGGTATATACAACTTAAATATCAAAAGTTAAGGGTCTAATTTCTCTCGTGTTTAATTTAAAGAGAGGATAAAAAATTCCAGCAGTGCCTTCTTTCATCCAGCTACCAGATGAGTTTGTATAGGTTAGACACTAAGCTATAATGCTAAAGGGTTTTGCATTATTTTTGATTTTAACAATTTTGAAATATTTTGTAATCTATTAAAGCTCTCTTTTCACAGAAAGTGGGGGGGGGGGGAAAGAGAAAATTTATCTGCATCAGATCTTTGTGAAAAACTGAGAAATGTGTAAGGCTAAATATGTGTTTAGCACCTAGTGCTTATTTCTTGCATCTAGTTTAGGCTTTACATTGTGGTGGTCACTACGACAATTCTGTAGAAAACAGGAGCTGCTGACTACTTACTTTGCACTCAACAAATCAAAAAATTTCCGGACTGCATGAATGACTACATTTGATACATAAACAGTCCATCCTCCTGTGCAGCAAAACAAGCCAGTGAGGAAGAAGACAGTCCTGTCTGAACAGAGAGCTTTGGCTGGAAAAGGAGGGTTTGTCCTTTGGAAAGACGGTTATCACCATGATGAATCTTCATCTTTTGTTTGATGCAGAGGAAAGCACAGTGACAAAGGATGAGAGAAAGGTTTCATTACTTAATTAATTTGACTCAGTATTCAAGAGTAAGTTTTCAGGGTACCCAGCTCCCTGAGTTGCCAGTCATCCTAGAGAAGAGGGAAAGCGTGTGGAACAAAAGTCCCACAATCCAGGGGAAAAGGGTCAGCAGCCTACTACACCAGCAAGACACATACAGGTCTATGGGACCAGATGGAATACACACATGGGTACTCAGAGAAGTGACAAAAGTGCTCAATGAACTGGTTTCCATAATTTTTCAGCAGTCCTGTCTAACTAGGGAAATCCCAATTGACTGGAGGCTGGCAAATATTATTCCCATCTAGAAGAAGGGTTGGAGGGAAGTTCTGGGAAATTGCAGGTCTTTCAGTTCTGGGAAATTGCAGGTCTTTCAGTCTGATCTTGGCTCTGGGTAATGTCATGGAGCAGATCACCTGGAGTGCTACAACACAGCATGCACAGGACAAACAGCAGTTCAGGCCCAGCCAGTGTGGATTTATGAAAGCATGTCCTGTTTGCATCCAGTTGGTGGATATTGTGGATATGGACTTTAGTAAAACTTTTGGCAATATTTTCTCATATAGGTGTTAAAGACTTCAATGGGTGCGCACTTACGTGGGTAAAACCTTGTCTGGATGATAACGCCCAGAGAGTGGTGGTGAATGGACTGAAATCCAGCTGGTGGCCAGTCACTAATGGGGTTCCCCAGGTCTCAGTGTTGGGGCCAGTTGTGTGTAATGTCTTTACAAATTAACTCAGCAAGGACATCAATAACATCCTCAGTGAGTTTGCAGTCAACACCACATTGGACAGGACAGGAGTGCAGATCTGCTGGATGGTATGAAGGCTCTCCAGAGGGATATGGGCAGGATAGATCTATGGACCAAGATCAGCTGTGTGAGGTTAAACAAGGTGAAGTACCAGGTGAACAATCTCCATTTGGGTCACAACCACCTCATGGTCCACAGGCTGTGGACAGAGTGCCTGGAAAGTGGTCCAGAAGAAAAGGGTCTGGGGGTGTTGTTTGATAGCTGTTTGAACATGAGCCAGCATGTGCTCAGGTGGCCAAGAAGGCAAATGGCATCCTGGCCTGTATCAGCAATAGTGTGGCCAGCAGGAGCAGGGCAGTGATTGTTCCTCTGTACTTTGCACTTATGAGGTACTGGAGGGTGTCCAGAGAAGATCAATAGAGCTGAGAAAGAGTCTGGAGCACAAGTCTGATCAGCAGCACCTAACAGAGCTGGGGTTGTTTAGCCTGGAGAAAAGGAGGCTGAGGGGAGACCTTATCACTCTCTACCTGAAAGGGGGTTATTCGTGGTGGTGGTGAAGGAATTGGTTTCTTCTCTTGAGTAGTAAGTGATAAAACAAAAGGAAATGGCCTCAGGTTGTTCCAGGAGAGGTTTAGATTGGATATTAAGAAAAATTCCTTTATGGAAAGGATGTTGAGATGTTGGAATAGGCTTCCCAGGGTACTGGTTGGGTTACCATTCCTGGAGGTATTTAAAAGACATGTAGATATGGCACTTAGTCAGGGACTTGATTTAGTGATAAACATGGCAGTATTAGGTTAATGGTTGGGCTTGATGATCTTAAGGGTTTTTCCAACCTAAATTATTATGTGATCCTATGTGAATATTTTTGTATGCCACTCCTTTCTGAAAACTGCACTTAAGACAAAAATCTGTAGAGAAATATTCCAAGTTTTGGACAGAAAGTATTTATGGAGCTTGTTAGTGGTCTAGGACAAGTAAGTTTAAAAGCAGATGCCTTTTGATCATAATAATTTCCAATTTTCTATTAAATAGCATAAATATTAGCCATTAGACATAACAAACACTGCTTTAAAATACGAAAGTATTGAAATACAATTTTAGGGAGGCACCATTAATAAATATGGGAAATATGTTAATTATACCTTGTATAGATAACATTTGAAACTAGTAAAACTAGTGACCTATCACAATGGTCATGTCTCAGTTTATAAGGATTCCCTGCCAATAGGGCAAGAGAGCATAGTCTTACCTGTGCCAGGAGAGGTTCAAGTTGCACATTAGGAGGAATTTCTTTACAGAAAGGGTGATTGGGCATTGGACTGGACTGCCCATGGAGGTGGTGGAGTCACCGACACTGCATGTGCTTAAGGAAAGATTGGATGTGGCACTTAGGGACATCATCCAGGTGACATTGTGATGTCTGGTCACAGGTCAGGCTCAATGACCTCAGAGGTTATTTCCTCAACCTAATTGACTGATTCTGTGAATACCCACCTAGCACTGAGCCAACACAGTGTGTTTGTAACCTACCTGTCTGATTTACATGAAGGTTTTGTCAAATCCTATTTTCACATTAACTCTTGCTCTTCATGATGTTGTATTTCACAAAGACAATACTGTTTTTGAATTTGTTGGTCTTAAGAGATCAAGCCTTTCTTTCCAGACTCTCTCCTATCTAAATGAAAATAAATTCAAGTGATACAGTGTGTATCAGTACAGTTTTTTTCTGTCAGTGGCTGAAGAAGGGAATGAAAAATCAACTTTCTGACACTGGAATTTATTTAAGACACAGAAGAAATATTCTTACATGCTATTAGCAGGATATAAGAACAATTCATCTGAACTGTTTCTCATGGAGAAGTATGCTTTTACATTTTGCAGAGAGGTAATAAAATGATACGTCTTTTGTTTTTATGTCATCTCTCAGAATTTGTAAAATATTTTAATGTAAAATGAGCCAACCAACTCTAAACAAACAAGCAAATAAAATTGCCCACAAGAGAAGAAAATGTTCAAGGTTATTTTAAAATATGCATTTTTACTTTTGCTACTCTTTATTTAGGTTTCTAGGCTTATGAGCAGAACATCAATCCTGTTTTTGTGGGGTTGTCTTGCTGTGATATCTGTCAGATACTGCCTCACATTGGCTGTTCAAGTACAGCCTGCTTGCTGTATGTTAGGGTACTCAGGTCTGCTGTCTGACTGAAATGGTTTGTATTTTGGGGTTTGAATATGTTGCTTGGATGCTTTGTGAGGCACAGCCTAAAAAGGAACAAAGTAAACACTAGTACTTTACAGATCAGCATGTTGTGTTGTAACTACTTGTTAATGCTCTATAAGAGTAGTACATCTTGTTCCAAAGGGAAACAGCTGAAGGCTATCATCTGAAAGACAAAGCAGTGCAGGCATTGAAGATAGATGACAAAGGCATCCTGGATAATGCAGAACTGACCTTGAAAACTTTTCTTTTACCTGTACTGTCGTATGCTGGTATTAAATAACCTGAAGCTGTCACCCATAAGCCATATCTTGCTCCATAAATTGGGCAGCAGCCGTCCTTACACATAAATGCTGACAATGCTGTTGAAGTCCATACTTCCTTCTGGCACCTGCTGCTTCTTATTCTGCCAACATCACCAACTACTATTGCTTGCTGCTTTGTGTGAATTGCCCTTTTAAATGGGTTCTTCTCCTTTCTCACAACTTGAAATGACTACAGCTCCCAGTTAAATGATCTTCTTTGATAAACCAGCAAAAAAATCACATGTGAGCGAGGCTGCTCATTTTTCTGCTTACCTCTCTCAGCCTGACAGTGAGGATTTTCTGGGTTCTTCTAGCACCAAAGAGGTGAAGTCTTACAGAAGTCTCACTGACTTCAGTATCAATACAGAGGTTTAATTTTTGACACTAATTCATGTAGAAAAAAAGATTAGGCCCACTGAGAAATGTCATGAACAAACTAACCAACCATAAATACAGACTTCCTATAACTGTAGAAAAAAAATTACAATTTCACAGAATTTTACACAGACTGAAGTATAAAAATTTCATTCCCATCAAAGGATATTCACTGGAAAAAGTTACCAAGTTTATTAGAATTTATCTTAATATACTTTTATATATCTTTTAGCAAGAGGAAGTCAATAAATGTGATAGACATCTAGAAGTGTTACATATTTGAATATTGTTTTGCTATATACTCATCAATTCCCTTTAACTACATGGTTCTAAGCCAACATCACAACAAAGATTAATTAGAGGAAAGACAACAGCTTCTCCAAAGGTTAAACAAAACAAGAAAACAAGTACAAAACTCGATTTGTAAAGTAATAAGCAAATTAAGGAAAAAGAAAAACGAAAACACACCGCAGCAAAGGACTGTGACTAGTAAATTTTGGACATTGTGTCTCTGTAACATCATAAATGTCAAGCAGATATTATGCAGCTTAAAGTAAATAAAAAGCAGACTTACACGCATATGTAATAGGAAGTTGCTTTTCATTAAGAATTGTAATAAACAAGCATGGCAATGATCCACACCACAGTCATCATATAAATGTCTGTCTCATAACATTCCTCATTAGCAAAGACTTTTCTTCACAATTAAAAAGTATGAGAAGGCTTATTAGTGCTGAATTTACTATCACTCTGCTATTTCAGTACCAGAGTTGATAAAACAGTCTAAAATAAAAAAGAAAAAAAGCTGTCAAAGGAGTATTTTTTCCTTTTACCAGATGGTGCACACCTTGCATGTTTAGTGATTTGAATTTAAATAAAGAGAAAAGAATATATTTCTTACTACCTGTAGGCTGCGGAATTCTAAAACATATTTGATTTAATATTAATACAGTATGTTTTACCAGATGATTTATTTGATGTACTAAGTAATTTATTTAATCCAGTATCTTGCACGTAATACATGACATACCTACTGTGACAGACAATAAATCTAATTCAGTAAGGCAAAAGTTTAATTCCACAGATTCTTTGCTCTTCTGAATCTTCTGAATAAAGATATATTTTTTGAGTATTAATTTCAGTTTAAACAATTTTAAATCCAGTATTACGCATATTAAGAAAAAGTAAACCTATCTCAAGAGTGAAGAGAAAAAAGAGAACATAGCAGTCTTGTAAATGTGCTTGCATACAAACCACTTGGCTTCAATATGCTGCTCTTGATAAGTGATATTTGTAATTAGGAATATTTCAACAGCTGCTTGTATTCATAAAAATATCAGTAATTTTTAAAGTGCTTTGAATTTATAGTCACACTCTCTTATTGCTCATTAGTTAAAAATAATGTCATGTAGCTGAGGAACAAAAACATTATCATGTATCCATTTACATGCAGTGAATTGGCAAAGATATTTGTGATTTGCCTGTAATCCGGAAATTTTGTTCCAAACTCTTTGACATAAATTATCAATTTGTAGATATCAGAAATTATGTTAAAAGACAGACAAAAGATTCTGGCTTTTTTTCAGTGAGATTTTATCAATGTATCCTGGTTTTTGGTGCATTACTTTAAGCAAAGTTGCATGGAATGACACATTTTGAAGAACTTGTAAACTTTAAATTATATTTCTTTCTAAATAACAAAAAGTTGCATAACAGAATTTTTGAAAAATTTGAGATAGAAAGGTGCTGGTCAAGAAACATGGATTTAGAGCATGAAAAACATTCAAGAAAGTAGGAAAGAGACTGTAAAGAAATTGTAACTGGGATTAGAAAGTTCAGTTTTGATAAGGCACATTTTCCTTTAATGTGGTAGCACAAATAAAGCATTTGCTGCCTCGATTTTTTAAAATGAGTTTTACCTCAACCTTTGTGTATTAGCCTGAAATATAGTAACAATACCTTATGTGTAGTTGAGAAAATTGCATCTCGGAATTTTTCAATCACAATTTCTCCATCAGAACAACAGTACAGTAGTTCAAACATACAGCACCAAATCCTGTCTCCATATGATTCTTAAAAAAAAATTGGATTTGAGTGGAATGCAAGTTGTTGGATCAATAAACTCATTCCACATCCACAATTGGATACTTGACATTTACTGTATTTTATCTGTGGAACCAGGACATTCAAACTCTAGAGTATTTCTGTATTTATTTATTCCTTCAACTTGATGCCACTAAAAGAGAGATGTATGGAAAAAGCCTAAGATTGAGTCTCCATTTATCAGGGCTCACAGATGTAGCACACTCCTAAGACTGGGTTTGTTGAGGAGCTGCTGTTATGCCATATTAATATCTATGTACATTATACCTAGTCATTGGACTAAGTATTGAATAATACACACAAAGAAGGAAGATTCAAATCCCTCACCTATATTCTATAAAATGAAAACGGAATGAAATTCTATTCATTAAACTTTTATTAAATTTAAAACAGGTTAAAAAAGTAAATGATTTACACAGAATCCATGATCTGTCCTGCTGAAGTTGTGTCAAATGGTTAAAACAAAAACAAAACAAAACAAAA
>WEIU01007383.1:487019-515318 GCA_013389925.1 Aegithalos caudatus | reverse complement strand
CCTCTTCCTCTTCCTCCTCCTCTCTAGCCCCTGGCACGGCCGTGGGAAATGGGATAGGGAGTAGAGGACGAGGGGCTGCAAAAAGCTTCAGCTGCCCGCTTCCCTCCCGGGGAGCTGGATACCTGGCTCCATCTCTCCTCTCTCTTCCCTCCAGTGCCCTAGGGCTGGCAGGGGCAGCGCCGCACTCTCTCCTGCCACCGTGCGTGCGTGTTTGCAAGCGGCTGCCGCTCCTCCTGGCTGCTGCTGCTGCTGCTGCTTCTTCCAGACCCACTTTCTCGCCCCCTCGCTCTGTGTCGGGAGAGGTACGTGTCGGATGCTTTTATACTGCCCTGCCTCCTTCCCCTGCTGTCCTCCCTCCCTGCTCCCCCCCTTTTCCTTCGCCCTCTCTGCAGCTCCTGCTCCAGCCTAGCGTGTCCCCCCGCACCCTGCTCCCCTCCTCCCCGTCCCGACCTGCTCCTCTCCGTGCCCTGCTTTGCCAGGACAGCCCCACTGCTGCACCCGCACCCCATCCCACACGCGGCTGCACCTTGCGTCCCGACTGCCCTCTCTGCTCGGCGGGGATGGATCTGCATGGAGGGACACGTCCCTTTCAGTCGGTCTGTGTGTGTCCCTGGTAGGACTCCACTGGCGTTTGACACTCCTCACTCTTCCTCTTGGTTGCTGACCTGTGTCAGTACTGTGGAAAAAGCTTTCTCTCTCAGATGGGAGGCCCTCGAATTTAAAAGTAACGTGGACTTGAAAATATGTGAAAATGAGGGTTGGATTATCACTTGCTGAAAGTCAATATATCAGTGTCCGGTCTGAGGGAGCTCTGTGTGTGCTCAAGGTGCAGCTTGGTGTAACAAGAACAAATACAGCTCAAATCAACTTGAAGCATAAATAAAGCCACCTAACAAAAAAAACCAGGAGTTTTGGAATCTGTTGTTGTTCTTGCACGATTGCAAACATAATGTGTAAAAATGAGGATATGAACAATCTGTCAGGATGTGACTGCTGGGAGGCTGAATTGGTCTAAAATGTCTAAATTGGGGGAAAAGTATCCCCCAGTCTGAAACATTTTCTCTGGAGACCAGTGTCCTCCACAGGGTTTCCTGCAAGGTAAGGGTGACATGTTCTTCCAGCAGTGCCTGCTGGGACCGAGGCACATCATGGGAGCCTTAGCCCACGCTGTGCCCAGCCTGGAAAACTGGCACTTCTGGGGCATGAGGAGAGGCAGAGCATGCAGGAGGTTTCTTGCAGGTCTTGGAGCATCTGAAGGCTGTGGTCGTGAGCGAGTCAGAATGACGTCTCCTACCCTTCCAGTGATAACCACTGTCAGTGATTGCGCAGGAATCAGGCAAGAATATGGTTAAAATAATTGCACTGGGGTATCATTAAAGACGTGACCAAAAGCCACAAGCCTCAAACCCTTCAGATTTAAGGATTTTTGAATCCACAAACATGTTAGCACTGCAGTAGGAATGATCAGCACAGATGATTGTGCAGGGTAGGGACTCCCATGGGTCTGCCCTGAGTGCACCAGAGATACGACTCCCATCTCGTGAAACCACTTGTCAAAAAATACCCAGTGTGGCACCAATGCTCTTGGATCACACAGAGCTATTCCATACTGCACAAAGCCATAACAGCCTGTAGGACTGTCACGTGGCTTTTTAAAAAATGTGGTGCCTTTTTTTNTTTTTTTTTTTTAACCCAAACATTCCTTGGACTAATCAAAATACTGAGAAGATAAAAACACCGATTGCACTTCAGCTGTGATTGCTCAGCCCTGGCTCTCCTGCCACCGTTGCTGTGATCCTGGTGGCAGTGAGCAGAAGCAGGGCAGCTACAGGAGGCAGGCTTGGCAGCCAAGAGGCACAAGTGTCCTGACCATACCTAGTGGCTGTCAGTGGATCCTGGCTGTTGAAGACAACTGGAAACTTGGCACTTTGTGAGTTGTGTATTTCAGAGCTTAATAGTACAAATTGACAGCCAGAGCAAGAGTGAAGGCTCGTAATGTGAAACAGTCTGAGTGACAGTCTGGTTTGAAACACACACACGGGTCTGCTGCCGAGCTCTGGGTAATGCAAGTTCTCCCCTGCCTTATGAAACAGAACCAAAAGACATCTTTATTCCAGATGAGATGGGCCCGTGCTGGTGCGTGTCTCCTCGTGGCACATTAATGCCTTGAGCTGTTGTGCAAAGCCAGGGAGGGACGGAGCAGTGGCAGTGAGGAACCAAAGCCTCTTCCCACTGGAAAAAGTTGGTGTAAAAGTGGCACTTGGGAATGGCACTGCTGCCTGTGTGGCTGTCTGGGGCAGGTGGGCAGGGTGTGCACATACATGCTCTGGAGATGTTTAAATTCACAAACACTGTTCAATCAGCAGATGACTTCATCAATTAATCCAGACAACTGAATCAAGACCTATAGGGGAGATGGATTTAAAAGGAAAGGGGAAAGTTCTTTTTTTCCCAGCTGGGTGAACACTTGCTCAAGCACCTGCCATTTAGTTCCTGGAAAATGAGGTTGGTGTACACCAGGAAGAGGAGATCCATAGCTAGCCTGAGGGGGATACTCCTCCTGGGATATGGTTATGGGCACTCAACAGGGAGGTGGGTCAGCAAGTGGGTCTGACAGTGGTGCTGGGGTAAGAGAGGTGTGCTCCTGTGATAGCTCCTTCCCTGTGAAGGTTCACAGCTCACACCTCACCCCTCCACCTCCAGCTTTTACCTTCCATTTCTCTTCCCTTCAGTGATAGAGGCAGACTCAGCTCCTGTGCACTCCCAGCTCCTTTCCAGTGCCAGGGTGAATGCCCTGAGCCCAAGCCCTTTGATAACCACAGTAGTGCCTGGTCAGGTGCCTGGCTAAGCTCATGTGATGTCAGTCAGTAAGCTGTGGGAGCTCCTCTGATGCCCCATGGATCACAGATACTCCCACACCTCACAGATCCCATGTTCCTCATGGCACAGCTCCAAGTGGCTGTCCATGCTGCACCTCCACCACAGGAGGTGAGGACTCTCTCCTGGGAGGTGTTTCAGGAGCCTGTTTGCTACAGATGTGCCAACAAAAATGCCACTGTATCCTCTTAGTGCCCCAGGCCATCAAACTCTGCCCAGGGATGAATTTGTGATGTCCTTGCTGACATGTCCTGGTGGTGATGCTCCTGTCTCCTGCCGTGGCCACCACAGCTTCTCACCCCACGTGCTGTCCACCACAATGCCCAGGGCCAACCCCTCCTCATCACTGTGCAGGCATCTGCACTTGGTGTTGAGTCCTGAAAACCAAAGTATTGCTGAAGTGAGACACAGCACCTTGCAGAGGCTGGGTGGTCCTAGAGACTGAAATGAACATTTCAGATTGTTTCACTGATTGTACCCTTCTCATTACATCAAATCCTCAGTTTGGATGAGTGGCACCAGGTGACAGCCTTCAAGACCAACATGACAATGGCTGGATAAGAAGGGGAGAGAAAAAAATAAATCAGTATGATATAGTATAAACCAACATAACTCACTTTATATGCTTTATCTCAGAAGTGAGAAGGACCACTGGGTTTTATGTCACAGTATCAAGGCTCACTGGAGTCCTATAGTGAAGCAGTCCCAGGAGTTAAAAATTACTGGTGTTTACCTGACTGTCCACTTTGCCTCTTCACTGTCCATCCTGGTACTGCTCCAGGACTGTGAAAGCCTCCTGTCTGTAAGGTCTGACAGCTTTTCAGAGGAGCATTGCTGGTCCTCAGCCCGCACCCACTCCCAGGATGCCGTCGTTTCATCTTTAAGCCTGGGGGTTGCTTTAAATTTATCAGGGATGAAAACCTGGCTCCACTGAAGTCGTTGGCAAAGCTCCCATTGACTTCAGAGGAGCCAGGATTTCACCCTAAGATGCTTTGTAGATTATTGGTGAATGGAAAGCATACGTCTGGCTTCTCCAGGGTTATTATTGTTGGTGGTGACCTCTGCTCTGGCAAGCATTGAGCAAGGCTGGGTTGAGACAGATGGTTAAAGCTTTCCCTACCTCTTCCCCTGCTTCCTCACAGGGAAGCTTTACGGCTCATCATCTTGGATGCTGCTTATCAAGGAATACCTTCCCGTCGCCTGCCGGTGGAATTTAATGCCTGTTTGCCCACATTCCCCTTCCCCCAACGCCAGGAGATCAGCAGATAGGAGACAGAATGGCTGATTAGCTTCCAGCTCCAACCTCTTAGCTGTAAGCTGCAGGCACACACAAGGGTCTTCTCTTAAAAAAAAAAAAAAAAAAAAAAGGAAAGGAAAAAAGAATAACATTCCCCTGTAGGCAACCTAAGTCTTTCTGTGACTCATGGTTCCTTTATCTCAATAAATCACTACTTGAATAGTAACCACCCTCTTTTTAAATGAACTGATTAGCTTAGAGTTCTCCATTTTCCTGCTTCTTCTAGACTGGTGCTTTTCTTCCCATCTACATATTGTGCCACCAGCTGGGGTCAAGATTTCTGAATTTTGCAGTGCCTGTGTGACAGGCTGGAAATTCAGCAGCCACTTTATGAAAACTTGAAGCCAAACCGGAAATGTACAACAAGTCTGGATTATGGAATATGGAAATGGGGAAAACAGAGAAAACAGTCCAGCCCAGTTCCCCAACTGCTAGGTTGTGTTTTTTAATACCAAATCCTCTTTGTTTTACACTCTGCCACATTTTCACTTTCCAGTGTGCTGCACATTTTTGTACTGGTGATGTGCAACTTCACTGGGGCGTTTGCCAAGCTGTGGCAGTATGGGACTGTGGGAACCAGCACACCAGGCAAGGTTTTTCATGAGTGCCCAAAGACTCCAAACTCTTCTGACTTTCACAAGAGCTTGCCACAAGGCAGTTTTTGCCTCCTTGGAGAAATACAGTGAAACCAGCAAACGCCTTTCCTCTGAAGAGAGTTTTAGCACTGCAGAAGTGCCTGAGTTGGTGTAGTGGAGCTGAGTGTTTCAGAGTAAAGCTCCAGCTCTGGGTTAAGTTACTGTGGTTCCTGGTGGTTTTCTGGCAGCCCTGCCAGCCATGTGGCAGAGCTGGCCCCCTGGTCAGCCGAATTTATCACTAAATTCAAATTATTACATAAAATAACAAATAAGGCTGCAGCTCACTCTTTGCAGCACCCAAACAGGTCTGGTGGGAGCTGAGTACAGAAGAAGGAGGTGATCCTAACACAGCTGATGGCTGAAAAAGCTGTAAATTACCCTAAGGTGTTGTTTGACTGAGGCTTGAATTTCTTGATCATTTCTGACAGGTCTTGTCCTATCTCCAGCAGTGTGGCAGCCAGTGTTTTTGAGAATTTAAAAAAATAAATTAAAGAAATAGAGATAAACAGAGCAATTTGTACTTTCTGCACCTATGGTTTTCAACCCTTCACTTCTGCAGGGAAAATATCACATTATTGGCTCGCAATTGGCTTTTTTCAAAATGATTTTTGTGACTCTGGAGATCAAAAACATAGTAGTAGTAGTAATAATAATAATAATAATAATAATGGAAGCAGAAGGCCAGTTCAGGCTGAAGGATAGCTCTGCAGCAGGAAAGGGAAAGGAGGATTTCACAGTGAATCCTGTGATGGTGGCTGAGATGGAAGGCCTGCCTCCTAAAAGAAGAGTTTACCTGTGTCCATTGCAGAAAGCCCTTC
This sequence comes from Aegithalos caudatus, assembly GCA_013389925.1. Classification (NCBI taxonomy): domain Eukaryota; kingdom Metazoa; phylum Chordata; class Aves; order Passeriformes; family Aegithalidae; genus Aegithalos; species Aegithalos caudatus. The sequence goes on along the minus strand of WEIU01007383.1, from coordinate 509,691 downwards.
ATTCCCAGAGGTAAAGAAAACAGAGCTCTGGATGGCTTCAGATTTTAAGTCTCACTTGTGATTTAATGCTCCTGTAGCACAGCCTGTGCAAAGGGACTTGAACTCCTGTTAGTGAGCTGCTGCACTGGCACAGCCTAGTCTAGCTATTCCTTCTGGAAAGGGGATCAAGGGGTTTTATTTTATTGGTTTTGCTCAGTCAGTTCCTCTGCTTGGAAGCCAACACTTTGTATTTCCTAATATCTTTGTGCTCTGTCAAGTCAAAATTATGCCACATCAGTGAAACATTTGGTTTTGAAACCTGCATATCCTAATACTCCAGTAATTAAATACTGAAGTGCTGAATTCACACTAAAGTTTCTCAGCCCAGTTTTGAGCCAGTGCTTTAGGAACCAAATAGTACTAATGATAAACATTCTCTTCTAGAAAGCAAAGGTTTCCAGGTTAGCACTGCTTACCACAGGCTGACATAGGAGGAAAAATGCCACACTCCTGTCATTACAGAAGGATTTTGTTCAACAAAGGTGGCAGAAACGTGGAGAGTGAAGGCAGCTTCTTTACCTGCCATTTGCCTCTTTCTCTGAGAGCTGCTGGTACCCCAAATCTGAGCCTGATGACAAATGCTGTATTCCCTGCAGACACATCTGAATGATCTGTGACCATTCTTTTAAAACATACATTTTCTGAAATGCAAGGAAAAAAATCTCCTATGGGAAGGAAATCCCTGTTCTGTAGGGATTGTGACAATGTGCTCAGCAATGGTGTTTGGCTGCAAGGAAACAGCAAGAATAGGCTCAAAGTTACTACAGCAGGTGAAGAAATCATTTTAACTAGCAAATGTGTTTATTGCTTTTTGTTAAGTTGCTGAGGTGTCAAATTAATTTCTCCTGGGCTAAGGATGGGCAGTTGGATTAGATGCTCCTTCCAGCAGGGCTGATGTAGAGGCTGTTTTTGTGTCCTCCCTCAGTGCAGTGTTCCTCATAACAGTGCCCATGTCTGTGACACCTCAGTACCTAAAATAATAATGATCTCAACACCAAATAGTGAGGGACACCCTGGGGAAGGTCCCAGCTAGGAGAGGGCAGGAATATTTGGGGAATGTTAAAGGAGGATGACCTTATGTCAAATAAGGCAACAGAGAAAGACAACAGAATCTGGGCCTCTTGGTATTTAATTCTAAGAAAACTGTTCTCTGCTCCCCAACTTCCAGTGTGCTGTCTGGCCAACAAATGTGCACATTGCTGGTGCCCTCAGGCACAGTTTGGATAGCAACAGCTTCACCTGCTGTCCATGGTGGGATGGTGGCAGTCTGAGAGGGCCTGAATGAGATGGTCAGAGCAAAGACAAAAGCTGCAGAAAGCTGCCCAGAGAGCCTTAGTGGAAACCTATTTGGTGCAATGCCAGTAAATAGCAGGCAAGGAGCACAGACACTCCCCAGGTGCTGGAGAAATCACACAAACATCTCTCCTGGTCCTGCCAGAAGCAGAGGTTTTGGGAAAAGTGCTGTGGTTTGGGCTTGCTGGAGGCTCCTCTCTACATGGCTGTGGTGGGTTTACAGCAGCACTCAGAGACAGGGAGGGAGAATGGTCTGAATGTGCAGCCCTTTGGTACCTGCAAAGGAGGAAATCACTGCAGATCAAAGCAGGTGTTTATTCAAGGCAGCTGGCCTTGTCTGTGGAAGATTTTCCCTCCTCTAGGACTCTGAAGACAACAGCAGGTGTGAAACACAATGGCATGGGAAAAGCAATACCTGGAGCTCCACCTTGCTGACCACAGGGTTACTTGATGCTAATGAGCAACTAAGAATTTTATTCTCTATTCATGAGTAACATCCTTGTGCAGCTGGAATTGGCTTCAGGAGGTGGTGCAATGCTACACAAATCCTCATGGAAGGGTTTAGAAGACTGGTACAAAAAAGGGGCACACATCACTGTAAAAATCACAGTGCCCTCTGATCAAGCCTTTATAAAATGGCTCATTTTGTGCAGTTACACCACGTAACAGTGTGTACATTTCCAGTGCATTTTCTTATACATAATGTCATTCTTTCAAAATGTGACATATGTGGGTTTATTGTTGCTGGTGTTTTTTTCTGAATGGCCAACCAGTCTGTCCAGCTGGCAGGGCAGTTGGGCCAGCTTCTTGTAGTTTTAGTTCCAGAGTCACCTTTTCACAAGATTAAAAACTCTGAGGCAGTTTCTAGCCCTAGATCCACAAAGGAGGTTCTTGATAAGCTTGTTGGCTCGAGAAAATAAGAAATGTGTGGCTGGGCCCACTATAAAAGGAAATTCTTTTCCATGATTTACAAATAAATGAACTTCAGTGCAGGCAGCATCAGACCCTGTGTATGAAGAATCTTTTTACTGTATATGGAGACATATACAGTATGAGACATGTAAGTAGAGAGATCTTTTTTAAACAAGAAACCACTTGAAACAGAATGAGAAAGGGAGAAAAGGAGGCCGGGAAAGCAAATTAACCCTTTTTTGACTTCTGGTTCTTAAACTCAAGTAGCTTTTTAGTCAATCCCCGGGGGAGTTCTTCTGTAAAATACTACAATTTACAAGTGGGTTTAACTACAACATGTTGCTTTTCAACCACAGACAGACAGGAAAAGATCCAATTGACACCTGCTTCAGAGGACAAATGGGACACAAGAGATGAAACTCATTTCAAAGGGTCTATTTGTTTGTCTCTTGTCATGGATTAAACCAGGGGGGCTACTATTTCAGGATGGATTCTGCTCCCATTCCAGTTAATGGAAAAAAAAACCCCAACCTATTTGAGTGAATAGTGCAGAACCAGCCCCTTGGCAAAGAAACGAGTTGGTATTTGCTGAAGTTTTACTTACAATTCTGCAGTAAGGGGGGATATGGTACTTCTGAAATGCTCGATTTTGAAGCCAGATGTTTGAAATTTGAATATTCACACTTGCAGAACTTTAAACAGACCGATGAAAGTTTACTGAAAAACAATTGGGAATACAAGAATTTTTTTTAAAGAATGCAAAGTACCACAGTGCTTTTTAAAAATAGGTTTTCAATTATTTGATTCAAGTCTAACTCAATTTAGAAAATTCTTCCTGTCTAAAGCAATTTCTTCCTGTCTAAAGCAATTTGTGCGTGTGTGTAAGAACAGAGAAAAATTGCTGAAATTATGCTTTTTAGAAATTCAAACCAAAGGGGAAAAAAAACCGACTACCTCATTGCCAGTAGTTTCATTAAGGGGCATGACGGGATGCCAAAGAAAAACCTCCAAATCCTGATTATGTTTGTTTGTGCGCAGGGGTTGTGTTTTCAGAGCTCCCCTAAACACGTGCCCATTGTTGCACTTTCTGTTTTGGTCCCTGGGCTCGGGGAGGTCCTGAACTGCTCTGCCTGCCCAAAGCAAGAAAGAAAAAAAAAAAAAAAAAAAAAAAAAAAAAAAAAAAAAAAAATTCCTGCCATGAACACTTTGGCAGCTTTTTGTTTCAAAGAGAACAGAGCTTTGTCTCCTGCTTGCTGCCCTTTGATTTTCCTGCGTGTGGCGGTGGCCTGGGTTTGCAAATCCCTGTCCTTGCCAAGCAGCGAGCCAGAGTTTGTCCTCACATTCCTACCTGCCTCTAATCCCCTGGAGCTGCTCCAGCTTTGGGCCACACTTCAGCTTTTGGCTGTGTGGTTAATTGCTGGAGAGGCTGTGGGAGTTAGAACCTGGGCTGTTGTCTTAGCCTGAACCTCACAATCGATTTTTTTTCCCCCCTTAAAGCCTTCAAACTTGCAGCTACTTAAGTGTACTGAGTTAGCGGGATGTTTTTTAAACTGGCATTGCTAATGATGACAGGCATAGAGGAAATAATCAAGGCAAAGGGGCTCCAAAGCAGAAGTCAAACACTGGGAGCTGCAGATTTTAACTCCCAGCTCCTCAGCTCTGAGCACTCCAGCTTCAACCAAGAGGCCTGAAAGCTGCATTTGGGAGCATCACCCCTGGTGGCATTTGCTGCTGCAGAGCACCCAGAGGCTGGAGGCAACCCCTGCCAGAGGAGGCTGCAGAAAATGGGCTGTGTGGGCAATAGAGAAGCAGCCAAACCCCAAACGTGTCACAGAGCAGTCCACACAGCACACAGGAGCTGATGGTGAGCTAACTCTGAATTTCCTGCCTTTTGTAGCGAGTATTGTGCCCCTTCCAACCACATTAAAATGCCATTAAGAAATAATTTCATGTTAAATGCTAGGTTTTGAAATCTGGTTTCTGCCTCTTTAACCCCTGATTTCTCATCGAGGCTAAAGGACACAGGGGTTTTACATCAATTTAATTTCTCTGGTTTGAAACTGGTATGACTGGGGTGTAGCTGCCCCCTCCCTGCAGGTAGGGATGATGCAAACAAAGTGGTTTCCAATCTGCAGGAATAATCAATACCAGGATAAAGCACCTTTTGTTGTTAACCTCACTTTCATTAGGGTTTTTACTAATTTAACAGTTTTAACTAAAAAACCCATACCCCCTAACTGAAATAGATAGAGAATGAATGTGTAAACCAGATACAGGATATAAAAGGACTGGAAGGCATAGTCATTCCTGCTTAATAATGCAACTAGAGACATTAGGTGTGAGGAGATCAATTGGATGTATGTGAAATTCAAGCTGCTGATTGTATATTCATAAACAAAAATAGCAATGGTTAAAGGTGCTGAGCCTGCAACTTGCCCCAAGAATCCCAAGCACACTCACCTATGTTATAGACTGCCTGAAAAACTGATTATAAGTGACACCATCTCAGGGGGGGAATCAATCTGTAAATGTTTAAAGTGCTCTGGTTTGTCTCCTTGTGGTTATCAAACCTACAGTATCTTTACAAATGAGTTAAGTATGGCAGCTTTAATTCTGTCTCTAGTAAGCACATGGCAATGGTCTCAGAAGCAGGAGGGCTACAAACAGTTCTGGTTTGAGTAGAGCAGTGGTTGTATCTGAAATGTTATTGTAGAAACCAGTATCAAGTCAAAGAGTTGATACAATCCTTAAAGAAATAAAGGACTTGCAAGAATAACATGAAAAGAGATTTGATACCTCTTCAGCACAATACCAGACAATGCTTACCTGGCCTTGCAGAGACTCCTGCCAGAGCTGATGGCATGAACCAAACAGGGCTGAAAGGGCAAAATTCTGCCACTGACTGAAAATGATTTAAACAGTAAACTTTAAAAAAAGTAGACTAATTAGAAAAATTCACACACACACACACACACACACACATATACACATATATATATATATGTATATATAAACCTAAGAAGTGCTTGCTAAATTTAGCAGGTAATCCAAAACTGATAAAGCTAAACAAAGCTGAAACAAACATGTAAGGAGGAACCTAGACCAAAAGGAAGGAAGGGAACAGACATACAAGTGGATTGAAAAAGGTCTAGTAAAACAGCAACTGGTTTGCACAAAGGGAAATCACCTCTTCCATCCTATTGGACTCAGAGAACTCAGCATCATTAACTGACATGAATTCTGGAAGCAAAAAGGACCATGCCTTTAAATAAATAATGCCTCACACTGTAGCAATGAGTAGTGGGATTCAGACAGAAAAGTGTTGAAACCAGAAGACCAAAAAATTTCTCTGCAAATCTAAGCATTCTTACGTGACCAAAATCCCTCTCCTGTATAGCATAATATTAGCAAAATCAGTGGTGTTCCATCTGGTTGTTAATGTGGAAAGCTGCATTTGTTTCACACAGATCCCTGTGCAGCTCCTGAACCTACTGACATTACTTTTGCTTTCGTCAGCTGCCTGTTGCTGCCCCAAGGATTCATAAACTGCAGCCTGAAAATCTCCTTTCTAAAGGATTTCAACCCTTGGAGCTCAGGACACGGTCATCTCAAGACCAATTAAAAAAAAACAACTAGTGATGGGAATGGAAAGATTCTGCATTGGACTTAATTATCTAGGGCAAGGAGAAAACATCCCTTTCATCCAGGAATTGCATAATTGTCTATTATGGGCTGCAGTCTCTGCTTTAAAATGAGTGACAAAACTCATACTGAAACCAACAGGAGAAGGATTTGACCCATGAGGGTTCAGACATTTTGAAGCATCTGAATTGCTGATCACTGACAAAAAAGCACATGGGGAAAACAATTCAGTACTTAGACAATATACTTGCAATGACTGATGAGCCTCTCTCTTCCCCAAAAATCCCAGACCAAGCAAGAAACCTGGGCTGGTGCTGCTGGTCTCCACAGTCCTCATGTGTATTTATGAGAGTAAGTTTGCTTGTTGCCCAAGTGGAAGTCCAGGCCATACAGAGAAAATAAATTTTGTATGTAATTTGGGGGCTTCCTCGAGCTCAGGAATGTGTTTATTTATATATTATTCAATAGAGGAACAGTTTAGGAAATCCGGAAATAATCAGCACTCGAGAGACTGGTCAAGGCTATCATTACAAATAAAGAAACCAGGCTAAAAGACCAACGTGCTAGGCTGACAAACTGGATTTTAAATTAAGTTTTAGCTGGAATGAGTTTCTAAAGCTATTTTTAGCCTCAACCATGTGAGAAGCACATGGCTCCATAAATACATTCCCCTCAAGAATAAGTTAATGGGGGGTGGGGTGTGTGGAAGGAAACAACCTAAACAATTCATTTAAAGTTAATAACTGAGTCAAGAATTTTATAGCTTTGTTTTTGAAGCATTTGTCATTAAAGTGTGATTCACTTTTGCAATTACATCCATTCACAGACCAACAGGGCATGGGACAGTGGGCAGATGGGAGGGTTGGAGTGGGCCTCTCTCGGCTTCCCTGGGTCCCCCTGGAGCTCAGCAAGAGGGGAATTGCTCAGCATTTTGGTGCAGCTGTGGTGGGCTCTGGCTCTGAAATGCCACACAAAGGAACCTGATTTTTCCTCTGCTCTTACAGAGAGGGCTTTGGGAGAACCAGCTTGCATGCATGAAACCCTCCAGGCATTGTTTTGGAAAGCTGCACGCGAGCAGAAGAGCGAAGAAAAGAACAGTCACAAAATAATGCCCAGGCATTTTCACCAAATATACAGGGAGGGACCCACTGAATGCCCCAAACACATTTGGTCTTCCAAAGCAGAAGAGAGCACCTCCAAGAGAAAGGATTTGTGCAACAGAGTCTGTTTTCCCAGCTACATCAGCAGACCTCACATAAAGGCCACAGCTCCTCTACAAACCTCCTCTCCTCTGGGTAGAGATAAAGATGACAAAGGACTTATGCAATTAAAGAGTATAATTATGTCCTCAGTCTTCAAGCATTTCGGTCAGGGGATGCTCCTTAGCTTTAGAAAACAAAATAAAGAGGCAAAAAATTAGGGAGAGATAAATGGGACTAAGGGGCTTGTTTATTCTGGTTCATCCCCTGACCCAAGGGGTCACAGGCCAGTTGCTTTGGTGCTTCAGCTCCCTGGGTCTGAAGGATGATGAGCAAATCCAGCCCTGGTACAAGAGCAGAGGGCTTGGCAGCTTCTTCAAGAAAGAGGCATTTTGGTTGTTTTGTTAAGTCACTGTAGACATCAAATTGCTGTTGTCATGGTCAGTTTGGCTCCCAGTCAGGAGGTGACACTGAGGGGTCTCCAAGACCATCTGTGGCCAACAGGGTCATGGAGCAAGACCAGCTGGACCTTTGTGCTGATGAAGGGTGTGGAGGAGTTGGCTGTCTGTCCCAGTCTTGCAGATTTATTACTTATTTTTGTCACGTTGGATAGGAGATGTAAAGGTTTCTCCCTCCTTTTTCATGACTGCTTTGTTACGTGGGATTTTCTCTGGTACGTGATCCACATAGAGGTTAAAAGAAATGCAGAAATCCAGAAAAGAGGCTCCATTAGCTGGGATGGCAATGAATTGTAGTTTTTGGCATGCTGAAGCCTGGGTTTCACCTCTCTGCTCTATATGTTCGTGTGTGTATTTCTGACTATGGACTGCATTTTCTTAAACTGTACAGAGAAGTTTATCTTTGGTTACTTCTACTGTGGACTACTGGCTTTGCCTCTTTTCAACCTACAGATCAAAGACATTATGTAAAAACAGTGCAATTATGACTAAAATAAACACTTTAAACTCTGTTACTGTGATTTCATCCAGATTTTTTTTTCCCCTAGGTTTGTATTAACACTCATGTGACTCAATCAGCATTGGTAGCAATAAAACACGCATGATAATCCCCTGCTGATCCATCATTCGTACCCAGAAGACTTAACTGGTGCAACTTGTATTTTATTTCCTTTTTCCAGCCTCTGTCAAAAGTACATGCCCTTGTGAAATGTACATGTGATACTTAGAAATCAAAAGAACAGCTAATTAATTACATCCCACCTCCTCATATGGAAAATGGATCTAAACTAGCATCTAAAACACAATGTGTTTGCTTTAAATAGCCAAATGTTGAGGGACCAGAGAGATCTGTGGGGAATTTTTGGCACCATATGAAGATTCTTTCAGCCCTCGAATCCCCCACCCTTGAATTCTGTGGTGGGTTAGTAGGGAAAGGATATAAAAATGTGGAATTTTTTTAAAGGCTTTTCTCTTTGTTTTCTATTCTCCTTGGCTGCACTCTTATATTTTAATACCGTATAATAGTAAGGAACAAGGAGGGTCATTCAAAAATATTTTTTAATCTTTATTAGAAACAGAACTGCCTTTTGATGCTGCTGGACCACATTTACCTACAAAGCCCTAAAATGGCTGAAGGAACTGCAACCATAGCTTCTACTTAGGGGTTTTGAGGGGTGCCCACACAAGTCTGAATGACTGCTGGCAGTGGGGAATACCAGGCTCTCACTGAGTTTGTACATGGTGCTGACCACTTCAGTATTGAGGCATTTCCCTGGGGTCCAAAATTAGATACCAGCATTGCTCTTTTGCTTCAGAAACAAAAAAAAGAGATGCTTTGCTTAGGCCTGAGTTTTTTCAGTTAACCCCCACTGTCATTAAGACATATTTGACTTTAATTTACCATGATGGGGCAGTGTGATGAATTTAAGGGTTTTGGTGAAAGAGGAGGGGATGGCTCATGTATTAATAGCTATGAAATGGAACAACAGCAAGAAATGGAGTGAACTTCAGTCTTGGCTGTGACAGGAGTTAGTTCTCTTCCTTCCAAGAGCACATGTACATTTGGATTTCTTTATGGCTCTATACCTTGCCTTTTCAGACTCCATTCTACTGCCTGCACCAGAAAAAGAAATCCAGACGTCCAGAAAAAGCTTTGGGAAGGAATAAGAAAGGTACAGGGAATATGAGGGTTTAGAATAGAAGGTTTCATAATTCAAAAGTATGAAGGCTGCCCCATCCTATTCCAGTAGCTGGAGTGGATGCCTGTTTGCTTTTCCTTCCTCCCACATGCTGTACAATTCCAGCATCTCTTGCCACTTGCACAAATGAACAGCAAAGCCTCCTGTCATTGGAATTCACAGATTTCTTCCACCTGCCATCATTTCTATTTCTTGCCCAGTTTGTAAGGCATAATCCAACCCCCCAGTTTCCATGCCATGGACAAGAACTCACATTTCCATAAAAAAAAGAAGTCAAACTTGCTGCTAATACTTATTCAGACTGATCAGATGATCCCAGTGCCTGAGTTAGGCACAGCTCCTGGGAACTGAACTGCTGGCATCACCTCATATCCCATATGGAATGTAAGATCAGACTATTAGGAACATTAATATAAACTAGCAGTCATATTTAAAAACAAGTAAACAAGTATGAAAGAAAACCATAAAAATCAGAAATGTGCAATTTTAAAAGGAGGAGAATGTGGAATGTTGACATACATAAAAAAGTATGAAAAGAATGGCAATTTACCTTCTATAATCCATGTAAATGTCTGGGCTTCTCCATTCCTATTTTTGATCTTGAAAAAATGTTCTTGGATGATTAGAGGGAAAAAAATCACTAACATAGAGTAAAAATGCCATTTAAAAATGCCATGAAACATTCTCATTAGACCATATGCATGCTGCCTCATGCTCCTTGATGAAGTTACAATAGAATTTTTTTTCTCCTAAAGAATGGGGAAAATGCAGCTCCAGTAAATGCTATGTATCTACCAAAATAAATGGATCAACACCATGTCACCCTGAATTATCTGGAGAAATATATCCAGCAGAAGTTACAGCAACATCACAGATATGCAGACCAAGTATCTTAAACCAAAGTATCTATTATTGCTTGTTTTTATCTTCCTCTAAAGGGAAGCTATGTTTGACCTCTAAGGAAGGTCAACAACTTAATTATTGTACTCGAGACAAAGCTACTCTGTGCACAGGAAATGAAAGCTAAAGAGAAGCACTTTGAGAAGAAAGACGTTTCACTCTCTTAAATAAATGAGACCTGAAAAATTCAATATTGTTTTCATCCTGACCAAGCCTTCTGGCTGGATGCTAAGTGATGTTCATTGGGTAAAGACAGGAAATCCAGGAGCCTTCCTGCCTTTGCAAGACAAGAGTCGTAGCAGGGTAAATCTGCTTGGAAGACAGTAAAAGAAAAAAGTCCATACAGGGAGGGCTCTCACAATCACAATCTTTCATCAGAAAGCCAAATCTACTTGCTTGAGAAATGAATGTGTTGAGGCATTTTGATTAAATAAAATCTGTTCACTTCCAATTCTTGGACACTGCTTTTTTGGCTCTCCTAGAAGGTTGCAACTGGAAGGACAAAGAGCAGGCAGGAGCAGTCAGGCTCTGTGACTTGGCCCCTCCTGACAGAGCCCCTAACATCAATCCAAACACACCAAAACAGGAAGAAAAACAACCAACCAGGCAAAAAGGGATGTGTCACCATCAGGCAGGATAAGCTCTGTGCTCTGGTGCTGGGCTGTCTAACCAGCCCAGCTTGTGCCTCTGTCCTAACTTTTGCTGCCACTCACAGGAGCTGTGAGAAGTTTGGCTGAACTTGGAAGCCCCTTCAGTAAAAATACTGTGTTCTTATTCAAGTCTCAGCTGACTTGTGCTGATCAGGCTGTAGCTCACAGAAAGCAAGGCAAGGTACAGCAGGAATGTGCAGCATTAGGACTACAGAGGGAACACAGCTTTACCAAAAAGCTCAGGAAAGGGATGCTATTCACCAGTGCTGGAAAAGAATCTTTTAACAAGGATGGGCTGGAAAAGGCTGTAAATTACCAGCCACAAGCCTTTCCAGAGAGGAAAATATGGCATTTCCAGTGATTAATGCAGACTGCAGCCCTACTCTGGGTACGGGGGGGGGTGGGTGTTTGCTTTACCATCAGTTACACAAATTCAGATATAAACAATCTTGGAAAGTTCCTAGGGAGAGGAATATGGGCAAGTGTGTAAGTGTGCACTACCTCATTCTAGAGCTTAACAATACATCTTTCCAGCATTTGTACAAAGCTAGAACATCCACAGGAATGGCTGGATTGTCACCAGTGCAGCGTGGCAGCCTCTCCTGTGGTTGATGTGCTTCTGGAGAAGTCCAAGAGGGTAAGGAAATCCCTCTGACCCCTTACCTGTTGTATATTCCCACCTGTGGGGCTGGCTGATGTTCATTTTTGGCAGTTTACCTGCTCAGTGATGACTCAGTGGGATGTTTTCCAAAAGCACCTCAGTGATTTACAGACTGTGTTGCATTTTCAGACATCACATAGAACTGGGGAGTCTGTATTAATTAGTAATGCAAATGGCAAATCATTAAGGTAGGGGACCTGTGGAAAAATCAAGAGCAGTCATGTTATGAGAAGCTATCTTAATCCCCATTCACAAGGAAAATTACTTTAGTTTGCACAGATAACTTAAACATAGCATTTTTTTTACCATTTGAATACCTGAGAAATACTTTCTTACCTAAAGGGAGAACAATATGTACTGCTCAGTCTTCAAGGGTTTATGAGCTTCAAGAATGCAAGAGTGACTCTTTCCAATCAAACATCACCATTTATCCATCAGATCCTTAGTAATGTTTTGACTCTGATTTCCACAGGGCCTTGTTTCTTCCCTTAAAATTGGCAGAGCTGCCCTAAAAACTTGGCCTCTTGTCAGGTAATTGGTGTGATAACTGGCAACCTTCAGGATATTCATTACAGATGATAAGGAATTTCAGAGGGAGAAGAAACAACTAAGTTTCGAGTTCAAAATCAGATACTTCTGCCTTTTTCCAGCTTGTGGGAAAATGGGGAAAATTTGTCCTAGGCAGGCAAATTTTCACTGAAGTTTACACAGTGGCAGAGAACAGAGTGGGCTGGCTAATGAGAACAAATGATTACAGAGATTTAACACAAACAGATTTTAGGAGGTCTGAGATTGGATTTAATCTGTTCTTGTGCATGCATTGACAAAGCCCAGTTTGTGTCTGGGCCAAGGCTGTCACAGTCACTGCTTCCAGGATGTAAACTGTCATCTGCACTCTTTGTTCTCAGATGTATGACCTTGCATTTTGCTGCTTTAAAACACATGTTCAGGGGAGTCCACTTTGCCAAGTGTTGCAGTTTGCCTCGCAGACCTGACCCATCTTGTTTATTTACCACTGTGGCATACTGCAACTTTTCCAGCAGCTGATTTATTTATTTTTTTCTTCCAAATCCTTGAAAACAATAATCAATGGCCTGGGGCCAAGAACAAATCATTGCAGGACCTTGAAGAAAATACCTTCCTGATACCTTTCTGTTGTAACAATTTACTCACTTAATATGTGCTGCATCTTGGGTAGTGATATGTAAAAATTACTTTGTCCCACCATTTTTATGATCAAAACTATACTGACTGGTGTCATTTATGTCACCATCTCTTGAACTTCATGTTAGCTCCTTCGTGCACCTGATTTTCTTGCAGTTGTCAGAACTGACATCAGGTTTACTGGCCTGTATTTCCTTGGGGAGTCTGGGAGAAAGGGCTCATGTCCTTCATCCTTCTAAAACAGAGAAGCATTTGCTCTGTTCTAGTTCTCTGGAATTTCCCCAGCACCTTATGAGGTAAGAGGGTGCCCAAGAGATGTTGATATAAAGTAGAGCATGCTATAAACAAGAGACAAAAATCTTATCCTTGAGGCTTGGACACAATGTTGTAACACTTGGCTGCAGCCAGATCAGGATGGGAATGGATAATATTTGTTTCTGTGGATTAGTAATCTGTCCTGGTTTTGACTCTGATGTACTCAGCTTCCTTAAAGGTACACTGGATTTCTGCAGTTTAAGTCCATGTGAAATCTCCAATGGCAGATTGCTGAGTGGTGCTGACTTCAGCAGCAGAGTGATGTGGCTGGATTGCCAAGCCCTGCCTGGTTTCCACCTGTTACAGCAAATTCCCTGCATTTCCACTAAACTGTGCCCCAGCCTATGAACAGCAGCACAACTGACCTGAATTGCAGGATTTTATCAGACCTCCTAAAGCAGGCACTTTTACCTGGTTTTGAGTTTCATTAGGAAAGCTTTGCTCCAGCTCCAACCATTTTTAAGGGTACCAGGGCATTGCCTGTTAAAACTGGAGACAATGATCCATCCTTTAGATGAACACCACTGCATGGAGACATCACTAGGAGAAAGCTGTTGACAGCAGACATGTTTTTCTAACTTTCTGTCAACCTAATTTTAAAGGATAACCTTTAAAATTATTTTACCACAGCAAAGGAAATGTTTCCTCTTTTGCACTTGTGTATTTTAGGCTGTGTGTACATGGAACCTTTTTAATGGGACAGCAGAGTGGCACTGAAGTCACAGGGTGCCCCTGAAGGCCTGACAGATAAACAGATGGCAAAAAAAGTGAGTTCCTAGGCAGTGAGGAGCAGCAGTCAGTAGATAGAGCTCTGAAGAGCAGCATGAAGCATGCCCTGCAGTACACACAGCTATGTCCAGCTGACATTTCTCCCATAAACACCAGAGAGAAATTTATGCTACTGAAAACTGAGCCTGTCTTTGACATTAAAGTAATCTGAAATAAAATCCCAAATTGTGAAGGAAAAAGGGTATTAAACATTTATATCAAATTAGGACAAATCCAGCAAGAGAAAGTTTTTTGGCTAGTGATCTGACTTTAAGAGACTCCCCTTAGACTTTCAGAAAACACATAGATTCAGCTGCTTTAGCTCATTCTTGTGGTGGGGGGGAAGAAAAAAATAAAAACCACTTTGCTAGGAGTTAGAGATCCCTCTTGTCTTCTTTTTGTTTTCTTTTTGTTAGGGTACCTCCTATCTATTTGCTCAGGATATTATTTTCCTTTCGTCAAGAAGTATGGTTTTCACAGATACACTGTTTACACGGGCACAGGGTCAATCTCTGTGCATTTTCTTCCACCACTACTCACAACAGAAAGAAAAGAAAATTGCATAATCACAGAAGAGCCTTCACCGCCACTTTTAGGGCTGATCCAACATCAGCAATCCTCTTTCAAGAATAATTCCCACTCTCAACACCACTGATGTAGAACTGATCCTGATTCTTCATTAAACATCCTGAGGGCCAGACACCCTGCAGGACTGGGTTAGGGTAGGAGGATACTGTGTTCAGGAAGAAAGAGCTCCTTTTGATGGGTCAAAAGTTCCTTGCAGTTCTTGTGGACTCTGAAGGTTGGTTGTCCCAGATGAAGCCTCAAATGCACGTACAGAGACAGATTCCTAAATTGGAGAGGCAGTACCAGCTCCACGTGTTTCATTTTCACACCTATTCCTTTAAAGATTTATTCAGGAGGTAAAGGTCTTTGAGTGATGCCTTTCTGTAAATCAGGGGCACTCCTGCTCAGTGATTATCCATGGCAATATCAAATTGACCAAAAGGTTTGGTGAACAAGAGTTTGTGAGCCATTCCAGTGCTTTAGAGAGGGATGGAGATCTCCAGCTGTTAAGGTTTGCTGTAAAAAAATTTACACTTTAAAAAGTTCCTTCTAATCCTTATATGGCATTTCAGGACATATCCCATATCCACTTGAACTTTTTTCATTGCTGTTCCTCAGAACTGGACTGAGCAGTGATGCAATAATTCAACCAGACCACGCTGATTCTTGGCATTTCACACAACACAAATTTGGGAAGCACCAGGTATGACACACAGCAAGTGCATTCCAGCAGTGTCCAGGCAGGGATAGCCAGCCTCTCTCTCCAAAATGACAGCAGTGGGGTCCCAGCTGCACTTCCCCTCAGTTATATTAGATCAGGAGTAGGAACCACCTGTAACAACTGCCTGCTTCAGCTAATTTTACTCTAATCACACCCCACATCTCCTCTGACCTAATGGGGTGCAAGCTGTCAGCAAAAATATGCTGCCTCTCTCCCACAGTATTAATTTTGTAAGCCATACAGATATTATTTCAAAAAGATGGAAACCCGTTAAAAAGAACATGTCTTTTGTCTCCATTAATAACAAGGGGTGGAATTTAATGTTATCTTGATGCATTTGCTGCCAGAAGAGTTTCTTCTAAAGTACAAAAAGCTACTGAAAATCAATGTGTTTCATTGACATAGGCCAGAGAACTTAAAGAGGCTTTGCCATGTCTGTAGAGACATGGGCAAATGCATCAATTTCTGTCCTTAGCCCACGTCCTGGGCAGCAGCAAACAAGCACTGCAATTTATACCAGACATTGGAGAATATGAATATTTTCTTTACTACTCAGCTCCGGGAAAGGATAATTATTATAAGCAAAACCAGATGAAAATCTGAGAATATTTTATGATCCACTTTCATTAAATTCCCCCCCAAAAATAAAAATCTGTATTAGCCTTAGAACAATGGGGCCAAATTCACACTTGGGGTAACATGACTGACATTGGTAGAGCAGCACAATTCATTTGGCCCATGGGATCTACTTGAAAATATAACATACTTTCACAAGGATGACAGCCAGATTCTGTGGAGAAAATCTTTCTGTACCGACTAATTTGGCTTTAAAAAGACAGCACAGCTGTACAAGCAGTAATCCAGTGGGCTGGATCTTCAAGTGAAACTCTGCTCACATCTGTAAAATAAAATTCAGTTATAACCACGTGAGAATTCAGCCAAGTGCCTTTTCCAGACCTAATGGGAGATCAGAGTGTAAGTATTATTAGGCACCAAAATGATACTTGTGTGACATTCATAGAAACAAAGAGAAAGATACTGGGAGGTAGAATACAAGAACGACCAGGTAGCCAAAGATCTAAGTGAAATGCTGATATGCCTTGCTAATCCTTTCTTATCCTGTCTCCTCTCTCTCCCACCAAGTGGTCTCCTGAAGCATGCTAAGCTGCAGGGAGGATCAGAAAAAAAGCAGAAGGCTCTTTTGCTGTTTCTGTCGTCATTTATTTATTTTTAAACAGAAAATTCTTGTCCCTTGCAGCGATGACGTTTTAATGAATCCATCAATCACTGCAAACTCCAAACTAGAATCCTACATAAAAGAGACTTATTTGTAATACGTGACCTAAGCCCATACCTAGAGAAATGAGTTCTCAGGGAGACAATGCAGGTCTTTCATTGCTGTCTCCATGGAATCGTAGATGATTAAGCTGGACAGGGCCTTGTGGGACCTCAAATCCAGCCCCATACACCTAGCATCACTTTATCCCTGCTCCCCTGAGTGTGTTATCTAATCCTTTGCTGACTGATTGTGACCCACCCTACAACTTCTCTTCCATGGGCAAATTTCCATTGTGTGTTGCCTAAGCAAGCTCTTCATTGCTCCTCTAGGTCTTCAGTTCCCCTGTGTCAATGAGTTTTAGGGTGTTTGGATCCAGGCTATTTCCCCTCCCCTCACTTATTTTAAGTCTTTCCAAAATTGCCTTTTGTTTTTCCTGGTTTCTCACCCATTTGCTGTGTATGTCTCAGTGCTGCAGGCTCTGTTTCAGCACACCTCTGCCACCACGCTGGGCTCCTCAGGACATGTTCATAATCAAATCTTTGACTGTATTTTGTTGCTGCAATAGGCAGTAAACTTCATTAATCATGACTCAATGTTTTGCTTCTCATTTTATGGCTGGCAGACCCATTGCAATTTGCTTTCATTTCATTTGCACCATTTCTCTCAGGTTGATGTTTCAGAGCTCTCACTTGGTTCTTTCTTACTGCAGCATTGCTTTTCCTTGCCACTTGTCCTGTGCCTACAAGATCTGATCTTACTTCTTATGGCAGACTGAGAGGACTATGTAAGTTGTGAGGTCAAGAGAATTCTCCCTGCCCATTCTTCTTCCCCAGGACTCCCCCCAGTGACATCACTGAGATGAAACCCTTAAGATGATCATGAAGATAAAATTCGACTTGGAGAAGACCCTGACTCCACATTCAAAACTTCTCAGGTCTCCACTCCTCAGTGATTGTTGTTTTGGCTGCTGGTGATTTAATCTCAGGTAGATGAGAAACCTACTCAGTGTGCTGCATCCATGGGCAACTCCATGGACAAATATTCCTGCTGGCTTCAGAAGTATCAGAGAAAGCAGTTGCTGCTCCCTCATGGTCATCAGCACCATCCCTGTTTTGAAAGTCACTGTCACCCAAACTTTGCAGCAATTTATGATTTCCTATCTCCTGTCTGCCTCCTGAGGTGCTTTTATCTGTAGCTTGGTTAAGTCAAAGCAGGCCAAGGTAATGGAGATTTATTATTGAAATGGCTTAAGCCAAGCCATGTCTGCAGCCTGGTGGGATGACTCAACAAGACTCAGACCAGGAGATTGTTACAGACAGCAGTTTCTAAAGCAACTGGGCAATCCTGAACTCAATGATTCCCTTCACCCTTTTGTACTCTCTTTTTTACCACTTAGTAAAGTGTTTTCACTGACTACATCTCCTGTCAGTATTGTCTGGCATGACTGTTTCAAAACTTAGGTGGTCTCTTAATTTTTAAAGAACAGATAGAGACCAGAACACTTATATTGTATACAAAGCTTAGATGTTATCACACAGCTGAACTCCTGTGCTCACCACTGATGGCATCACACAGCAAATCTGCAATTATAAAGTGAATGGTAATTCCAAAACCTTTAGAAAAAAACCCATCTTCATGTATTGGGACCGGCACAGAATGAATACTTTGTTGCCAGTATTCCTTTCTTCTTTTGGGGTCCATTGTCCCTTGCTATATTTACCACCAGAATATTCCTTTACCCATCTGTTTAAATCCAGCATGAAAATCAGGCAGGACTCCTGTGCCATTTTCTCACTATTTCACACCTGAAAGCTGGCTTTACTCACTGCAATTTTCAGTCCTGGAAGGCAAGTATCACAAGCAGCAAATGTAGCCTCCCCTCATAGGAATCTGCTTTAGCTGCTTGCCTCTCAGCAGCTTCCTTCACAGGGCTAGTTCTGAGGAAATATAACTTTTTCATTAGCTTATCATTTCCCATTGGGACTGGAAGAGTTGTGAGGAAAAAAAAAACAAACCCAGAGTTACTTAAAACATTGTCCTCTCTCTGTTGGGGTTGTTCTTCACCTGTTTCCAGAGTATCACATGTTCTGAATAAAAGACAATCCTTCTCCCACCAGTTTTCCTCATTTTCTTTGCCCTTGGTTCACATCTAACATTCCTACTCATGGAAGAACAAGGCATCTCTCAGTTTTTTGGCTCCACATTGTTCCTCCCATGTTCCAAACCACCAAGGAACCTGTCTGCTTCCATGGACATCCATGTCCACTGGTGTGGGGGGATCTCCTCTCCCTCTTTGGGAAAAGCAGTCTGTCTTTTATTTCCCCTTTCATCCTCTCCTGTGGAGTCTCAGTCCTGGCTGTCTCCACTGTCTTGTCATTTGGTCTTTGGGGGAGAGTTTCCCTTCCTTTCTTCTTTGCCTCTGAATTGTCTTCTTTCTCCAGTTGAATAAATTTGTTGCTCAGCTTCATCTCTCCCACACTAGCTGATTTCATCTTCTCTCCTGCCCGTGGCTAGAGCTGTCCCATGGATATCCCTTTCCATCTTTTTGTTCTCCAGGCCACCTTCTTATTGAAAGTTGTGTGCTAGTGTTGCTTCTGCTCTCTCCTCAGGGTATTCCTCAATCACATCTTTGAATTCCTGTCTGAATTTCAAGTTACATCCACTTGTCCTTTTAGCATTGGCATCATTTCATCCCTGAGTGTGGTCAAATTATGTTCCATATTTGTGTTCCTTCCATCTTGTGCCACACCACCCTGATGTGCAACTGGGAGATTCTGCAACCATCCATCATCCTGTGAACCCTTTCCTCTTTTGTTCCTTCCAAATAACTCTTCTGAAGAGCCTGACTGAATTGGGTACCCAAATTCCATGGATGGATCTTGCTAGGTACATTGGTTTGCAATACACGTTAGAGAAACAGGAGACTATCACAAGCTGTTAGGCAATAAGAATCCCTGCAACATAATCTGTTGTGGTTGGACATTTTTTTGAAATCCTGGATAGTCATTTGCAAAAAAAAAAAAAAAAAGCTGACATGCAGGGTTTGGATTTAATCTTCACATTTCCACTCAAACTGTGGCATTGTTTGAACACAACAGCTTTGGGATCCTGGCAAAAGAGTAAAACTGTCCAAGCTGTTCCACTCTGGTTTGAATTATCTCTCTATTTATTTATTTATTTCTAGCTTTAAAGTCTGTGTACTTTAAAAATCAATGAACATTATATTAACAAGCAGACACTAATTACATTTTAACAAACTGGAAAGGCTTGGCTACAAATCTTTGAAAAGATAGATTCACATTTTAAAAAGCTTTCTAATCCAACTGGCATCATTGTCCTAAGACACTGACAAAGCCTGCACAGAATGGAAATGTTAAAGGAATCTGTTTACCAGAATTTTTTTTCTGTGATTTATAATTAGTTTTCATCATTGTACTGTTTCATACACTAGGTCTGGTAAACAGAGTACTCGTGACTTTTACAGGATTAATGGAGACATTCTGAGATGTGGAAATTAAAAGATCACTCAGATAATAGCAACATTTCACTCTTGTAGCTCTTCTCATCAGTTCAACTTATTGTTTTACAAACAAATTAGGATTGCTATCAGAGTTCTACAGAGGGATAGAAATGAGGCAAGGAACACTAATGTGTCTCATCTGCAATTGCTTAGCAGAACAGAGGCAGATCAGAACTGGATCTCTTGTATCCAGTTTAGAGCTCTAATGCTTAGGTTACAGTGGTGCACTGAGCAGTTTTTAAAATACTGGAGTGTGCAGTGGGAGTGAGAGAGTTTGTGTCAGGATGTTCAGTGCATCAGAAAATGCCAGAAGTGTAAATAGATGGTCCTGGAACTATAAAAACTATCATGCCTCTTCTGACCACTCTGTCTGAGAGTAGCTGTGTCCTTGGTGTGAGGATTGCTGGAAAAGCAGCTCCCACATGAAAGCAGGAACCCCAGCAATGCATGGAACAGTTTCTGCACAGAGCAGGGAGCCAAGACATCACGAGGTTTGTGTGGTAACAACAAGGGGAGAGCAGGACACGAGAGGACACAATCCTTGTGTCAGAGCAGGCTCCAGGAAACACTCAGGAGAAGCTGTGCTTTTGAAATGTCCCCACTGATTTCATCACTTCCCTGCATTCCAGAACAGCTGCCTGAGAGGTGGGCAGACAAGGAGCCCACTTCAGACAAAGCTATCTTGGCACACCACCTGTGCCACCTGTGCCAAGGAACACTCACTCACTGCTGTGCCATGGACCATGCAGGGTCAGGGCAGAACCCCACAGGCTCAGCAGGCTGTGCCCTCAACTGGTGAGACAGAGATGCCAAAGATTAGGGCAGCAAACCTGATGGCACATCATGGCAGGAGAGATCAGTTCTGTGCTGCAGGAACTGGAGGATACAAACACCCAGAGGATGGCAGAGTCAGCTCATGTCCATAGCAAATTCCTGCAGACAATTTCAGTGGAAGTAATGGCAAAGCACCATTGCTCCATCACACACACCAGCATTTCTCTGTTATACAAGTACTTGACTTGTGACAACTGATCTTCTAGACTTCCTACAGCATCCTGCTTCCTGGCTAAATCTTCTGGTTGAGCTGAATTGCCAGAAAGAAGCTCATCTGCTGGAGTGACCTACAGCCCAAGTCCCATATCTGCACAGGTGAGGACAGACTGTCATTCCTGTCCTGGAGCCACATCAGGTGTGCCTGGCAGAGCAGCACAGGCAGTTGTCACCTCAGCACAGGCAGTCCCAACAGTGATGCCCAATAAGGGCATCCCAGTCATCAGTGATTCTGTGCACTCTTGTCACTAAAACAATCTCTGAGTAATTTCCAGCATCAGCACAGCTTGCTATAGCTGGTGGCTCAAGCAACCCTGGCCAGCCCTGAAGCACAAGCTGTGAAGTTTGGGTATATTGATAACAATTAACAGTTTTGGGCCTTAGCACAGCAGCTGGCAGAAGTGACTCTCTGAAAAGGTTCTATGAATACAGTACCAAGTATTTACGGTACTTGCTGCTATGGCACCCTGTCTACCCTTCCTTCTCTTCATAAACAAACTGAAGCAATGCAGGTGGTAGGATGTCTCTGTTTGCCTCCTTCAAAGTCACTATTTGATACTAAAGAGCATGTTCTCCATTATTCCACCTATCTGGTTAAAAAGATTTAACAGCTCCTGTAATGCTTGCACAAAAGGTTTCTGTACACCACTGGATCTAGTCCAAGTCTCCAGGTCTACCATTTCTCTCCAGAACAGATCCTGTGCCACTACACTTACACTTTTCATTTGGTTAGCATGTGATACAAATGGATTTATCTTTGCTTCCTTATGCCACTTGTCAGTGACATGCTACATATGTGGAAACACACTCCCCTCTTCATTAAGTGCTGAGCAACCACCCTGACTCAGACCCCAGACTCCTGTTCTGATGGTGCTGAACTATTATTTTGTGTGGTCAGGTGGTTTTGGGACCATCTTGACAAGTCTGAAGCTCTGCCTCCCAAATGGATAAAGTGAGTTCTCATTACCTTGTGACTGATCTGCAGGGAGCACAAACCACCCTGGATGTGTGAGTAAATAAGGGAAACACCTAGATGCTGTTTGTGAAGGCATCTGGAGGCTCGAATGTTCAGCTGCCAATAATGGCATGACATCTGCCATTTCTCAGCTGGTGGTGTGGTTTCTTTAAAATTTGGTCCTGATCTGTGTTTTAAATTGAAGAACAATTAAACTTCATGCACAAATAAAAAGCAGATCATATATTAGAGAATCTCTATTGGATTTTGAAGCAGGCTAGAAAGTACATAAACACCTTTAGTACAGACTGCTTTTCTTACATCACTACTTTATTCCCTGTCTCAGCAGGACAGGGAAATATACAACACACCTTCAACCAAACNAAAAAAGAAAAGAAAAGAAAACCCAGCTGAAATCCTACCTTAAATAGATCCACTCCATATCTTGGTCCCCTGTGAAGAGCAGCAGCTGTGAAGGAGTCCAGAGACACCAGTGACACCCTCTGAAACAAATGCAGGCAGCTCACCTCACACTGACAGCTTCCTCTCAAAACTGTACTAGCTTTAAACCAACAGTATTGACTTCAAAGCAAGACCTGACCTGATCTACACTTGCATAAATGACAGAACAAGACCATTCTTGGTTCAACAGCTTGGGCAGTTGAGATTCGGTTCAGCATAGAAATTTAGCACCATCTACAGAAAACTTTTTACTTGAAAAGGGAAGATTAAAGTCTGCAAGAGCTGATGAGAGCATCAGGAAAAGCATGCAGTGAGGCAATGCCCAGAAACACAACTGTTGAACTCAGGTACACTGCAGCTGCCTGTGTGTTTTCCCCCAGCAGAAAACAGCAGAACAGAGAGAACAATAGAAAAAGG
>WEIU01007383.1:434701-486994 GCA_013389925.1 Aegithalos caudatus | reverse complement strand
ACTTTGACAAGTTTGATAAGCTTAGGAGAAAAGATTTTCTAGAAGATGAGGACAGATAAAGGTGCAGGAAAGGGCAAGCCGATTTCCTCTGTCACACAGAATCTCTAGAGTTTTCCCATATCATAAAGGTCAATCAAGATAATCTTATCAAATAAGATAACAGGATGCAGCTTGTCCACAGAAAGTTAGTGCAGTTTTACTTACGTTTCCACTGGATTAAAATTTGACAACTTGAGCATTTTTTTAGTTTATGGAAGGCAGCTCTTCAATACCTTCTAAAGCAGCTCTTCAATACCTTCTATGTTATCCAAGAACATGCATGCCTGAAGAGGCAGCATATTCTAGGAAATATGTGATCCTGTGTTAGAGGTGCAAATTCCCTAATGGGTACTCTGTCAGATTTTTTTCAGACACAAGCTAAAATAAAATCTTCAAATGCTGATCAACTCTAAATCTATTAAAATTGAAGTAAACCAGGAAAATCTCCCCACTGTTAGAAAAGCAAGTGCCAGACTGTAAACCTCATAGGGAAAATCTAAAAGACTGAAGTTCCTGGGAGTTTTATTATTGCACAAGTGGAGCAGAGATTTTTTCCCTAACTGTTCCCCAAGCCCAGGGGTAGTCAGTCTGCACTTTCTCCAGTGTTTAAGGGATGGAAGAAATCAGAAGAGAGCACATAATAAATCAACTGACAGTCTCTGAAAAATAGCTGTCCTGTCTCCTTAATATGAGTGAGAGTAATGTTCTGAGGGCAGGAAGAATTCAGCTTTAGACTAAAAACATTCCCCTGTTGGGGTACAGAAAGTGATCACTCTGTAGTTTAATCAATCTCAGGCCTCTCTTTGAGGGAAATAGCGTGTTGCCTGCAACAGCACGTGTAATAATGTTTGCTGAAATATAAACTATGGCTGTATACCCCAAGATGGAAGGTCAGAAGTCAACTGAGGATCTGGCCACAGATGTTCAGCAATAGAGATCAAAAAGCAATATATCAAATCCAGTTCTTTTCCTCAAGGAACAGGTTGCAGAAATTTCTCAACCCATCTTCTGCACTCACCCTGCACGTAACAAAGCTGTGCACCACAAACTGCCAGGTTACTCCAAGATGAAGTTCACGTTTCCTAATTTCTCCTCGTCCTGTGCTCAAGCATTTAAATGTTTATACAGTGAGTTTGCCCTTATCCACAAACACAGCTCCCCTGAACCTCTGCAGGGCTTTTCAAATTCATCTACCACAGTGAGGAATCACATGACACAACACTTAGTCCTTCCCCAGCCCTTGATAAACATTTCCTAAAGGAGACATTTGATATTATGGAATGTGTTGTAATCAATTCTTACAGTTATAGCACCACTGGATTTTTATTAACTTGCACAACAACAACAACAACAAAAATCCAACAAAAAATGGGCCCTCATAATCAGTCAGCCTTGTTATATCCTGAAAGCTGCTTTAACAAGCAGGGAGTAATATAGTGTAATTGGTACTCCACAATTTAATTGTTCTGTTCTTAAATCTAATATTGCAGCTGTGGGTTAAGTTTACACCACAGCTTTCAAGAGAACATGAAAGTGTGGTACATCTGTGCAACAGAAAGCTAAACATCTCTCCTCTGATGTGTTTACAATGACATTTGATAGCGTGGAATTGTTTGGAGTTCATTCTTAAAGCTGCAGAACTGCTTTTCAACACTAGGGAAAAAAAAAAAAAAAAAAAAAAGGAAAAGAGGCTCCAATCTCCTTCCAGCAACTCAGGCCACACAACCCTGATGCTCGTGGCTGCTGGCATTCCATGGAAACCGTTGGCTGGAACAATTCCTTCAGGTAGCTTTGAGCATTTGTCACTCGGGCAGTGGACAAGGGGACAAGGGCATCTTCCTCTTCAGGAGATACAATAATTATTTGAAAAACAAACGACTCAAAATCCCCCTGGACAGAACAGACATGCATAAAACAGACAAAAATATTTCAAGAAATGTTATTTCATGGATGATTGTAGGATGTATAGAAATGGTGGTGTCTTCTATTTAACAGGTGGCAGAACTGCTTATGGTATCTTGAACTTCACATTCTGCATAACTAACAGCTTCAGCATTATGTACTTGTTAGTGAATTTATGAGGCCCATAAGTAGTTCAAGAAACTTAGGAATAGGCTCATAAATGTCATCTGCAGTTTGTGAACTGCAAGTATCTGACTGTTTTGATCAAGGTTTTTACGGGAAAGTTAAATGTTTATTAAAATTATTTACTACTGCTCCACAAAAAGAGAGCAAGCCTGCTGAAGAACTTAGATAGTGGTAAGATGTGATAGGTTGTAGGTCAAATGAGTTGGCAGAAAAGCATTTCTGTTTATGCCTAAGCCCAAATTTTTGTACAATTCAAAGTTTAGAGTGTATTCAGGTGACCAAGAAAAGGTCTGTGGAGAGGAGGAATTTTCCCTTTCCCATAACCTGCTGTCAGAAATACATGAACTCACCAGGCTACTTTTCTTGTTCTCAGCATTAGCCTTTTTCTAACACTTTCTGTCCTTGGAGAAATGCATGATAGTGCAACTTAGTTAAAAAGAGGTCACTTTCTGCTCATTCCTTTGTAGCAGTCCACAGCGTTGTCTTGATTTATGCTCTTTAACAGATCAAAGTCAGTCTCACTGATGAAGCTCAGCTATATTACACTGGAATCTATTAACTTTTTAAACTTTATTATTTCAGTCACAATTAAGACTATCTGAAGCCTCTTCATAAAAAAGGGCCATATCAAAAGCTGTACGTTAGGCAACTGGATCAATGGATGCATTCATTCTGCATCAAAAATACCTTAAGAAGGACAGATCTCCTGGGGAGGCAAATCTGTATCAATATTTCAGTCTCTTGAATACAGAAATTTGATACAACATGATGCAACACCCGAGCTTCCCCTCCTTTCAATTAACTGAGAAATAAAAATTGTCCTTAGAAGGGAAGAAATGCATTTGTATTGGTTTTCAGGTTTTCCGCCCTTTCATAGCATCATAATGTTCTCTTCATGGGTGGAAAACTTAATCTTCAAGTTCAAGCCTAGATTCTTCATACAGTTCAGGATGAGATGACTTGGAATACCGGGAATATTTCAGATGTAGAAAATCACCCAATTCATCCAGAGCATTCAAAACCTGTAAGACCGTGATAATTTGTCAATTCTATTGGAAAAGAAATGAAGTTCTAGTAACTTCTACTTTACTGCAGAAGAAAAAGATTATTTAAAAAATCAATCAAAGAAAGTTTAAAGGACAAATGGGAGAATTTTGCATTCATTCTACAACAGTGAATATCAGTGCAGTTGTAGATATACAACAGCATCTATGAGAAAGGAATTTACTCCTTCAGTAGGTTATGGTTTATTAGTAAGTACATTAACTGAGCACAGATGAAAAAAAGATATTTTTCCCAAAAGCACAGTGAGGTAACAACCAAGATAAAATATTTTGCTTGTGTAAAAAAGAAACATGTGAGGCTATACTTCAGTATTCCTCCATAGCTCCCAAAGACTGAAGTTGCCAATGCACTTTCTTAGGTAGTACTCAGCTCACTGCGCTGAGAAGAGTCAGCATAAATAGTCTGAATGGTTTAAGATAATTTTAGTGAATGCTGTTATTTTATACATCACAGAGATAAATATTTTTTGCTCATTAGTACTGTAATGCAATTTGCTGAGCTGTTTCCTCAGCTCTCAGTGAATTCAAAAAGTAGCCAAGGAACTCTGTACCATAGGGAAGCAGCTCAGTGTTTTGCAGCATCTGACCCCCATTCAAGAGCAGCCAACTTTTTGACATGAAAGAAGGAAACAGCAATTTTGATTTTGAGCCTGTTTCTGTAAAGCCACTAAAACAAGCTCATGAACAAAAAGAAGTAATTTAGTAATGGTGTATGCAGAAAAGATAGCTTCCAGGTCATTAAGGAAGTTAATCTTGGGAGCTTGCCCTTTTATGGATCTTTCCTCTTTAGTTCCAGGCTGAGATACAAAACAAATTTAACCAAAGGGAAACATTTCCATTGTGCTTATTACCTGTTGTTACCCTGAGTTTAGGCACAGTCACAAAGTGTTTTGTCCTAAAAGCTTTCATCCTGCAAGTAATTAAACTCAGGGCATTTCCATTCCCCCATACTGTAGGAGTTCCACGAGTGTGGAAAAGCACAGCCCTTTCAGTGATGACTGTCAGACCTTCCCTGGAAGCAGCAAGGTGCAGGCAGCAGGGAGTGAATGCACAGTGACAGCCCAAAAATGAGGTGGGATTGACATTTGGGGGCGGGGGGAAAGAAAGAAAATGAAATCAGCAACCTCAAGAGATGAATCTTCAGACCAACTTCATTGCCTGTTACCAGTTACATCAACCAAAATCCTCAGAGCCAAACAGCAAAAGCTGGTGAGGACCAACACAAGAATGCAGCTATTCTCTGTTGTACTGCCATTATGGTATTGGACTTTGTTAATAACTACTGCACCTTCAAAAGCAGTAATTTTTGGCATGGGCAGGTTTTCCATGTTGTTTTAGAGCTATCTACACTGGTATGGGAGCTGGTCAGCAGGGCAGGGCTCCAGCCTCCACATCCATGTACATCTCAGGTTGCAAAAGGAGAGTCAGGACCCCTCTGCAGGCCCAAGTGCTTGTTTGCATGAACCAGTGCCACATTTAACTCAAATGCCTTTCCGTTCAAGGATTTTTTGTTTTCACCATCAACACTCATGCAAAGAGGGGAAAAGCAAAGCCTGAAATTTATTGTTAAGCCTCTTTGTTTCATGCCTCCAAGTTGGCTTATTCTGAGAATGAAAGAACTCAAGTATCTCAAGCCAAGCCAAAAACACCTTCGGCAGAAAAAGGAAATGGAAAATTTCAAAGAGTTTATTTTAAACACATTTTTGTGTTGGAACGGAGGTTTATGATGGAAGTCTCAACATACTCTTAATGGTATTTCTGATATCAGAGAAAGATACAGAACTGAGACTGGCCAGACAGCACCAATTAAACTTGATTAGGTTCAAACAGTTCCAAATACTGTTTGCAATTTCCACCTGTACCCCCAAGGCTGTCCCATATACTTCTGCAATTCAAGAAACACATGGAAATATGGGTATGGAAAACTTGATTTTCAGTTATTTCCATACAGTTTCAGGTTTCCTACTCTGAGAGTTTTGATGCAGCATTTAACTTTTGTCTTGCTGTGCTCCTCATGTGGGTTTTTATTAGCGATGACAGATTTGGTCACTATTAGAAATAGAAGAACATCAGAAGTTAAATGTCCCACAATTTATTTTAGAAAATAAAAGGTATAAGGCTCAAATGCCTTTAAAGATCAAGTGACAAGGCCAGAAAAACAAATGTAAAAATGAATTATTGAGATTGAAAGTAACAGAGGCATGGCTTCTCCGGGCCTCCTTTGCACCTGAAGTTAATTTGGGCAGGACATGTGCTGTGCTTACCGTGTCTAACATCTCCCGTGTATGTGCAGCTGACACACAAAACCGAGCCCTGGATTCTGTGATGGGAGTAGCTGGAAACCCGACCACGACCACCCCGATGTTCTTTTCTAACATGCGCCTTGCAAAAGCCCTAAGGAGAGAAAAAGCAGAAGGAGGAAAAGCAGAAATGCATTATCCCAAATAAACTGAACACAGACAGAGAACATTCACATATAATGCAACAATAGGTAAAATCCTGTTTTCAAATGATTGAATATTCCCACTGATTTCCATAAAAGCCAGAATTTTACCAGCAATAAAGAGATTCTTTGCTCTTAGTGGCTCATGAAGCCAAGTGGGTGTCAAAAACTAGAAATGTAATGGGAGAGAGGGCTCTTCATCAGGGCAGACATGATTCATTTATGTCAATGAAAGTCTCTGAGTACAAATACAACCACGTGGGCATTCACAGTCCCTAAGGATGGAAGAGGTTGGGCTCATGGAAGGTTTGAATGCTTGGTTCCTGAACATCAATAAGGATAAACCAATCTGTGGGATGGTTTATTTGCTCTCACAATTGCTCTGTCAGTTAGGAGAGCTCATGTGACATGTATGAGACCTAGAGCCCACAGCCACCCTAAACTACCTGCAAATATTCCCTATAGCTCAACACTTACACTATGCTACTACTGACTCCTGGTCTGTGCTTCCAAGTCAGTGCACAAGTGCTGCTTGAGAGGAACTGAATGGTAAAACATGCAAAGACCATTCAAAGATCAGATGGGGAAAAAAAAAAAATCATCCATCTAAACCAGTTCATACATCAGAGGCAATGTGTCTCCCTTAATGATAACAAATTCAAAACCAAAACATTCAAATTCAAAATGTTATCGAAAGTATTATTCCTGACCATTTTAAAAAAGGAAAAGAGAAAAATTTTAAAATTCTGACATCTGGAAAAATTCCAAATTAAACCCAGGGGCAAATTTAAAAGAAAACAAACCTAAATGATGTATTTAAATAACAGTGTGTGTTTCTCCTGAGAAGCACCTACCACAGAGAACATCACCTTCTGCAGCGTGTACCAAACAACCCACAAACTTGAACAGCGATTGTTTTGGCAGCAAGTTTTGTTCAGTACTTACCCTATCTTACCAGGCATATAAAGGAGCAAGGGAACAACAGGAGAATCATCATTGCCATAAATGATGAAGCCCATTTCGTGCAGTTTTCGTCTGAAGTACCTTGTGTTTTTCTCCAGCTGACGCACTCTTTGGAGCCCTGAAACGAGCCAGTCAGGAGAACAGTCAGTGCAAAGACTCAGAAGTGGAGTGTAAAAACAGGAAAGAATCAGGGCTGGGGGTAACAGTTTGGCTGAAATGTGAATGTTGCTATTTGACTGAGAAGAAGAACATGGAATGAGCTAAATGCAACTACATTGATTATTACAGCGTTGTAGGATGGATGGCTGACACTCCTGTACTTGTGAGGTGTCTCCCCATGGGCAGAAACTGTCTGGGGATAGACATGTGGACAATTCCCTGGACTTTGTTGTGCTAAATAAAACCTCCCAGATGACACACACCTACAGAGAAGTAGAGCACACAGGACATGTAAATTGAATATGCTCTTTCTCAACCTAACTATTATCTTTGCATTGTCCCTGGCCTCACGTAGTCAGGGATCCACAGATGGGACCCCTAGCAAAACTGACAGGAGAGTTGAAAACAATTATTTTTAATGAAGGAAAAAAACAAAAAACAGTGGGGAAAAATGTGCTTGAAAAGACATTTCAGCCATTTCTTTTGCAGTGCCACAAAGGAGGTGGTTTCTGACAAGTGCAATTGCTTCGCAACCCATTGCACAAAGAGACAAGAAATGCTCTAGGTTACTGTAGTAGGAGATATAATACATCCTTTCACCACTCCACCTGCATTTTATCTGATCAGTGAGCAGATCTATGTGCTGCTTTTCCACTCCTGTGAGGTGCTGACAGGGATGGTGCCACCTCATCCATACCCAGTGCCAGCCCAAGTTCACGCAGCCAAATCCAGCCAGGTCTGGCATGTGCCTGACCTCACCAGAAACAAAACTGCCAAGCCACTGCTAAGCAGATTGAGTCTCTCAACCTAATCACTGCTCAGCAGCTTGTGTCTGCCCAGCAGAGGTGATGAGAATGTATGGTAAGGCTGGGATTTAGCAGGACACAGTTACACTCTTAACGTTCATTTTCCTGCTGTTCATCAGCCCATACTTTCAATATCACTTACATTATGTCACCAGACATGAACACTGAAACCTCCAGTGCAACTCATTTCCTCTTTTCCCTTTGCTTTTCCCTTTGCCTTTGCACAGATGTGTTATGTTTTCACTCTCCATTTACGTTTTCATTTTACTTTACATTTTGTTCGCTCCATTCTTCATTTGCAGCTTTCTGCTGTCACCATTCTCTGACTGGATGCCCATTTCCTAATTCCCCATCTTGCTCTGTGTAACCACAGTGGCCAGTAAAGCATTTGTAGCAGCTACACCTTTGGCAGATTTGTCCTCAGACCACATTCTGCCCCCACCATCTGCTCTGGCTTTTCTTCCTTTTCCCTCTTGGCTGAAGTGGGGATCACCACACCTACATGAACCCCTTTTCCATTAATAATTCTGAACATGTGGAAGTTTGAACAAGATCTACTGCTTCATTTGTTCTGTGTCCTCCTGAGTCAAGGTTCTGTCAAGTGTTCTGGCTGGGAAATTTACGGGGAAACTGGGACTTGCTTCACAGTGATCGGAGTTTTGCTTGAACAAATTAAAAGATCTCATAAAAACAGTGCATTTGTAACTTTATGCAGAAACCTGCCCACTCAGACAACCTGTTACTTACAGTCTCAGTCATTCAGTTTAAAGCACTCAGTGGAAGAGATCTGCTCGGTTAGAAAAGGCCACAAATAGTTTAACCATCTCTCTAATGCTGCTAAAGCAAAACCAGCTGTGCCAGAGCAAGGAAAACAAATGAAACACAAAAGCATCCTACTACAAAGCTTTCCAGTCACTAATAAAAACAATAGTCTGTGGTATTTCCAAAAATATTTTTGGTGTAGTAGATCTCAAAGAAACAGGAGGAAGAATTGAGGAGGAGGAGGGAAGAGGAGATGATGGTAAGGACAGGGAGTTAGAGAACTACAGAATGATGTGGTTGAAGTCTAAAGAGAGACGTTTTCCCTTGTTAGAAATTGTAAAGATGTTATTAGCACCTCCTCAATGTCCAAGTTACAAGCAGGAGGGTGGGGGAGTAACCTGAACTGGGGGCTCAAAGCCACTGCTGTTTCTTGCTATCTTAGCAGCCCCTGAGCTAGTTTCCAAACTCTCAGTTGGAAAGCATTTGAAACTACTAGATTTTCAATTAGGGAAAGTTTTTCATAAGTGCAGATGTTCTTGGCGAGTGCAGTTTAAGCCTTGCTGCCTTCTCCTTTCTATTCATGTGTTTACCACAGAGCTGGAAACACAGTGTGAGCCACGCAGGATTCCAGGCTGTGCTGTTCACTATTTATCAAACCATATGCGCAGGGCCCAGAGCTGAACAGTTTTGTCTCCACTTATTTTTGGTGCTGGAAATTTAGACTCCAGCTAAGGAAGCTTCAGAGCTGAAAGAGGGGGTTCAGGCAATCCCCCCCAAAAGTCAAACACCTCTTCCTTTTCTAATCTTCCTTTCCTGATTCTACATCCTCAACCAGTTTGTGATGTGAGATCTCCCCCTTTCATGACTCCCTATGGAGCTCATTTCAAGCCAGCCAGTGCTGATGCAAAAGAGCCACTTGAATGTTTTAGCGACGTCCCAAAATACTAATTTCATTTGCAGGGATGCATTAAAAGAGCCAAATAAAAGATCAGAGCACTCACATATATCTGGAGGGAAAAAAAAGCACATTAGGAGACGATTGCTACACACACTGTATTTGTGGGTGGGTGGCTGGGAGGAACCTATTTCTTTACCAAATGTCAACACTTTCCTTTCTCATGTTAAGTTTTGTGGTCAAAGACCACAGACACACATCATATACGCAGACTTCTTATATGCTGTCCCAATAAGAGCAATAAAAGCATTAAAATTTGTAGCTGTATTTCAACACTCTCTTTCATTCCTTTATGGGACCTTCCAGTGTCAGATAAGGAGGCAGATCTGAGCAAAATGTTTATTTTTGTCTCACTGGCCTGATCTTCCCTTCACACTACAGATTAAGGGTGATGAATTCAGTTCAGAATCAGGTCCTAGTCCAAATTCACTGTGGGATGTTTAACTAAAAGCACCACATTTAGAAAGCATTTTCTTTGATTCCTGAGGCTGGGACCTTGCATCTTTTAATATTTATTGAGCAAAAATCTGCCAAGCAGACCCCTGAGCTAAAATAATACGGCTGCATCTATGTAAGTGTAAGAATATACCTGTATGGGACTAATTAGAGGATCAGGTCCCTAGACAGTAAATATATGTGTTACAAAATTCTTACTTTGCAAAATCCTTGAGGATTTACAGTCTGTGCAAAGAGCTTATAGCACAGCATGCAGCATATCCAGAGAGTTATATTCCATGAAATATGTCAACCACAACACAGCACATGTTTGGAAAAAACAGCCTGGACAAGGAAAACCAACCCTCCTCTATTTAAAACTAAACACTTTAATGCTCCAGACTATTCAGCTAAGGCTGAGAACAACTTTATTAAGTGCTCTATATCTTCTTATTGACTGAATTAAGAAGGGAAAGAAAGAAAGAAAAGTGAATGATAAGCAATTCTCAAATTTCACAAGTTATCTCCACACTGCTGGGAACACACACAGCTGGTTTATGGGGATTTTTCTGAAATAAAGGATTAATTGCCTGGATGGTGCAAGAAAAGCAGACTTACTGCATCAGCAACCTACCTTCTGCTGGCAAATTTAGAGTTTTCATTTGGTTGCACTACTTTAAAAATATTTGGTTTACTGCAAAGCTCTAAGGTGTTGGCAATTCTGGGAAAAATGCTAGTTATATTTTTATGTGACACGCATCATTGCATTCTGCTGGCTTTACCTCATTAATTTATGCAGGCTTTTAGAAAGCTTTATAGCTCGAAATTAGTATGGTTTAGCTGAAAGAAAAATAAAAAAAAGAAGGCAAGAGAGAGAGAGAAATAATAAAATGTAGTAGCCTGCTCAGAATTTCTTTGAAGCAACAAGCTTTTTAAGAGAGCCACTTGGAGTAACAGCCTTGGCAGAAGATTTGTCACACACTTTCGGGGCACCTGACATCAGGAGGGCATCCTGACTATCTGCCCAAGGGTAGGCTGGCTTTACCTGGCACAGCTCTCTGCACTTCAATAGAGCTTTGCTGTTTGTGAGCTGAGGACCTTATCCTGGCAGCAAATGAGGCAATAAAACTATCTACTAAAACTATAGCTCTCTAAAACAAAACTTTGCTTTCCTCTTGCAGAGATGTCTGCTTTTGCCTCCTGCAAAACGCTCACAAGCAGAGAGGCTGCCTGCATTCAATTCCTGCACAAACATTCCACCTTTGAACTCCTCCTGCAGGCTCCTGCCTTTGGAAGTTGTGACTCAGTCTATTGAAAAGAGGAATAAGCAACCTGTAGTCTTTCATATCAATATCTCAGGTGTAGGAGGTGAAGGAGAGCTATTTTTCCTGAAGCCATGCCAGGAGAGATAACCCCACACCGTACTGGTTTCTGGCATGTGGTGGACTCTTCAAGACACAAATCCACCTGCTTTAATCTTCTCCAGCTGTTGTTTCATAGGGTCTTTCCAGATAATTAGTTACACAATTGAGCTTTTACATACCAGCATCAGTGTTCCTTGGATGGAGCATTCAACTCCCTGCCTTTCTTGACTAACAACTAGATAGGAAAAAGCAATCTTCCATGGGCTGAAAAAAACCTGGAAAACAATAGCTCTTTCCCACTAAACTATTGCAGATGGAAGATTTTTATTTTTTTCCTCTGGTTCCATTATAAGAGTAACACACATGTACCTCCATGTGCATTAAATCACAAATAGAATGCTATAAAACCGGGGTGCCTAAAGGAAATATGTTCTCAGATAAAACAATCTTCATAAAAAATAACTTTGCTATGAACTGGGGAGAAGTGAAGACATTTACTTCTACAATCTAATGTTAACTAGAAATCTAGTAATTTCAACTTAATTCAGCTGCTAAACAATCCCTTAAGGACTTCTTTTAACTGTGAACTGCTGCAAAACACTTTTCAGAGAAGATTATGGCAAGAAAAATGGCAATTTCAGTTGAAGCAGAAAGAAGAAAAACTGTAAAGATTCAGTCATTTTGCCTTTATTTCTCGAATGAGTCAGATCTGCTTACCCAGCACCTTATCCACACTCAGATATACAATGCAGGGACAGAGCAGGCAGGCTTGGCTGAGTCCTGTTCACTCCCAGCACAGGTGATAAATCACAGAACGAGCCCATCCCACCGCTGGAAAGCAGCCAGGGCTCAGCGTGCTCCATCTGCATCCCATTAGGAGTTCCCGAGGTGCCAGGGACCGGCACTTCCCTGCTTTGTGCTCGGCGGGCTGAGAACTGCGCTGCATTCCTCGGGCACCGCAGCGCCAGCAGCATCTGCACCAGAGCAGGGATCCTCACTCCCTCCTGGCAGGAAAAACACCCTGGAAAGGGGACTGTGTCATGGAGCTGCCTGCTGCTGTCCCTGGGCACAGGCTACAGGTCACAGCCAAGTCTGGCATCCCTCCTTTGCCTGCAGCTGATGCTCATGTCAGGATACAGGGAACATCCATCCATGGGCAGGGTCTGCTAGAGGGCTACAGCACCGGTTTAACTTTGAAGATGAAAAAAGTGACTGGAAATGAGGTAGAATTTGATTAATCCTCACATATCCTTGATTAATCCTCACAGATCCTGCAAATCACTGCAAACACTGTTAGTCCAAAGCCCCTACCTGTTCAGATAAGCTGACCCTCCATGGATACATTTGACATCCTGTGGAAGGTGGATCACATGGCAGGCGTCTCCGCTAGAACAGCATGTCTCACTCATTTTGAGCAAAGATATCAGAATTTAGCTCTGTTTTATCATCCACTGCCGGGAGAACATCTGTGATGTTCAGCTTAGACAAATAATAATTGTGGCAGCATATTATCATCACTAATATTTTTGCTGATGTCGTGACTGGGAGCCCTAGTCATGGAGCCAGTGCTGTGCAAACAGTGAATAAATGTGCTTAAGGGCTTGAAATGTAACCACATACTTATTGGGAATATTAACTTAAAATTAAGCCAGGGTTCAAGCATTCTGCTTGCTAAAGACCTAAAAGAAGCAATCCCCTCAGAATGAAGCAGCAAAGGAGGATTTGAAAAAGATAAGCTTTAGCATTTGATTCTGCAAGGTGTTTTGAGCAGGTCCAAGAGGTCCATTGCTAAGACACTTGCAAATGTAAAGCTTGCAGTGACTGTTTCATGGTCAGTCCAGGCTGGCACAGATTTATTTTGCTGCAAAATGGATTGTTCCTCTCAGCTCCAGCTGCTCAAGCCCTGACACTGGGGCTCACAGAGCCACACAGCAGATTGGCTCTGGGATCCAGTTTGGGTACAGGCTCACCATTTGTGGGAGGGTTGGTTACTTTTCAGCTCCATCATTGCTCTGGATCTGTTCACTGCAGGGCTGCATGAACACTCATGCAGGGAGAAGGGACATGAGAAAGGGGATAACAGTGAGGAGAAACTGAGGACAAGACTGCACTTCTTGCACCAGTGTTGGTTTATGCCAGCTCATGGTGATGGGGAACTAAGGTTTCTGAATTTACAGAGGATCCTGACAAAGCAAAACTCATGTTTTCAAAAGACTGTTGAGGACAGATAGAAGAGGAAAATGATTTTAAGGAGCTGGTTCTCCAGTGATACAAATAAAAAAAATAAATCTGAGGCTGATGGAAATATCTTAAAAAGGAACCTTTTAAAGACAATTTCTTTAACATCAAACCAAAATAGAAAGCAGAATTCTGCCATTTCTCACAATCTGAATGAGCTCAAATGCAAGAACTCAAGAGTTTGCTAAAAACACAAATGAAACTTTTTTTGCAAAAAGATAAACCAATCAGCACAAATGGTAGAGTAAATGAATATTTTAAAGAAACACAATCTAAACAACTTTAGGAATTATCATTTAACAAAATTTCTTTTACTAGTAGATTCCAGAGGACAAAATTTAAAATGTTTCAGCATCCCATAAAACCATGAAAGATGCCCACGGCTGTTGGTGAATTATTATTTGCCATGCATTAAACAGAAAAAAATGTTTCCTTTACAAATGCTGCAATTTGCTTTTTACACCAATATAATCTATTATTAGTCATAAAAAAAATTGCTTTGGACTTCCCAGCAGTCTTAACTCCGTCTGCCTAGTGGTTCTATTTTATACCTATCAAATTTAAGTGTAAAAGTATGCTTTGGGTATCCTCATGCAGAAAGGGGGAAGGAAGGAAAGGTCTGAGGTCACAGCTGGAGGGGCTGTGTTTGCATGCAAGAAAGTGTACTTGCAAATTTGTGCAGGGTCCACACACTCTGAGTCAACTCCAGTCTCATCATGGGATAAAACCACTAAGGCAGCTGCTGAGTTTCCTGAGGTATCTCCAGTGGTGTAATGAGAAAGCCACGAGGAAAACACATAAAGAATATCTATATTATGAATTATAAAGAGTAAATGCCATGGGAACTTCTGCTTTCCATATTTCCTAATAAATGAGCAGAGACACATTTGAGATGAAAAGGCCACAAAGGCTTAAGAGGGATAAAATGATTTTTTTAAATAGACTACATGAGCTGAACTGTGGAACTTGCTGCCTTATGACATTACTAGAGGAAATACAGCTGCCAGAAGTTCATACACTTTTGAACAGCTCTATTATAGGAACTATGAAAGTATCTATGATGTTATGGTACTAAGAACAAATGTGTTTTGTTCTACAAGACATCAATTTTCAGAGTCCTGAAAACATGGCACAGAGAAAAACAGGACTTTTACTCTACTAAAAATTTGATTTCATATTTGCATCTTTTGTAGTCAGTTTCTGATTCTTTGGATATATATGCTCAAGAAATAGCGGTAATATTGACCTCAGCCTGTTCCCCTTTCCTGAACAGGGACAATGCTATATATCAGTTTTCAGAGAGCTACTACCTTCTCCTAATTTAGCATTTCTTGCCCTTTATTTTCTTGAGTCACCACAGAAAACATGGTAAAATAAATGAAACTGTAATAGCTGGCTGTGGGCTCTGCAGCATCCTCCCAGTCACATTATCGTGACATTAATGTCTCACAACTATCACAAATATTGATGTGGGACATACCCACATGTTTATGATTTTCAGCATGGAACAGACACTGGCTGTGGGTAATTTCCAGCTGAACAGTTTAGGTTTCACAGAATTTCTCTGAAGGTGCTAACCTGTTCCTTCCTTGTGATGAAGCAGTACCCCCTGGGCCCATAAACATCTGTTCATATCCTGCAGCCATGCATCCCCTACACTGATCCTCTCTGGGAAATGCATATCCTGATTCCTTTTCCAAACAACCATATTCTTACTAATTGAAAATAAAGGAAGAAAACATGGAAGAAAAATCAACTGGATACACATCAGGATACACAAGCAGTATTTGCACTTCTGGACTCTGGCATTACCTACTATATTATTGCATCTGTGCTAGTTTTTTTCTAAATCAATTGCTGAACAAATTAGTGGAGAATAACTAGCAAGAAGTTCAAGGGACCATAATACATCTGGGAAAACAAAGACAACTAAAAAATATGGATTTTTCTGAGTTGCATCTTAAATGACCAAATCAGTCTTCCTTCTCTTGGTCATCTGTTAATCTGCCAAGGAGTTTCAAAGTTCAGAAGAAAGAACATGCTGGGTTAACACATTTGTTTTCCCCTTATTTCATCCTGTTTCCAACAAGCACCCTCCAATTCACACGGAATCTTTTAGCAAACTCTGATTTCATTATTGTCTAAAACATTCCCAGTGATTTTTGCAAGGCTCACTCTCCCAGAGAAACAACCTCTGGAGGATAAGCCATTGGGGGACATCTCCTTTCTTATAAAGGATTGCCCAAATTGCCCAGTGGGAAGAGAACACCATTTGAAATTAATTGCAAAATAAACTCCTAAGGATATGAGAGGCCTCCAGGGAACACATGGTCAGTACTACCCTGCAGCAACTTTGGTTTACTTGAAACTTCTCTGCTCCACAGCTCATGCTCTCACAAGGATGATTCATGTGCAGGATTCACCACCTTGTGTGACAGTGGACCTAAACAACTCTGCCAAGGTCATTGTCCTTGGAATCAAAAATATCTAAGGGGAGATAGTGCTTTCTCCCTTCTGTTCCTTGCTCCTTTCTTAGCCACCACCTTCCTCTCTCTGATGCCAAAGCAACACATTGTAGTGTGGTCCAGCATAGCATTTTTTCCCCTGTATTTTGGGCTGTGGGGTTTTTTTGTAGTCCACAAGACAGCCTAATGAAGGGAGGCCCACATGAAAGAAAACCCAAAAGACTAAAATAATGAGTCTGGCTCAGAAGGACAAGAAACATTTTTACACATTACAGCCAGCTTGCTAGCCTTTGTGCAATGGTCTAAGTTGTGATATATGATTTATTCATTTGTTTTTCTACTCATTTGAATTTCATATTACAAGACAATTTTTAGAAAACTGACGGAGCAATAATTTATTTCATAACGGATTTGCAGAAGACTTAATAAGCTCTTATTTTGTGCAGAAACCCAAACACTGTGTCATTAAACAACCCTGCTGGCTGAGGAGAAAATGCTTCAAACTCTTATCCCTAAGACAGACACGCACATCTTAAAAGCCTCCATCTTGAACCCAGTCCTCCTCTTATCCTGCATCTGAACTGCACGCAGTTCTTCCCTAGCTGAAGAGCATTTTTTACCACGCTTTGAAGGCCTGGAAATGCTCTGCATGTTTGGTGTTTCGCACGCGGCATCTGCGAGCGCCGCAGCCAGCGAGGCGCGGGCAGGCTCGGTGTCAGACCGCCCTCTGACGGCAAGCGCCAGGCCAGGGATGCAGGGATGCTCTGACACCGAGCACACTGCTCTAGGCAGCAGCACATGCCACAGGGACCTTTCAAATTTCAAGCTGGAAGTAGTTTTTATGCTCTGGCTTCTCTGCCAAAATGACAAAAGCGTCGCTTTGTCACCGTCTGAGCCGTCGCACCGGAGTTTCGCTGCCTTTTTGTCCTTGCACTCAGCAGAATTTGGCACTGGGGCTGGATTATCTATCCCTCCTCCTGCACCCTGAGTCTGTAAATTCTGGCCTCACCAAAGTGCTGTGATCAATGTCTTAATAGCCTTGTATCTATCATGGTTTGAAACTGCCCTCTAGGGCACTGAATACTGCAGAGCAGCATCTTTCCTGCACTCATCCACCCTTTATCTCTTCCATTCCCACCTTAGCCCAGTCATATCTATCAGGGACAGCTAATACAGAATTAATTCTGCTAGTCTCAGACAAAATAAGAGAAAATAGCACTGCTGGAACAGTATAAAAGAGATTGCAATTCAGAGCAGGATCTGTATCTGCACGTTAAGGAATACCATGACTCTCAGACATTCCTGAAAAAAGCTACATAAATTCAACCATTTTTTCTCCATGTTGGGATTTAAGTCCTAGAACACTGAACACAAACCAGCATTGCTTTGAAACAGAAGCATATAGGTGTGTCAAAGTTGTTTTGTTGCTTGTTGTATAGAAAACCCTATTACACAGTGGATAAAATGTCACACAGAGGGTAAAGCATGTCACACAGAGGATTGGACAGTAGCTGCATCTGCAACCTCAAGCAATGAATAGAAATACACCTAGTTTTTCAGAAGGACATCAAGTACTCAATTCTTTTTGGGACAAAATGTAGTACAGGACTCCATAACTGATGCCTGAGCGAGGTAGGAATTATTATAATCATTTTTTCATGCTATTATTTAACATACAATACCTGTTCTGAAATGCTGCACCATGCTTGAGTTGCTTGCCATTTTGAAGGTTCACACTTACAAAGAAGCTAAACTGAGAGTGCCTAGCCCATAAATGAAGGCACGTCCTTATGAACCCTACTACAAAGTCAGACAATATACTCCAAGGGAAATCCATGTATTTCTATTTGTTGCTGCAAAGCAGGATGGGCTGGCAACTATACAGGCAGAACCCCAAAATCTTTCCATCCCTGCTGCATGTGGATAAGCATGGGAAAAACCCCAGGGCCGACAGCACTTAGAAGTATGATATTTGGGTATTAATTTTACAATAAGAAGGATTTCTTTTGCACTGTCATTGCAATACTGCTTTGCTGCTGGATGACATTTTGCTGTGCCCAGGGAGATGCTCTGGTAGCAGCTGAAATAGGGAAGGGAAGGGAAGGGAAGGGAAGGGAAGGGAAGGGCNAGGGAAGGGAAGGGAAGGGAAGGGAAGGGAAGGGAAGGGAAGGGAAGAAGGCTTACCTTGTGTTGTCCCATCCAGTCCCATGAGACATTTCATTGCCCTGATGATTTGCTCTGCTACGGGGGGACACATAGATGTGGCGTACACAGCACTGTGAGAATGAGTTCGTAAAAAGTCCACAAGGCCCTTACACAAGCAAAACAAAGCATGAATGAGCTTTGAGCTGGCCAAACAGCAGACCTCCCTCTTAACTACTGCAGGAGTGGGAATGTGCAAAAGGAAGAGGACATTTCACCAGCTACTGTATTGCATTCTTGGCTGCCACTGTTAATATGTGGCCTGAAGAAACATCAGGCAGGTGCAAAGGTTTTAATATATATGTGGGGCAATTACAGCTGAGACAAAAGTCTAGAACAGAATAATGTTTACTTCTGTGCTAAGACTTATTATAAAGGAGCCAAAATAATTTCAAGACCAATGAACAGCTGCACTTAAAATAACGCTGCTGAGTTCCCCTCTGGTAATGAAACAAAGGATATATGACATCAATAAAGGTCCTCTGTCCTAGACCAGGAAAAACAACCTTACTGGGATCTTTGTCTATAAGCACATAAATTTTCAGTCAAAACTTTCAATCAGTGTGGCAGGAACAGTCATGTCAGAGTTGGTATAAATGATTTAACATTTCCTAAGAACACAGTAACTAAGAACACAATCTGCCCTCTTAGAAAAACCATTGATATACTGTAGGCATGTCTGTAACACCAGTAACTCTCCTGAATCCAGGCATGCAGTAGAAATTCAAATCTCACTAAGATCATCATTATTATAACAACTTATATCTCCTAGTGCAAAATATCAGAGTAACAGTTACCACACTAAAAGTTGAGTGTGTGTTAGTGAGAAAGGCTTAAAAATTGACTTTGATTAAAAAATACCATCAGAAAAAAAAAACAAAACCCCAAACCAATCCAGTGAGAGTAATACAAATCACTACGAAAATACTGTATGAGTCTACACAGTAACTGCAGTGCTGAGGATGAAGATTTACCTAACCTTACACAGGCTGTGCATGGCCATTTTGCAATTGTATTCCTGAGGGTTTGGTTAAAAGCTAAGAAGGCTTCTGGGCTCCAGCTGATGCAGAATAAACAGCACCACTGTGAGTTTTTGGCTGCAGAAAGGAACGTAAGTGGGTGAATGGGTGAACAGCCTTCCAAGGCTGAGAAGCCTGAGGCTAAGCTTAGTGACACACACAGGCATGAAAAGAGTGACCTGTTTTCACTTAAAAAAGCTTCCAAGGATTAGAGGATAAATTACATGGGACTACTTTTCACAGGTCTAATCTTTCTATACTTTCTAGCTACATTACCCACATTGTCTTTAGTAAGAAATTAACGTACAGACACAAATTCAGGAAGCCAAAGAAACAAAGAAAATTGATTCTTGATATATTATGACACTTGGTTTTAAGATCTCCAGGGGCAAACTCAAAAAAGACAGTAAGAAATACACAGTTTATACTTTCTTATAGCCCTTTTATTCTACTGTAGGGCTGCCCTTATTAATGTTATCCTGACAACAACCATATGGGCTGTCTAAACAGGCTTCCCACTCATTCAGCAGACTGCTTAAAAAGTACATTCAGCTGGGTATGAAAAGAGAAAATAATCAGCAACCATTTGATCTCTCTGTCGAGCAACAAAACCAATGACATTTCACAATGGTGCTGATTATGCTTTCTCTTCTACACCCCCAGTTAAAGCAAGCTCAGCTCCACTTTTTGTTGACATCTGTTGTTGGCAAGAGATTGTTTTGTTAATGCACATGGAGCAACTGAGGACACAGAATTTACTATTGCAAAAGGCCCCCAGTAACCTCTTTCTCCATTCTCCTAAAAAATGCAACTATGTCAATCCACAACTCTAGGAATTTTATTATCAGTGGATGAAACTGTGGTTTTAATCTCTCAATATTGCTCCACACACTGTTTACAAATGTGAAACGAAGTAATGAGCAATCCGCATGCAAATTAATGTAGGGAAGTATATTAGCCAACCACAACATGTCCAAACATTTCCAAGACAAACAACAATCATCAGGGTGGCACAGAATAACCCAACTCAAGCAAATTACATAATATGAACATGAGACAAAAATAAGAAAGTCTGACTGTTTGATGTGCATTTGGGATCCAGGCAAAAATGATGCTAACTTTAGAACAGCGCTTGCGTTAAGCAGTCTGCTCAAAAAGATACTGAAATACACGATCCACCACACACAAGCAGTCCCCACACCCTTGATGTGAGGCTGCTCATGATTTCCTTTTACCTTTTTGCCAGCTATGTATCCTCCAGCTGCTCCAAAGCTCTTTGTGAAGGTTCCCATTAAGACGTCGACGTCGTCGGGACTCATTCCGAAGTATTCCACAACTCCTCGGCCCGTCGCTCCCACGGCACCAATGCTGTGAGCTTCGTCCAAGTAGAGGTAGGCTTTGTATTTGTTCTTCAAGGAGACTATCTCTGGCAGGCGCACGATGGACCCTTCCATGCTGCACACAGAGAGAGAACCAGGGGTGAGCAACAAACCACGGAC
This sequence comes from Aegithalos caudatus, assembly GCA_013389925.1. NCBI lineage: Eukaryota > Metazoa > Chordata > Aves > Passeriformes > Aegithalidae > Aegithalos > Aegithalos caudatus. Next base: position 466,493 of record WEIU01007383.1, on the reverse strand, counting down.
TCCTTCCCGTACTGGCAGAAAATATTAATTGCCTTATTCTACCAAAATTCTTCTGGAATCTCAAGTTTTACTTGCAAGCCAAAGCAAACTCGCAACCTGTCCCCACTTGCAGGTGAGTACAAAACAGTCGAACAGTTTTAGGATTCAAACGTTCAAAAGCAGTCAAAAAGTCTTTGAGTGTTTGTAAGTTGTCAACATGTCAGAGGAGAAAAGGAAAGGTACAAAGCAAGGCAGAGATACTTACCCTAAGCAGCACATTACAGTTCATCTCTACAAAACAAATATTATAAAAAATTCCTATAATTCAGTCTGGTCCTTGCTTACTTCATCGTCAGCTACTGTGGCAATATTTGGGCATAACAGCTCTAGAGAAAATTCATCTGGTGCAGAGGACTTGGGTCCAACATACACTGGAGATGGGCCATGTGAAACCCACAGCTGGTGCCATAAACTCTAAGCATTCCCAGTCTTCACAGAATCAGGGATTAAAACAGGCAGCTGAAATCCAGCCTTGCCAATTTTTGCTTCGATATGTACTTTTTAGGAAATGTAGCCTGCTACCTAGTAATCAAAAGGAAAAAAAGTTTCCATTCCTTTTCTTTTTACTTTCTTACAGCCATGCAGAAAAAAAGAAATATTTGGAACTGGCACAGGTTGCCCAGAGAAGCTGTAGATGTCCCATACCTGGCAATGCTCTAGGCCAGGTTGGATGGTGCTCTGAACCAGGAACACTAAACCTGGTTTAATGGAAGATGTCCCTATCCATGGCAGGGGGGGTTGGAAGAAGATGGGCTTTCAGGTCCCTTCCAACACAAACCATTCCATAATTCTGTGATTAATGGTGTACTGAGATTTATAGAAATGAGAAGAAATGATAAATCTTTTGCACTCTGGCAGTCATGTCAGTAAATGAGAAGGCACAGAGGTGGTGTCCAGCAAAATAAAAGTGCAGGGAGACAAGTAAGAAATACTCTCTGATCCCATAAAGGTGACACGTGCAGAATATTGCTGTGAAGACTTGTGTCTTGGAAACCTTTGTGAGATGACTACAGCTATGCTTGGGTATGCTCAGATGCACTCAATACTCATTTCATAATGAGTTAATTGTGTTCTCTTCTACTAGCTCTAGTAAGCAGGTCTTTAAAAGCTAAAAATGTCCTATCAAACACAAAGTCATTGTGCCAGGGCTCTATGGCTAAGGCCCACAGCAAAGGTGTATCCACTTGCAAATGCAACGAGTTTCAGATGACCAGAAACATGGACTTTGGTCCCAAATAGCAAGTCCAAAAGAGAAGTGCAATCAATAGTATCTTAGAAGTTTTTGGATACTGGACCAATGGCTTTCACAGGCTGCTTTGTTGCCACTTTACTTGTACTGTGCAGCTGGAAGTTTGGCACCACAAAAGGAGCACAATGTGCTTTTAGCACTTGGGAAATTTCTGACAATTTTAGTCCTTCTTCATCCTTTGGTCTCCTGAATAAGCCTGGAAACTGGTCTCCAGTTTTGAAGGAGACCTGCCCAAAGGCAAGTCTCCATTAGTGTAACAGCATGGGGGAGTAGCCATGGACAACGGTTGCCTGTGCTGTTCACACTGGGAGGTTCAGAGAGCCTGGCTGTGTGTGCCTGGAGGCATATTTTTGGCTGTTGGTGATTGCTGGCAAATCTTGTCCTTCTGTCTTGCCCAGCCATGAAAGAGGCAGCTGTGGGACTGTGTGTTGGCACCAAGGTCCCTCGCAGCAAAGAAGGGTGGGCTTGTACTGTACTGGGCTTTCTCACTTTTCCCAAATGGCACTTGGCAGCTGAGGGAGAAGCAATTTAAACCACCACAGCTATTTTCCTAGTGAATACAAGGGCAGAGCCCACAGTCCTCACACAGCCCAGAGTCAAAGCATTAGTCAGCTAAAATGACACTGAGCCACGGGGTGTGCTTGGATGTGCACCATCATCCATGCTGGGCCTGGCAGCTTCCAGCTGTGTCTGGCTGGTCTGCAGGGAGAGCCAAGGAGCACCTCTGCAAACTGCAATCCCACCTTCCAGCAATGCTTGGGCACACCAGCCAGGCAGAGAAGGTCAATTACAATTTTTCCACATTTATACAATCATCGTTAGGCTTAGTGGCTCATGGAGATTTCAGGCAGGAGAGACAGCATTTAACTTCAAAAAGAGTAAAAAACGGTAAATTAAAAATGTTGTGTATTTTTGTAATGGAAGGAAAGTTGTGCTGAATCCCAGAATACATGGAGCTGGTACATGGCTGATGCGAGATTTAACAACCCTTTAGAAGATTTAATGAAAACTTTTCTTTCTCATATGAGTAGGAGATTTCTCTTGGAAATCTAAGCTGCTTAGCAAAACAAGGTACATGTATTCAGTTTCAGTTTTGATCTACTGCTCTTGAAAGATGCTGACTGACATAAATGCAATAGCTGACAAAGTTCCTAACGTGGCCTTGAAGCATCCATGGAACAGATAAAGTGCTGCTGGAGTTGTGTACATGTTCTGTGCTGCCATTCCAGCAGGTCTCAGCCCTCCTGATGGCAGAGATGAGAACTCTTTTGCTGCTTGCTCTGCTCTTGGTCTCTCTTTTGACCCTGGGAGATGGTTAGTCTGTCTAGAACTGCTTCAAGATAAAGCTCACTTCACATAACATATTCCAAATGGAAAATTTACTGAATCCTTCAGTAAATGTTAATGTCAAGTGGCCCTCAGCCAAAGAGCCAGGAGTGAACTGTACTGATTCTGTCTCACTCTGGCTGGGCCACTTAGCATTGTGTACAAATGTATTGATCTATTTCCAGATCAGCTCAAGAACACAGGGCATACAAAAAACCCCAGATGCAGGTGAGCTAAAGCTGGCTCTGCCCAGGCCAGGTGTTCTCATCATGTGGTGTGACATCTGTCTTGTAGCACAAATTCCTAGCTTGGTGGCAGGGATGGAAAACTTCCAGATTGCAGCTGATCCTCATCTCCCTTGTGTGGCGGACAGGCACAAAAACTTGGATTAGTACACGCTCAGTTTGAACATACTTCCAGATGTGAGGAGATTTTTAGAACCAAATTTTTAGAACACTGCAGTCTGAAACTTGATTCAATCCCATCAAACCAGTGATGTTCTTCCTGATGCAGCTGATGAATTGTGGACCCAGGTGCTTTGAGAGATGGGAGGTGTGTGCTTGTGATGGTCACTTCACTTGGAACTCAGGCTTGCCCTTGACATGATACTGGTCGTTTTCTGCCCAGTTCATCTTGAAACTTCTTGGGAAAAGAGTTTCTACATTCTACTACAGTACCACAGTTCCCTTTTTAAATTTTTCTCTCAGGAAAATTAATCTACAAATATTCTACCTCTTCCCTATTTTATCTCTAAATGTGCCCTAAAGTACCACTATCTTTTCAACATTTGAAGAATTTATCTGTTCCCTTTTCAAGCTAGTTTTTAATTGGAAAAAATCCCTCCTTTCCTGGCCTGCAGTCACAAGACATACATATTCCACTTTAACAGTTACTCTAGGTACTATTTTCTTACATAAACCTTGTACATTCATACAACAATCTCTGTTTCGTAGTTTAGAGCAATAATTTCAAGGAAATCTTTCAACTCTGCCCTCAACTACAACTCCACTTCAACACTAAAATGATAGAAATGTTAAACTTTAATGCTGGTCCTTGGCCAGAGACATTAAATGTTACCTCATTCTTTTCTGGAAGTCCAGTCACTTAATCCCAGGAAATAAAAAATAACCCTGTTAAATTTCCTACACTATTGGCATTGGAATCCCAAGGAACTTCTAATGCACATGAAAAGGCATTGGACAAAATCTAACTGATCAGAGATATTTTTTTAGCTGGAAGGGAAAATACACAAATTAAATTAAAAGTAAGTAAAAGACAAATGAAAACCTATCTGTTTTGATCAATTTCTGATGCCCCATAACTTCTGCCCTGGGCCTTGGCCTATCTGACTCCTAAGTAAATATGCATGGAAGAGAGCAGAAGCCCACCACAAACCATGTAAGAACACAGTAACTGATTAATCCTGAACTGGAAATGGCAGAAGCCAAGGCAAACATTAGCTGGAGTTCAAATAATAAAAATATGATTTAGCAAGTCAGTTTAACTTGTGCCCTGGTCACTGCCAAAACTTGTTCATGCTTTTTAGAGTCAAGATTGATGGCTAGATGGTCTCCCCTCAGTTTGGAACACAAATGGAATACATTTGCTCCTAGGCTGGTCCAAGTTAAAGACCAGCTTTCACTAGGAGTTGCATTTACTTTTGATGCTTTTTTCTTTTGAAGATAATAGAGACATTAAAAAGCAAACAAACATATACTTAATGCTATTTATTTGACATGTAGCTTGAGTGCTTCCCAAGTCAAGAGGCCAATTTTGCCTTCAGTTGTAACCAAGCAAAATCTGTGGTTTATGGTTTCAAACACAAGTCTGATTTCCAGAAATGCTCATGTTGGCTAACAATGACCCTTTTCAAATTTTGCCAGCTGCTAAGTCTAGGCTTTTGCACAGTGTAAACACTTTAAGATATTCCTAATGGAAACAGAAGGCAAATTTCTTTCCATACCATAAGCTTCACCACACTAAGACTATGGTGTCCCATATAACAATATTTTTTTTAAAGAAGGAAAGCTCAGTGTTTTCTTTTACATCTCTGGAAAAAGCATTTCTGTAAAAATTTGCCAAGCCAAACTTGCAAATCAAGATATTATAACTTGGAGAATGGCTCTGACCAAGTTATTTAAATTCTATATTTGCTGTCCTTGAAGCATAACTTAAAGAAAAAAAATAAAAAGTGGTATTAAGTATTGTAAGAAGAATACATTAACTACACTCTAACTCCTCTTAAACCCTCTTGATGAAGGTTAATTTGGCATTTGGCAAACCTTCAAGAAAACTATCGTTAGCCAATATGGGGCTGGAAAATTTTAGTCTTACAAAAACCCTGGGCCAAGAAAGGAAAGAACATACATACAAAAAGAGTAAGAGTATTTCTACTCTCCTTCTCCAGCTTTTTTTGTTTTCTGTTTTTTTGTTTGTTTTTTTTGCATATGAAGTGTTCTTAGCTACCAGCTGGCTCAGAGTGGCCAGGCTGTGAGCCTGCTCCTGGCAGGGCTGGCAGTGGTGGCAGGGACACAGCACGGTGACACACGGTGGCACTCACCCTCAAGACACAGCACATTTGCTTCACAACCAACTGCTCTACAGCTTCGGATCTGCTTAGACTGTGAAAACAACTAGCTAACCAACCAACCTAGCTACTGCTAGGGATAGTTTCCAATAAGAGACTATTAGAGAGCTGAGCTTTGTTTTCCTTTTTCTTTATGCCTTTCAGAAGCATAGACACTCAGGGCATGAGTGGTCTTAACATTATTTAGCCTTTATGGAGCTGAAGGAACTTTATGATTCCTTTTAGTAGGTACTCTGAGGTTTAATATGCTTTTACTTTGTATTCCAACAGAAGGTTCTTTGAAACTTGGAAATTTAAATCTTGTTTGAGAATCAACTGCAAAACTACAGAAAAAGAAAACTCTACACCAAACATAAATCTGGAAATAAAGTTATAAGTTAGTATAGTTAAATAGCTGTCAGTGGGTTTGTCCCGCTGCTTGGACTGATCCATGCCTCTGTGTTACCAGACTACCTTCTTGTTCCCTAGAGGTCAATATTCAGGGTAAAGGACTTAAAAATGAACAAAGCTCAGCAGCTGGAGCATTTTCTGCCAGCCATGTGACCAATGGGAACATTTGTCAGTAAAATGTTGGTGGTCCACTTAATTTCTGCATGATCAAAGTCCTTGAATCCAAGCTTTCTTTTAGTAGTGCCAAGCCATGTTTATTTGTAGTTTTGCTCTGTTTATTCTGGTTGAAAGGACACGTTCAGCCTGCTTTGGATCAGCTGATCTGTTGCTGACCTGTTTCACCTCTGAGTGACAGGTGTTTAGATAAGGACTGATTTAGTCCCTTTGCAGATGGAAAATGTTAGGCCAAAAGAAAGCACTGACAACTATGAAGTTGTGATGATGTGAGATCATAAAAAGATTTCTTCCAAAAAAAAAAAAAGCTAATTGGCTAAGCTGTGCCAGCATTTTGCAGTAAAATGGCATAAGAGACTTCCCATCCAGACTGGCTGCATTTCAGCAACACATGAAAGAATCTCTACATATAAAGTTACAATGCCACTTTTATAAACTCTGTCATGTCCTGTGAATGAGTGGCTCTGATTTCCTTCTCTTTGGGGCAGGTGTTGCTATTCCCCAAACCAGCCTTGTCCTGTTCCCCCATCTCCTGTCATCACTGCAGTAGCCTTCCCTAGCTCCCTGAAAACCCTCTTACTGTCCAAACCCCTCCTTCTTCAGCCTTTCCTGCCTTTCCCTTCTCCATGAGCTCCCTGGCTGCCTTCCCAATGACCTTCTCCAGACTGGAGCAGTTGCCAGGATGAAGCCCAGGATGGTGAGCATGGCTGGTGCCCCTGCTTTGCTGCTCCAGTGACTTTTTTCCTTTCTGGCTGGGTGCAAGCTGCACCACACCAGTGAACCGTAGCTATCTGACTGAGGGGCTCTATAATTACATTGTATTATTGATGCTGCTATTATCAGATGGATTCTCAAAGGCACTTCTCTCATTTGAATTCCTCCAGGGACTAGGGCTGGTAGTCCTGTCTTGCTCTCAGTACATCTCCCACTCAACTGTGATTTTCTGAGTCAACATTCAGAACGATGTACATGATTTAATTGGAGCTACAGGATACAAGGTTCAGGCTGTTATAGTGGAAACCAACCTATTCATGAGATCACAGAATGTTATTGGAACTTCCACTCTCATTAAGATTTCCCTCAGATACCTAGAGTCAGAGTTTGCCCCACTCAATTCATCATTGTGTCCTCTGAAATGATAGAATACTCATCTTTCTACAACACAAACATACCTGTAAATGCCCTCCACGAGGATGATAATTTTTCTCCATGCTCTGTGGGTGCGAGGCTGTCCATATATTATTGCATCTCTCAGCAACTTCTCGAGGCTCTGCATATCTTTATTTAAAAATAAGAAAAAGGAGGAAGGAAAAACATTAACAAAGATTTTTCTCAAGACCTTTCAATTTTTTCTTGGGTGCTATTTTTCCTATGCAGAAAAAGACAACCTGATAAAAAGTGTCCTAAAGACAAACTTCCTTTATTAGTAGGCAAGACCCAGCAATTCCTTTCATTGGTGTGAATGCAATTTAGTGACAAGAAGAGTTATAAAAAGCTTCCAGTTATGCACCTGATCTGGGAAACTTCTAGAAATACTCGGCATACATTTATATTTAAAGGCAAAAGGGAATCACTTTGCTTCAGTACTGAGGCTGACTGCCCAGTTCTGTGTAGGGGCTGCTGATAATTTATCAAGGCTTCAATAGTAAGTTTTGGTTGCTTTCCAATCACAAGCTCATGAACAAGAAGCATTTCTTCAGCAAAGGTTCTGACAAGGCTGCGTGAAGCACATCAGGATGGCAGCAAGAGAAGTCTTGTCCTGAAGAAGGAAAGCAAGTGGAAGGTTGCTGATGAGAGAGGGAGAGACAGGTGGATGCAAGCAAATGGCATGGATACACTAATTTGGTGCCTAAATGCTTGGCATTGGTGGGACTCCAGTATAAGGAGGCTTGGAACAAGGTAATGATCCTTAGCTGCTTCCTTAATGGCTGAGTGTGGGTCATCTAAAAAAATTCTTGAAGGAAAGCCATTGAAATTTTGAAAAAGATGGGAGAAGCAAGAAAAAACACCACAGAAATCAGGGTCAGGCCAAATGTGACTCTCAATGCACCAGCATTCTCCAATGAATGGACACTCTTCAAAATGAATTTTTCTGGTACTTTTCAAAAATGCAGACTGGCATTTCAAAATGTTTCCCAAGAACATCCTACAGAGTTTCATAATATCCAAGAAACACTACAGGTCAGCTCAATCTGTGGGCTGAGAAAATCAATAGCATTTTTTCCCAATATAACCCCATTTGCTTCTGCAACATATCTTAACAGAGTTGATACAACCTTCTACAACAGCAGAAAGTGAATGTGTAAAATTAATTGTTCCTAGGAAAAAAAATACACCTTAGAAATATTAATATTGACCCACAGTTTGGTTTCTGCTCAAGGGGAATGGGGATTTTTGAACATTAATTGCCCATTGTGAATAACCTGTGTCCCGAGAGATGGCCAGGAATGACAGGAACCCTTCCACATCCTGATGCCTCACCCCTTCCTAGCAACATTCAGTGATGTTGGTGGAAGGTAAAGGTGTCAGCAACGAAACTGCCACTCTGCACCTGACCTAGCAAGTCCCTTCTGTACTCTACAAAGCACAAAATAGATATGGACAATATCAGTTGCCCCTTGTTTCAGTGGTGCAATGGCCCACACAGCTCGGTGAGCTCTGAGATGAAAATGCTGCTAGGAATGATGCAATGCAGACAGCACACTTTCCACTAGATGGCAATCAAGGAAATAAAAGTTCTTTTGTGCTTTATAAGGGAAAGCTACAACCAAGCTGAGCATTTGCCACTGCTCACGTTCTCTTTTGTTTGAAGTAGATAATATTTAGAACTCCTCCTAAAGGGCTCCCTCAGGATGACAGAGAGCTCACAGTAAAATTTGGACACCTCCTTTTCTCCTACAAATTATTCTCTACTGATGTCACTGTCATCTAAATCCTTTTGGGACCTTTGAAACCTTCTTCTGAATCACACAGGGTTTTTCAATTCAGTGTTCTATGTGTCAGTCCAGATTGACTCATGACTTCAGAAAAGTCATTCTGCCTCTGAGCTAGAAGCATGGCTTGAAGATTCAGTTGTTTTAGCACATTCACATGGAAAGAAAAAAAAGGAAAGAGGAGATGAAGTGAAATGTATGTAATTCTGTTTTAAAAAATACATGGCTGTGAATAGGTCCTCTGTCCAAACTGCTGTGGAGCATGAGACCACCGACTGAGGAGAACCTCTCCACAGGATGAATTTCCCTTTTTTTCCCCATTTACACATATTATAGTCATGCTGAAGTACAGGCTAAAACATGTCTGTTTGCAGGATCAGGGCTATCTCACTTTCTTTTTGATGTCTCATTCTGAAAAACATGTATGTGTGACCCTTTCTGAAACCTGTAATAGTCAACACATAATTTGTTCAGGTGCAAATGAATTTTACTGACCTGTTAATTCTGTGCCTCATTTGGAAAGGGGAAATAGGTAGAAAGAAAAAAATCTGTAACCTTTAGTATTGCCCACAAAAGGCTGCTTCTGTTCCTCAAGGTGAAACAAAGTGCTCCATGTGCTTGTGCTTAAGCTTTTCAGGAAGTGGGATATACTGAATGGCAGGAAAAACAACAATGCAACCCCAGGTGACTTTCAGATATCAAATTATTTACCCATTAAATGCAGTTAGATTGAGAGACATTAGGACATTAAGATGATGAGCTGCACGAGTCCATCTTGAATAACCAGTTATAGAGAAAATAACAGTCCTTCCTTGTTTGACCATCATCAGCCCAGGGTTTTCAGCAGCAATGGCCAACAACCACTCACCAGCCCAGGGGGTGGTGGTAAGAATTTGTCTTGATTAATCAGGCAAAGCACACCCAAATCTATCCATGTTTCATTTTCCACCTTCTCCTTGTAGCATACTCCCCAGATACGGAGGATAAAGTTTCCTAAGAGGGGACAGCAGATCTATCAGTGGGTTGGTGGACTTGCATAATCCTTGCTTGAGATCTCTCAGAGCTACTTCAAGAGCAATACCAAGAAGACAAAGTGCCAGTGGGCTGGAGCAGGTCTGGACCTGGGCAGGCAGCGTGTCATGCTGCCTCCAGTGCAGGTGGGACAGCAGGCTCCTGGAGGGAGCACAGACACGGCGTCTCCACCCCTCATCCTCACACTGAAATGCTGGGGATGTCATCACCATTCCCCTGCGTGGGCTGGAAATCTCCTGTGTGTCAGCTGAATCCTGTTTAATTAAAATAAACAAGCTGCTACTACTCTTGTCACGTTCTTCTTTTTTTGCTTTACGCTTGTAACTCTGATTTTCAGGTTCTCCTCTTTTGCACTCTCATGCAAGCTGGCACAGACCCTGTGGCTACACACGAATATCTTTGTGTGGAACGTGGGAGTGGTGATCACTGCAGCCACTAACAGTCTGATACTCCCCTCCCTGCCCCTCCATAAATACCAATCTCTCTGAAAGTAAAGGGCGCTGGCTCAGGAAAGCTCCCTGTCCCCACCTGGGAAGTCAGATGTGGCTTTCTCAAAGCAGAGAGGGCAGGCACAGAGTGCAGGGAGCAGGACAGACCAGTCTCCTTGCCCTGGCGGCGTCTGCATGTGTCACAGGAATTACACACCCAGCTGCACCAGGCTGCAGTCCACCTATCTGGGCAACAATCTTGTCTCTGATAGTGGCCAGAGGCTTCAAGGAGCACAAAACCTTAGGGGGTAATGTGCCTTTCATGCTGCTCTGTAATAGCTATAACACTGCCCTCCATTCTGAAATTCAAGGGTACCTACACACTTGGAAAAAAAATTAAAAATTAAGGAACCATCCTGTACTAAACCACTACAAACTCTTTGGATTTTGCAGTCAGAGATCTCTTTCTAATTTTTACCTGTTTATTAATCTCTTTTATTTCCCCCCTATTTTATTTGCTTGCTTAATTAGTTGCACTTACCGCTCCTCTTTTTTTTTCCTCCCCTTTTCTTTCTTTTTTTTTTAGCTAGAGAATATATTTGTACTGAAAGTTGAAGGCCTTCTGCCATCTAGAAGTTCCTTCAGTATTAACTACAACTCATCCAGGTAGCTGTGCATTCTCTTTAAGGTGTCCTCATGGCACTTTTATCTGAACTCCACAGCAATAATTTGACTGAGTAGATTGAGAAATGCCAGAGTTGGATTAACATAAATTCACAATTGTTCAAGCTGGGAACTGCATTTTGTATGGAAACCTGGACAGCTCACACCTGCATCACTCACTTGTCATCAACCACTGGATAAGCTAAACAATCCCTTAGTACTTTAACAGCATTGAAAAGGTGCATAAGGAGGAGTTAGGAATATATTGCCCTGATTCCCATTTCAGATGTGGATTCAAGCACCAGATTACAGGCTGGATTTTCACCTGACCAATGTGTTGGTTATGCTTTGCAATCCCCTGCCCTCCTTATAGGACCACTTGTTCTGACTCTTGTTCTGACACTTGTTCTGAAATGCCCTTGCAATGAAGAGAACTGGAAATATTTTTTCCCCCATGGCCTGAGTTCTGAGCCTTGTCACAACATTCCCACAGACTGTTCATGCAATTGCAAATCTAAACCTGAAAACGGGACTGCCATTTTTCCATGTGCTTGATGCTACATGGAAAAAAAGTAATAGAATTAGAAAGAATAAACAACTCCTAAGCCTTGTAGGGTGCCTTCTTTTACAGGCTGCTAAGAACAGAACTCACTTGGATGTAGTTAGTCCATAATACCCTCATCTGTTCACTTAAGGAACACCTGACACCAGTATAAGACCCTTATAAAAGGGGTGAGAGAAAGGGTGCTGTGAGAGAAAACCCTTGATAAAATCACAGACTGATTAATGGTTAAATACTTGGGTTTGCTTTTCAGGTTTTATTGGAAGGGTCAAGGATTTTGGCTAATATTTAACCAGATAAAGGTCAGAGGTCTTGAAAAAGGGCTTTTAAATGTATGGTGTTCTTAAAAGATTGCCTTAGAAATTAAAGAACAACAAAAAAAGCCAAAACCTACAGGTGATAAGCCAATCTCTCCCTGAGCCAGGAAGTAAAAACATCTGAGTTTAGTCCCCATTTAGCTGAAGTACCCCCAGGCCTTTCACTTGGAGAAGGTAGGAGAGACTCCCTGGAGTGAGGCTGGGGAGGGTAACATCAGACAACTTCTGGCAAAAAAAAAACCAACAAAACCAACAAAACAACCTAACCAAGGCCAGGCCACTACTGCCCCAGTGGTGGGGAGATGTTTCAGCCTCCCACCTTCTCCCACTGCACACTGGCTGTTGGACTGTGCTGCTGCCTGCATTCCAGTGCAGCAATACAGCTCTCTCCTATCTTCCCAAACAAATCACTGCCTGGGAAATGGTAACCTGAGTGGTGTCCACACCACAGCAGGGGAGACAAAAGGTAGGTGGTTTATGGGAAAATCAGAATAATTTTAGTCCACTGAAACACTAATGCAAACATTTAGGACTTAGACCCTAAAATAAAATTAAAAGAATTAAAATCCCCTAGACCTGTTATTCAGATCCACGGAGCTGAACTTTGCTGCTTGTGCCCACAAACCCCCACAGATGCCTCACACAGAAAAACTCCCTTAAAATCCAAAACCCATATGCCAATTTTGCCTTGCCTTTGGCAGGGTAAGGATTAGAGGCAGTGCTAATGAGAGCCCAGAGGAAGGGAAGGCCCTGTTCAGCAGTTTTTGGGCTAAGATGGAATATTCTCTTACATTTCTCTCACACAGATGATCTCTAGGTGTGTGTGCCTGTGCATTTTTCTCAGCCCAGGCCTGTAAATTCCTGTCTGTTTACAAGGAAGGGATTGTTCACTGGCAGACAGGATGCAGGGCACATTCCTATGGCTAAATAAAAGACTTTAGGTCCACAGCACATTTTTGTTCTATTATTTACTTTAAGGCTTGAAAACCTTCTCATATACCCGTGCAATGTTATTGTCAAAAAGAAAAGATATTTGGATGCCTTTTAGTTCACCTAGGAAAAGCACAGAGGTCTAAGGATTTTGTCTGTTCTAGAAAAGCTATTCAGACTTTTTATGACTAAGAAAGCTACCCATTTACTGAAATAGAACTTACTTTTGTAAGAGTAAGAACTACATTATACATAATTAAGGTAAAACAGAGATTCTTTCTTGGCTTACAAATGAAATAATTCTCTATTAATAACAAAAGACTATTTACTTTAGAAAGATGACAAATCATTCCTCTATTACAAATTTCATGGTTTGAAATAAAGTAACAGCTTTACAGAATTAGCTACAGTACAGCCTTTGAAAGATGAAGATACTTCATAGCAAGTTTAAAATGGTAGATTTTACTCTCTTTTCTGTGAAATTTTTTTATCACAGAACAAAATTTTGTATCATTTTTCTTTTGACAAAGAGGTTTTCCATAACAGCAGGGAAAGGAAAGAGGAGAGAGATTTATGTGCTTTTTAGAACCTGATGGTGAAATCAATGCTTATTAAAGATCTTAAAGCAGCAGCTTAAAGTGCAAATTTTTCTATTCATGCACAGGGCTAACACAGCAGAAGGACCCTTGCATTCACACCACGCAGTGTGACAGGGGCACAGCTCAAGTCCCCTGTTCCTGAGCATGACAACAACAGCACAAGCACACTGATAATTTGGGCTTGCCTGTGTCACATACCCACACATCAGCAAGAATGAACCTGGCACCATAAGCAACACAGCTCTTGTCTAACACAACAAACACCTGTCTAACTGAAAAGAAGCCTCCCAACCCAAGCTGGATTTTTTTGGTTACTTAGTTAATACAGTTTTGGTCCTTAATTTTTTTGCTGTACTGACTTGTGTTACACTACTCCCTGACAGACTCAGAGGGCACAAGGCTGGCTGCTCCATTTTGGGTGAAAGGACTACAAAGGCAGTCATGCTGGGTTATGCTTTCCACTGCTATCTCCCCCAAAACACATCCTATTTCCCCCAAAGCAAAAGGCACATACACACACATCTCTGCACATGTGATTTTAGTTGTTAGTGATGTGTAACTCAGGGGTATGATTAAGGAAATATTAAAAGATACAACTTTCTAACCATAGAACTAACAAGCTGAGAGACTCAGTGTGGGCTGGAAGAAAGCCTGAACACGTGAAGCTTCTTCACATGAAGTGCTCTGTAACTGCAGCTTAGGCTCAAGATTACAAAATTGTGACAACAAAAGCTGTCACTCAATTCCAAACAGTATTTGCAAAAGTTTCCTCAGTTTCATTCTGGAAATAAGTTAAATGATGTCTCAGCAATGGCATACAAGACTGTCTTTGACAAATGAGATCTCTAATCTAGAAACCAATGAGTTTTTCCAAAGCAAGTTGGATGGGCTTCCACTGAGGTTTGCTTAGATCCTTAAAGGAAGTGTCTGCATTTTCCAGTGCTAGATTAGTGCTGTTTGGGAAGCTCACTGCTATTTTTAGGTTCACCCATTATTCAGAAGAGCATCAGCTTTAATTTACTGTCAGTGCAACAGAAGCTGGTTAGGTATCAGGTTCTGGGGAGGGGAATGAGATCTTGAGAGATGGTTTAGAGACTGAATTCCTTAAAGTAAGCATGACAGCTCCAGGTGATATCTTCACAGCTGAGAGTAATACACTCCTCAGACTGGAATGTTTTCTGCAATGATGTGGGAAGTGACACAAGCCACCTGGACTGCAGGCAGCACAGGTGGGTGGAGAGGCTGAGAACATTTGGATTTGGGTAGTAAGAGGTCAACCTGCAAGATGTGATGTAACCTGATTGAATGGATTAAGGCTTTGAACAACCAAAGAAAAGTTGAGAAAAGACTGGTGTGGCAACCATGCTTAGCATATCCAGATTTGTGGAAGTGGACCAAGTTGGGGTATCCCAACAGGTTAATCAATGAAAATTTAATTCTGCAAATATATTCATGTTCAGATGGTCTTTAGTCCTTGAATGATCTTCAGAAATTGCTTCTGGCCCAAATTATGAATTGATATTAATTATAACAACATCTTATATTGTAACTGCAGTGTGCTTTTCATTCCAACTCATCCTTAGGTCTTTTACAGCATATGCATAATTCATTTTTGCTCCCCTTGGGGCTGAACACAACACTTAATAAAGAGAAGGGGTTGTATTAGCCATTAAGAAAGGTAATCAGACCACTCTTCTGATTTCTCACCACATCACTAGCTTCTAAACCTTTCTTGCAATCACTGCCAGTGGCAGCACTGAGGATGGAAAAGGGAACTGCAATGGGGTATAAGGGAAAAGAACAAGCTCTTGTCATCAAAGGCAGTCCCAACATCTGACAGTAACCACAGCAGCATTAACTAAATAGAAGTTAAAGAGCATGACCATTTTAGAAGATAACTGTATAATTGCAAAGTTAATGTGTGATTTCTATACTAAAATTCTATTTCGAAGAATATTTGGGATGATACTGTTGATATAACCATCTGCATCTTTGCTGTTAGATCCCTGGGAATTCAGAGCAACCACTTCAAAGGAATGCCATTTGTTAAGGTAATTCTGGTTTCACTGAACCTGCTAGAAACAGAGGCATGTTTTTTAAGTGTGTTTCTACTGTTTGGGCTACAATGACAATAACAATAAAACTTTTGTGGCAGCACACAGTCATTCAGCAAGTAAAAAGACACAATAGCAATTATAGTATTGCACTATTAATTTTTCCCACCAGAAACCACTCATAATATTAAACAGTTGATCCTCCTGCCTGGACAAAACCATCATCAGGGAACTGACAGCAAAGTAAGCATTGAAATAAATCATTCTTGCCTTTGAGGTGTGAATAACTCTGTCTCTAAATTTTTCCAACTTCAATACTCACTATTATGCTTGAAGATTCTAATAGTGGCACCTGAAAGCCTCGCACCGAGAACGAGAGAAGTGTGGTTCAATTCATCACTTAAAATGAGGCAGCCCTGTGGAGAAGGAGTACAGTGAGCATCTGCATGAACTGGGAGGCTGCTGACTCGTGTGTGCCAGCATGCACACATGTCTGGGACAGAGCATTGCACCAATTAAGCTGTAAGGATTAAACATGAAATGAATTTTCTGCCATTTTCCTGAAGGTGCTGGGGTGCACTGCAAGGGCAGGCTGAAATAGTGGGATCAGATTTTCAGGCATTCCCAGGTGGTGCATGGGGGTTCAATATTTCTCATAACTGGAAAGCTGCAAATAACCCTACTAAAGACTGACTGCTTTGTAGTAAAATCAGGCAATGTTGCTTCCTTTATCACCTGTTTACAGCCCATTTTGAGTTGTAAGGAAAATGCAGCCACCACCCCACATATAAAGGCTGTATGACAGTAGTGCAGGGAGGAGTAATACTGAGGCTGGACTGACATCAGCACTTCAGACTGCAGAAATGAGATCAGGAGACTGATGCCTTCTAACTCCCACCATATATAATATACAAATATATAAATAACCATTAAGATGTGAGTGAAGTTTAGCAACCAGACTCATCCTCTGGTAAATGCATATAGAGTTGACCTGTAGTATACCTTTTATTAATTAACTCATTTGAAAACTCATTTTGTTTTTAGAAAATAGAAATGCAGGAGAAGTAAATTTATCTATTATATTAACAAGGGGCAGGACCCACAGTTGAAATTCAAGCTTGAACCCTTGTTTAGCTCTGCTTTCTATTAAACATGTTTTGCTGTGTTTAATTACCCAAAGGGCAACACATAATTAAGTAAAAACTCATTCTGGAATCATAGATTAGGGCTAGATTGAGAGGTACCCACACAATCTCCCTAGAGACTGGTTTGCAGAAGTAAGTGAAGATGCAGCTTGACAAGAAAATGTAGCTGCTAGGCTTAATTATAGAGGACAACATAGGAGTAAACCTCTCAAACATAGGGTAGTTGAATAATATTTGCAATATATATTATATATAGTAATACTATATAATAATATATACCAAATTTTCAAATATATATACATATATAATAAAAATACACACAGTAATATCTTTGTTTCTGCCACTTATATCTAAATATCCCACCTCTGGAGAGGAGGTCCCTTCAGCACCCAGTAAGAACCCAACTTTTGTAATATGATCACAGCTTTAGACTTGCATTTGCTGCCAGCTTTCTTCACAGGACTGGCTGGAGCTCTGTTCACCAGGCATGCTGAGCACCGGGCTTTTCCTTTTCTCAAAGTGGTGTAAAAACTATCCTAATCATCATCTTTCATCACAGGCAGCTGGGCAAAATCTCAGCAAGCAACCTAAGTACTTTATCCCACAAAACCTGGACATGGGATTCAACACTTGGTTAGTTTTTAGGGAGAAGCAACTTCATGAAGAGGAGGTAGAGAGCTGTATCACTGATCCTCAAGCAGATGTTAGGTATGTGTGACAGCAACACTCAGTGCTAGCAGAGATGATAAAGGAGCATACTTAAAGTCACAAAGTCATCAGCTTTATGACTCACACATTGCTGATACCAAGCTTTGTTCCTCAATGAAGCCTTTCCACTCACTGAAAGCCCCCAATTCTGCAACAGTGGTTAAAACAATTAATAAAAGATTGTTCTGCATGTTCCTGAAGGAAGAACTCACCTTTCCAACAAGGGCTGGAATATTCATTGAGTTAGTTGCAAAGCCCATGCCAAACACCATAGCATCTTCCACACCAAGGAATGTGGCCACAAGTTTCTCTAGTTCTACATGTTTGTCTAGGGTGCCTGCAAAAATAAGCACAGGGAATATTAAATCTCATTAAACTGTGAAAGTTATTCTGACACAAAACATACAAAAGAACAGGCCAGAAGTGTGTCATTAAGCTATGTGACAGTAAGTTCTAATGAGGGTTTTCCATTTGTACCCTGTGCATGTGGGCTAATGCAAGAGGTGCAAACCAGCTGTGACTAATGCTAACAAATACTGCTGCTGTTAGGGCAGCAAAGCAGCTGCTATGGGAAAAAGCCTCCTTTTCCCACAATAACTTTTGACATAGTTCATTCTGAAGACTAATTTTTTGTCTTTTTCTCTCCCTGCAATGAGGACAAAACTACCTCCTTTTTGCAGGAAACGTGGGACAAACATTTTAGGCATTATTGAGTGCTCTTCAGATGTGAAGACAAAAATGGGTGACAAGAAAATTTTTCCTTTTTTATTGCCTGCCTATATACGTGTACAAAATTCTTAATTAGGATTTTATATGGATAGACAAACAAAAGCATTCTCCATATTTTTCTTCTTTCGAAAGTAAAAGCTATTCCACTCCCCATAACTGATGATAACTCTGCTCTTTCTTTCCTCTCAACAGCAAACATAAATGATAACACAACTTTAGAGACCCTTCTTTATTGCATGTTAATTATCTAATATTAGTGCTTGAAGTCTCCAAACAAGTAAGGTGCTCCAAGTATCCAACAAAAGCAGCATCCTTCCTGCCCAACTCACAGAGGAGGATGACAAAATACAAAAGGCAAACAAGCAAAAGAGTGGTGTTAAGAGACTGAGATAACAGATAGCTTTGAACAGTAAGGAATCATCTCAACTTGCCAGCTCTCTAGTCTTTGGTTGCCTGGCTGTGCATTGCAGGGACCAAGGCAGAAGGAACTCTTACAGGATGATCTGTGGGGAAGAAAAGAGAGTGGCCTGTGGATTCTGACAGAGCATTTCCCCTATGAATAAGGCTGTAATCAGAGAACAGAAGAAAAAAATTAGGCAAGTGAGTACGTTACCTCACTTGCACTGCACAAGCTGATGGCACAATAATATAAAGTGAATTACAATGGATGGAACAAGAAAGCTGTGTTCACAGTGATGGATAAAGGGCAGATGGATGGAGGAATGCAGAAGCTTGGCTAGAGTGTCTCAACAAGAATGATGAGTCAGGAGGATGATCTTACCTTTATCATGGAGCAGAGCTCATTTTTAAAAAATCAAGTATAAATGGCAGGAGAACAGTTTCAGCAACAGCAGTAAATCAGCTGGTTGGAGTGAAGTAGTGTTTTTAGTTTTTTTTTCCTCATTAAATATCTAAAGTAAGAATGATGTTCATTTGGAAATTGAATGTGACAAATATCTACCATGCAGGCAGGTAACCCTCCAACAGTCAGGGAGATAAGGAGCAAGGATCATGTGGCTTCTTGAAAAACCTGGATTACATGGACAGTAAAAAGAACAACAGTACTGCTGTGCTTTTGCCAGAGCTTTCCTGTGTTGTGCTGGACCTGAGCCTATTCCAGCAGAGCTTCAAGAGTGTCTCGGCACTCCTTGTATCACACTGCATGTACCTGGAGCTGGGTTGTCTCTGCTCTGAGAATTAGGTAAAGTGACACAGAAAACATGGCTCTGCAGAAATTCCACTATGTGTGAGCTGAATCTGTGTGAAGTTCTTTGTGGATGGCTGTTTTTTGAATTTGTACATCCCAAGACACATGAGGGAATGAGCTGGCTCTGCACACAGCCACTGTTTATTACCCAGGTTCCATGAAATACAAAACAGTGTTTCAGAGCTGAGCTGCTCACTGGAAATGTGGCTGAGAATCTGTCTTAAGGTGTAAACCCAGCAGGACTCAGCATGTGTTTCTGTATTTTTTTGCAAACTGNTTTTTTTTTTTTTTTGCCATTTGAGGGCTATCAGCACACAAAAAGAAGATGAAGTCAGAAATGGAAGCTCAAAGCCAAGCACACTATGGTCACAGCTTGAATTAGAAGGTTTGTGAAAGCATGAGAACACAAGCAGTGTGTGCTTTGCAAGGCAGGCATTTTAAGGCATGACACAATTGTCCCTGACTCTTCCAGGGGTAAGTCTGACACCACTGGGGTGGAGTTAAATTGCTTTTTGGGGTTGCATCACCTGTTTTCTGTTTTTACAAACAGGAAAAGCCTGACTCAATACAGACTGTTTTGTTAAAGCTCCTATTAGATGACCCACAAAAGAACAGCACATTTTGCACCTGTTTTTATTGATTTTGTCATGGTAAAGAATGACTCATTCTGAAAGTGACTGATTCCTACTTATTATTTACTAACCCTAAGAGCGAATGCAGATGATATTGGACATCACTACTGCCTACAAATCCTGGAATACAAATTGAAATTGGTTAGCAGAACAAAATCCTGAATGACAAGGATTTGCAAAACGAGCCCTGATTTTGAATGATGTTAATTATTGTGGCAATATTGTTGTTGATAGGTAAGGTGTTGCAGAAGCAATACAACACATGCCAGTACTGTCAGTGGGAGGTTCATGACAGCTGTATACACTGAACAGAGTTGAAAAAGCATGTAATTATGCAATTATTTAATCATATCAGGAGATATCTCTAAACAGGCTGTCCTTGGACATTGTATAAATGGCACCAATTCTATCACCTCTCTCCACTGGAAGAAACAAGGGGTCAGACATGGATGGGGCTTGTCCACTAGCATTCCCAGCTGGTCACAGCCACCACCACGACAAGCATAAACAGCACTACCAGACAGATGCAAATTTGATCCAAAGGAACTGGCACAAGCTGAAACATCTCAACATCTCAAGCTACGTAACAAAGGCAGTAATTACACAGCTCTTCATTAAATACAACCTTAGAGCTGTCAAGTGAGGTTATCCTGGCCCTTAAAATGTTTTGTATTGTGCTAGATTCAAGACCAGTATCATGATCTGATGAAAGAGAAGTGATATAATAGATATATCTTTTTATCTTATACACTGCATACACAAATACTTTCTACACTTGCCCTGTAAACAGACATTAGAATTTCCCCACTGACCAAATACAGCTTGGCTTGACCAACAAATGAGGATACAACTAAACAATGCATACCAAATCACCAGTAGATTTAAGAAAAAAAAAAAAAAAAAAAAAAAAAAAAAAAAAAAAAAAAAAAAAAAAAAAAAAAGAAAGGTACCTCCATCTTTAAGAGAAAATTAAATCCTTTTGAAATCCTTATTCTTCCCTGCTGAATGGCTGTATGTAACACAAATAGAGCAGGAGTCACTGTGATCCAAGACTATATAGGTATTAAGATCAAAGATCATATCAAAAGTGAACTTTCACAATGGGAACCACCTCCACAGATTCCCACACTTCTCAAAGCAAATCCCCTCCTTTTCAAAATCTGATGACCCAGTTCCCTCCATTAACTTGCCACTGCACTCTGGTGACAGGGAACATGAAGTACACTGTGCTTTGACAGGCTTTTTCACAGACTTACCCATGCTGTCAGGCTGAAAGTCACTGCCAGACCACTACACAGATAAAGCTGGAAAAATGGACTTCCCATGATCCACAGAGTCATTATTTAGTTTGACATTTTCAGCTTGGACAAGGTGGTTTATGCCACTGGTTAGTCTGCCCAACACAATCTTTCAGGTTCTTATACACTAATGACACAGACTGGTTGAACTGCCAACACTGGCAACAGCATCCTGTAATAGAATATTTTGTTTGGAATTCCAAGACCCAAAGAAGACAGGGAAATACCTGCTTGCCTCAAGTTAAACAAAAGCTGGCAGAGTAAACTGATATAAGCAGCAAGCCCTTGAAAGAAAAAAGAACAGCTGGGAAGATTATGCATCCCTGACATGACTCACCAAGGTGACTGGGAACCATTACCCTATGAAAATGAGGGTTTGTCAGCAGCATCCTTGGGAGGGTGGGGAGCAGAACAAAACATCTGAACTTCCTTGTCAAATTTGAAACTTAAGGTCACAAACTCACTCTGGTAAGATGCTTCTCAGAGATGAAAAAAATCTGTATTTTTGAAATACATACACACTTTTACAAAAGCAAGATGGGATGAGTTATTAATAGCAAGATGAAGAAAGAAAAGCTGTGGAAATTACATTTTTCTTTACACTGTGTTACCAGAGCAGATGAGGCAGGTATCACTGTCCCACAGAGCCACTAGCAGAGGAAAGCCTCAACTTGTAGAATGAGACTTGTTGGAAAGAAAAGGAGAGAAGCACACAGTAATGAGCAGTTGCCTCATTTAACACTGTGTGTGCAGAAGAGTCCCAAAATAAGGGGGTTTTGATGAATCACTTGACAGAAAGGAAATGCTCAACTTTTCTCAGCATTGCTTCCAACTGACAGGGCTTTCATACCACAAAGATGCTGTGGGTGTCATAGATCTAATAGCATTCCTGTGTAATTTAGTGATTCTCAGGAAAAAAGTGGATTAGTTTTAAAATACCCTCCAGTTGAATTTAGATTTTCTGGTTTTGTTTCCCTTGTTTTTGCCTTTAGAATAACACAAGGTTAAAATTTCCAGTTTAAATCCAGCCTCCTCATGCCAAAGCCTGTATGGCAGCATCTTAAGTATCTAAATCTCTGCATGCAGATAACATCATATATCAGAGATATTTTAGGTATTAAACAAGTCACACAACCCTTAATTCCTACAGATGCCTTCAATTCCACCTGCTAGAAGAGGGACAATCCAGACTATTAATCTTCCATTGCAAAGCATACTTTTGCAATTGTGAAATACAAGGAACAAACCAGACCCAATGATTATAAATTGATCATAAGCTGGATTAGTTACTTATGAGTGGGTAGGCACAAAAAGGAAAAGGATGTTAGTGAACATGGCAAAAGAGAATTCTTTGTATGAACTGTTTCCTAATTTATACCACACCCTATCAGAAAATAGCTAAGATTATGAAGTATGTGTGTATGTACACACATATATACATGCACATAACTTCTCATTTTTGTGTCTTTATTTCTCCTTAAGATCCCACTTGGAAACTGTAAATTATGGGAAATTCAATTCTTTACCTCTTTCTCCAAACTGAAAAATGAACCATTTATTCACATTTGTTCAGTATTGTTTAAAATGAGCCCTGGCCCTAATTACAGCTTTGAAGTAGTATAAAAGAAAGAATGGCCAAATTATTTTTATCTTCTTGAAATGCTTCTAGAAATTCACAATAGGCCTTAAAACCCAGTGGAAGAAGATGAATGAGATTGAGCTACTTTTGTACATTAAATGTTGGCACAGATTTTCAGATCTGCTTTTTAGAAATGAGATCGCAATCAAGTGTAAAAAAAAATCCTGGAACCAAAAAAAATCCCTAAAACAGAGTGCAAGTTAGGTGTTAAAGGGTAATCTCCTAACATGCCCTCCAGAGTGAATCACCCTGCAAGTGTTCTGTGCAGGCTCCATCTTGTCTTTTGGTCCAAGGCATAATCACAGGAGAAGGATTTCAAAAGGCAGGAATCCTGCCCTGCTGCTTAAGCAGCACTAATGACACGTTTGCTCCGGTTACTCACGGATGTCATCTCCGTGAGGGATACTGGTGAGGCAGATAAACAGAGCATCGGAAGGGCTGGCTGTCCCTGTGACAGTCCTGTCACCAGCCTGGCCCTAGGAGAGCTCAGAGCATGATAATCTGCCTTATTTTAAAATAAAAAAAAAAAAGAAGTGTAACTTTGCTGATTTTGTTGTCATCTGCAAGCAGGAAACTAATTTGCATGATTCTCAATAATTCTCAGTAATAGTCACATGGCTTAGAAAAGGCTGACAATAAATATTGAACAGCAAGAGGGCTCAGAGAAAAGGCTTTTGGATCTGCCTTTAACAGTAGCCAACTCCCATTCCAGCCATTAAAATACATTGATTTGCAAGGGAAAAAGGACTTTACGTTCAAGTGGCCATTCTTTCATATTTTTCATTCTATGGAGGGAACACTTGCTATTTCATAATTATTTAGATTCCTATTTGCTGGAAGTTTTATTAAGCTAAAAATTAACACTTTTGAGAGAAAAAATAAAACAGTAGAGATATTTTTGGGGGACAGTTTACATGAAACACCCTAACATTCCCAACACCCTAGTTAGCTGAACAGTTGGTGTCCAGTTATTCATGGAATTATAGAATGAATCACAGAATAGTTTGTGCTGGAAGGGACCTTAAAGATCATCTCATTCCAATGCCCCCACCTTGGATAGGGAGGGACATGGACACCTTTCACTGGATCAGGTTGCTCCCAGCCCCACCCTGCCTATCCTTGAACACTTCCAGTAATGGGCATCCACTGCTTCCCTGGACAACCTGTTCCAGGGCCTCACCACTCTCACAGGGGAAGAATTTCTTCTTGATATTTAATCTGACCTTGCCCTCTGTCAGGAAGAAGCCATTCCCTCTTATCCTGTCACTCCACCTCCACACCCTTGCAAAAAATCCCTCTCAAGCTCTCTTGTAGCCACCTCAAGGTACTGGATGGCTACTTAAATCCTTCAACATTCAAGAATTATTCTCTCAGACCAAACATTTAATCCTAAAACCCAAAACCTCCTACTTCTTTTTATGTCCCAGTTGGTTTCTTGATGTATAATGAACAAGGCAAAGAAATAAAGAAAAAAAATTACCTTTTCCTGCACCTGCAGGAGATACTGCTGCTGACAAAAGATGTTTTAATTTAAACAACACCCATGGTCAATTTTGTCAGATATGGTAGGTGCAGATCTCTCTGTATCCTCTCTTAGCATCTCTCAGAGTTAATAAGCACCCCTGAATCAGGAACATTTTGGGTATTTCTAGTAACTATCAGTGAGCTCTCCTCTGCACACATGGCCAGGGTCCCTTAGAACACAAGGCAGGGTGAAGTTCTGGCACCTGAGCTCCACAGGTCTGGCAGCCTCCAGCATTTAGGAGAAAACCTCCTACCAGCTTCACACAATGCCCTGTACATCTGGCAGTGGGAAAGGCAATGGACAGTGAACCCTGACCACTCTTCCACATCACACATTATGTTGACAATTTCTGTGATTTCTCTCCTCAGGCTCTTTTTTCAGACAGATGACAGGCATTTGTGACAGCTGAAGACAACAAGCTCAGTAGTTCTTCACCCAGAAGTTGTCTGAGGCCTTTGATGATCCCTGTGGCCCTTCTCTTACACTTTCCAGTTCTGCTAAACACTTTTGATCAGACCTCTACAGAGTACTCAAAACAACAAGAAACAGCAGTTTTATGCAATAAAGCATATTGAGACTCTGTGGTTGGCTTTCTGTGTCCTTTCTAGTGATTTCCAGTGTTTGATTTGCTTTCTGATCATGCAACAGCAAGTTAATTCTTCCATGGATGTACCACTTAGAACTTCAAGATCTTGCTCCTAAAGGATAATAGCTAGCTAGCCTGGTCTTAATAAGGAAAGTGCTTTTGTTTCACACTGAAAGTCCCATAAAACCCTCAGAAATGTGTCTTAAATGACACCATTGTAGTAAGAAAGTAATTTATTATTATTATAATTAAAAACAGCACGGAATTAAAAATGGAGTGAAAAGCCTTAAATCTTTTTATGGTGAATAAGTCTAGGAAGGTCAGCCACTATTTTCATCAGTTTTAACCCTGTTCTAAGAGGAAACTATCTGCAACAGCATTCTGACAGGACAGCATTGTACACCCTCTCCACAGTTTTAACAGGAGTATAGGCAGAAGACCATCAAGGATAATTTTACCATCATGCATTCTTTCACAAATACACAAATATCACTCACATTACTTTTACATGTGTTTTCTTTGTTTTACCATCTATCTGAAATCCTCTGAAAGCAGTGGAATAGTCCTCAAAAAGAGAGCTACCACTGCTTAGAGAGAGATCTTGGGAAAACCTGAACATGCCAGACACTTAAATGCACAGAAGCAGAGCAATACTTTCAAAGTCAATTAGTTTGAAAATATAAATATCTTCAAGTGATCTCTTGGATTAGAACCCTACAGGGAATTTACAGCCTTGGCTCTTGCAGCTCATTGCACTTTTACTTTAAAACACTTTAGCTCCACACACAATAACAACAGAAGTTCTGAAATGTGATCTGCCCAGAAACAAACTCATCCTGGTCTTTTTATCTGAGATGAAGATGAGAAATGATAATTTAAAAAGATAAGATGTTTCATTCAGACCCTTCCCTCTCGGATTTATTTAACTCAGATATTTTTCTGTTTGATTGTGATGAGAATGGAGCACAAGAACATAAAGGAGCAAGGAAAGAGGGGATCCACAATGAATAGGAGGCTGTTTTCCTTAGGTTGTTCATACAGATCTTGGTTCATACAGATGGGCTCCAAAGAGCCAGCACCAAGGGAGGAGCCACAGCTCAGCCCTGCCCTGTGGAGCCACCTCTCTCCATGGAGCACACAAACACAGGCCCTCTGTTCCCTGCCCAGGATGAATTGCTGTGACTTCTCATTTACACCAGCTAAGTCAGGCCTAAACACCCCTGCTTTGCTTTCCTTTCTTAACAGGTCAGTGTCCAAGCTGATCTCCAAAATTCACTTCCAAAAGACTGAGACTGACAAGGCTTTTAGGATGTTTATCTGTAGCCCATTCTTGCATTGTGAAAAGTCTTGATGCAGTTCATGGGACTGAACTACATTAGAATGATCTAAAACCTTGCTCAAAGACAACTTTGAGTACAGCACAGGAATTCAGAAGAAGAGAAAATCCTAGAAATCTCTAAGTTGGCTCTCAAATAGACTAGATGAGGTTACCTAGTAAGATTTTTAATATTTGAATGCAGGACCAATTTTTAAATAAGTTGAGTTGGTATTTTTTTTAAAATATATCTTCCATTAAAAAAACTCAGCAAAATCTACAGAATAAAGAACACCAGCCATAATCTTAGATGCTCTGAAAACAACTTGAAATGTTCTTAGACAAAATAGAATCCAGGAGAAAAAGAGAGAAAGCTTCCTTCAATACCTTAAAGGACTAGTAATGGTGACCACTTTCTAGCATGCAATTCATGTTAAATAATATACTGCAGTCACCAGATGGGTCATCTACAAAAGGAAAGTAGGATCAATCTGTAAACCCTCTCTGAGTGGTGTCATTGCCATAATTATTATTGGCAAATCAAATCACAATGACAAGATAAGAAGCAGGTGACAAATTCTGCATTACTTTTTACGTTTGAAATGGAGACTTTAAATAAAAAACTAAATTAAATACCGTATTTTTTCTGTAAGATTTATAGAAGAACATTTTACATTGAAGATAAAAAATGCAATTTTTTTAGATTGCTGGATTAGAAGAAAGAAGTCTTCCTTTTTTTTTTTTCAGCTCCCAAGAAAGATAAAGCCTGAAGAGAAACCTCCCCTTGCATTTCTATGGCTTGAAACTGTTTTTGTTTTTTTTTCTGAAACGTAAGATGATTGTACCATAAGGAATAAAAGGCTTTGTGTAAAAATGGAAAGTTGAAGGTAACACTGAATGCAGCCTACAGACTAGCAAAGCAGACAAATCATAAAGGACATATAAACCAAAAATGTCAGATGGAACCTTCCTGAATTTATTTGCTAAAGGCAAACTAGAAATTTCTGTTTTGTGCCAGTAGTATCTCATAATATGTTCTGATACATTCTTAGAACATGGGATTAAAAACACTATGTAAAAGATCATTTTACTAATCTGAAACCTCTGCGAGTGGTAACTGATATAAATCTGTGATGCAGTTGAATTTGCCCCAGAACAACTGTTGAAATCTCAACGTGTTTTCAAATTCTCTTTATAAACAAGACTGTTACTTCCATCATTAAAAATCCCAGGCCAGTATACAACACATTTGCTTTTGCCTTTCCAAAAATCAGTTTTAGTATTCCTTTTGAAAAAAAACCCCCTCACTTGAGAAGAAATAAAACACAGCATTCCTTTTAACTGTGAAACAAGCAATTGCTGATGTGATTAAAGTTCTCTAAGTATCCAATTCTTTCAAGATATCTGTGAGAAAAAAAGAGTATAGTTACAGGACCTTTGGTGGCCATCTGGTTGTTTACTCACCCATTTCTTGCCTGGTACTGCAGACTCCTGTCCCGTATTTTTCCAGCTCTATGGTCACAGTTTTCAAGGCATTAACATCTGTTTCTGCAAAGCCGAGGTAGTTATAAGAACCCATATTGATTACATTCTTGATAGTCCTTCCTGTAAACCTACAATTAGAGCAAATTTTGAACAGCAATGCAATTTTCCCACCAATCCCAAATTAAAAGAAAAAAATCCCGAAATTTTCTCACCAAATTTTGTCCAAGTGTCAAATTTCTAACAGCCCAGAAGTTCTTCTAGCCTTTCTCTTTTCCTAACAAAGTACTGCTTCATGGTCAGAGTGCTTTCTAGAGGCCATGCTATAGATGGCAATATAGTGGTATGGGGTAAATGGCTGCTTTTATGGATCTAAATATACAAACAAACCTATGACTTTATCTAAGTACACACATACTTGACAATGTACAGATATTAATTTACAAAGAAATTGTCAATTATGCAGCTATGGGAATTTGCAGCATAGACAATATGTAGGTTGGCTATATTTGAGATTTTTGAAAATGTATCATAGCGTTTCCCATATTTTCATCAAGTTTAAGTTCTGTGTGTGTCAACTGCTTCCATTAAGTCATCAGAGCACTGATGGATCAAATACAGCCAAGCTACACATTGTCTATGCTGTGAATTCCCATAGCTGCTTAATTCAGCTGCAATACACCAACACCTTCAAGCTGTAATCTGCTTAAAACCCACTGCCAAAGACTCACCATGAAGGCAAGAGGCCACATTCGTGCAGTGCAAGAAATTACGATTTAAAACCTAACCAAGGGATAAAACAAATTTTGTTGTAATATTCTGAGTCAAGGTCTGTTATAAATGGTGTGTGAGCAGCCTTGTGCTGACACAGCCAAACCCACTTGCAATCGAGATGGAAATCCATACTGCATTTCCAACCAAATACTCAGGAGAAAAAGGGTCAGATTGTCAGCATGGTACTGACTGCAAATAGAAAGATGCAGATGGATGTTAGACAAGGTCTCAACACAACTTTTTGTGCTTTGCAGAGGGGTCAGGAGTATGCTCATGAAGCTGAGGGCAGCAGAGTGTGAGATGACTCACCTAAATGTCCAGTTGTAATCGTCTGTAACGCGCTCCATGAGGTCAAACTGTGGCCCAGGGACGCTGCAAATTGGACGATTCCAGTTATCCCGTATTCTCAAATAGAGGTTTCTGGTGTAAAAGTTCTCAAAATCTTGATAAAGTGGCACAAAATCCTGGTTTGAAAACATGCACAGGGTTATGTTGCTGGGAAAATACCTTCTTCTGTACCCAAGTCATTCCTATTAACAAGGGAAAACTGATGTCTCAGTAAAGAGAGAGCCACAGCAGCCACATGTGCCTATATCACTTACAACTCCAAACAGCAATTCCCTTAATAATTCTTTTAAATAATATTTAATAATATCTCAATAATTCTTTTAAAACCTAACGTATTTCTTAAAGGGTAGAATATTTTGTTTGCTTCTGTTTTAAGATTGGGGATGTTTTTGGTTCCTTTTTTGATTGGTCAAGGTTTTTTTTTGTGGGTTTTCTTTTTTTTTTTAATGGTCAACAAGTTGGTTTAACTCTATATATCTTGAAAGCTGGAAATGGAAAAAAAAATCAAGATTCTTTCACTTGTAAAAACCAGTTGCTTCAAATTGAGCATTTTTTTCTATGTGTGGAGCAGATTGCAGAAAAGGAAGATAAACAACTCACTATGTTTCATGAAATGCCAGATACATTAGACAAAAGCTAGTC
Source organism: Aegithalos caudatus (assembly GCA_013389925.1). NCBI lineage: Eukaryota > Metazoa > Chordata > Aves > Passeriformes > Aegithalidae > Aegithalos > Aegithalos caudatus. The sequence goes on along the minus strand of WEIU01007383.1, from coordinate 437,180 downwards.
CAATATATGTGATTTAGACATTACTGACCTAACATGGAGATGCAACCATCCAGTTAAGACTATTTTTTTGGTTGAGAATTAATGCCTATCTATGGATTTTACTTGGAAATTAATTTTAAACAAAACTTTATATGAAACAGCAATATATCCATGTTGGGCACTGCATACAATAAACTGGTAAAATAACATGGCATGCAGTTAACATAGGTGGGAGAATTAAATAAACACTTAATGCATAGTGAAGGACAAAAAAATGTAACTGGCACAACTGGAATTGACAAATGGCCAAATCATGAATTGAATTGAAAGTGATATTTATTAAGTTAAGCGTGCATCTTTGAAAATCTGAGACAGGAAACAATTTCAGCAATTTTATTTGCAAGAGAAATAGTAAAACTGTTCATGTTTTTCCTTCATTATGCCAGGTGTTACCATAAATGATGACTCAAACTGCAGAGAGAAGGAGGAGCAACCAAAAATCCTAAACAAAGTTGGAAGGTAGTTGAACTTGCTAAGGTGTTTCACTAGGAACTATGTGGAATGACAAAATTTTGGGAGTTACAAGAATTCAATTGTAACAAAATCAGAACTTCCTTGCTGTGAAAGCCAGCGTAAAACAGCCAGATGGGACAAAGGAAAATCGGGGTCGAAGAGATTTGGAAAGATGATATATTTAACAATAATTCACATGTATGAATTTGTTTTTCTGTGGATTAACCTAAGAGATTTTATTTTGCTGAGAGTATCATGGCACTTTTAGGATGAGGTGGACATGTACATGTCCCTGGGTAAAAAATGATGTTTTTACATAAATGTAGGTATATAATCATACACGTGCATACAACTCCAATGCAGGGTGTGTCACTCCTCTCACCCCTGTGCAAAGTTCTGTAAAATGAAAGTTGTCTGCCTTGTTACTTCCACAAGTTGCTGTAAATCACTTTCAAGCAGGGGAAAACTCAGCTGTGGATACATAATAACTTTTTTCATACATACTTTTTGTTCTTCTCTCTCCGCAGCAATGTTACGTTTTTCTAGTCCCCAGGCTCTCATAAAATCTCGCAGGTAGCCAAATATTGTTCCCACTGCAAACCCCACGAAAGTAAAAACTGCAACATACATTGGTGCCTGCTCAAAGTGCTCAATAAATGTTTTTTTGTAGAGAGTTCCGTTTGATACTCCATTCTTCTGAAAAAACAGAACAGAAACTTGTGATTAATATATTTGATCTCATCAAAACTTAGGCCCTTTGATGTTGGGGCAAATCTTTGTCTCTAATTAGGAGAGACATTTAGACCTCACACTGTATCAGCTGAAGAAGAGGACCTTTAACACTGCAGTTGCTACTGACCACTACAAATATCTTCCATTTTCTCTCCTCTCATGGCCTCAGTTGTAGATGTCTTCAACACCACTCCCTTGTCTATTTTGAAACATGTGAAACTTAGGAAAGATTGGCAATGTTTTGTTGTGCAACTGGACAATTATTTCAAAGGTGATTAAATGGAAACCACAATACTCTGTCTCGCAAGACAGAGCTATAAAAAGGGAAGGGCAGCATTAAAAGCTCACCTACACTGTGCCTGACTGCTTCTGGAAGTCTTGTGTAACCCATTGCAGCAACTAACCTATATAAAACAAATCCTGCCTAAAACAGAGCAGCTTTGCTGTGATGTTCCCCAGACCTGAGGAAGTATCCAAAGCAGTTATGATCCCTGCAGTCTATTTCTGTTCTGATTTCACAAACGCTTTTAATCCTATTTCAGTGACACCTCCCCTAATTCCAAGGGTTCTTAAAACAAAATAGAGAAGAGCAAAAGTAAAGAAAGGAAAAGAAAGAACACACACAGACAGCCTTGCTTGATGGAATTAGTAATCCCATTGTGAGCAAATTCTCGAAATTTACAACAGTGTGTGGACAAAATATTTTGTCATTAAGATATATTAAGATTTCCATTTTCAAATTAAAGAAGCAAAGTTTTCCAGGTGCCATATTCAACAGGCTAATCAGATTATTCTTTGGAAGAGTGGTAACTCCCTTATTTCTGCAAAACATGATGGCCTTTACAGTTACTGTCTAGTAACAGCCAACCTGCTAATTCAAAATTAACAAACCACAATCCAGAAAAGAAATAAAGAAAACCAAAACCAAACAAATACCCAAGACATATATTTTGACATATTACAAAGCAAAGCTGCCAGCCTGTGAAGAAATACCATTAATACATTTCTGCCTGTGGGAAGTATGAACTAAAAATGTAGGTTACCTAGTTATGTAATGTAGCCAGCTGAAATAGAATATTCATATTAAGAAGAATTGCCAATTCACTATACTTGTAAGTACAGAGTATTATTGATCTTCATACTGCATTAAAATGTCTTTATCCTCAAAGGATTTAGATTTCTGTTGTAACTTGCTAGTCCAATCCTGGATTCCCCCATAGTTTTTATGGAGAAAAATTAAAAAAAAAAAAAAAAA
>WEIU01007383.1:420784-434655 GCA_013389925.1 Aegithalos caudatus | reverse complement strand
AAGAAAGAAGAAAAAAAAGAAAAGCATTGTTGGGCACGAGAGAAAATACAAAGGCTGTTAAGAAAACTCAATAAAAGAAAAAATGCTGGTTAGGCTGAACAGAAACCCATTTAGACTTTGGAAACACTGCCCTGCAAAGGAGAAGAAATGCAGGGCTGGCTCTCACCACGTGAGGGGACACCTTTGAAGAAATGCTACACATGCAATCCTACCTCAAGCTAATTGCTCTTTTAGGGCAACCTATTTACCATGAAAGACATTTTATGAGGAGGAGTTAAATACATGGTCAAATCAAATTTCACATGAGTCACAACAGCTGTGTGCACATAGTGATGAGATAAAGCAAATATTTTAGAAAGGATTAAGCTCAGTCCCATTACCTTACATTTGCCATGGGCTAAGAGGATATTTATGGTCATCCATGGAAATTCAAGTGGCATTTAGCTTGATGCCCTCAAATCAATTGGCATCAAGCTGGGATGATGTGATAATAAATAATACACCTGAGCCCAGAGGAGAGAGTTATGATGTTTCTATGCATTGATTTTATTAAGAAACACTTTTATTGCTGTAAACCTTATTGGTGAAGGAAAAGGAAAGCTCCTATCAGACTTCTGCACTGTAACATCCTTCTCTCACAATAAATCTCTGCTGTTGTGGAACACTCATTTCAGCAGGTGGCATTTGAAGCAGTCAGGATGGCATGTGTATTTAACCAGGTAACCACTGTCACTGTCCCTAATACAAACAGCTGGGAGGAATGAGCACAGATGATGGTGAAGTACAAAGAATGTGAAGTCATATGTGATCCACATTCTCCAGACTGTGAAGGGCAAAACCTAAGAGTCTTCCAACAGTTGGCACAAGGCTGGGAGAACAAATTCAAAAAACACAGTGACACCTTGTCTAAAAAATAAAGTGAGGAAAACAAAGAGCATTTAATCCATCCCTAGAGTCCCACAAAAAAGTAAAGAGAGAGTCTCAAGAAAATAACCAAAACAAGTGGATTTGCTGCTTCTGGAGAGTGGGAGAGTCGTAGCAGGGATGTTTTTGTGCAGCATTTTTGATCCAAGTGTGGGGTGTATGAGTGACTGACTTAACAACATGAGGATGCTCAATTGCAGCCAGTCTAAATTGGCTGAATTGGTCAGTGAAGCAATGGTTGTCATTTTGCACTACATTACTGCTGACTTTTTCTATGTTATCATAAAGTTTTATCTCGAAGGAAGTGGATTTGGAGACCGTGCATTTAGAATAGCAGCTATACAGTGAAGGGAGATGTAATTCAACTGCTGCTGGCACTGAAATCAAAGACAGCAGATTTCCTACAAATGCCTGAAACGATTCAGAGATCATTAGTTACACCATTACACAGCAGGTCTTCTGCAGAATTGCGTCCTATTACCTGTAATGACACCTGCAGTAGACAGTACATTTTCTACTCCATATTTTCAACTGTAGCAATTGGTTGGGAAAAGATTCTAAAACATATATATATTCTTCCAACTTTAGCAATTGGTGGCTTTGAGATTTTATGACTCTAAGGCTCTCTTATCACCTGTAGTAGTCACCAGGCGGTAACTATGAATGTATCCATCACTTTTGAACCCAAAAATGTTGGGGAAATAAAATTGTGATTTTTGATAATTCATTTCATCTGTAAAAATGTGTTTCCTTTTTTATAATGAAATTACCTAACAGTGTCATGACAGTTTACTTTGACTGTTCTTGTCTGCTGTGCTTTCCTACTCAGCCAATTGTGCAATTCATAATTTCCTATATTTAAAAAAATTCTGCCTCTCCATTTGTCTCTTCCCAACCTAGAAGAATCTTAGTCTATATAATTCTAGTCCAGCCTCCTTACATGGATTTAACCCCCTAAAAATTAAAAATTCTATGTTTTCATGTTCAACTTCCTCTTCATTCTGCAAAAATCAATAAAACCTTTTTCAGATGCAGAGGATGTGAATTAAAACTGCATACCCCTCTTGAGGGCACAGTAGGGATTTATACATCTGTAAATGATGCTTTATTGCCTTTTCTGTTGCTTTTAAAAGACTGTTAACATTCTATTTGTCTTCTTGCCACAGTTCACAGTTTCACTACTTATGATTACATATATCCTCTTCTTCAGCTGCAAAAATACTAAATTTAGAGCACACTGTGTTTGTGCATTCTTGGGACCATTTTCCCTTCCAATTAGTTCTTTGGTTTTTATTTAGCAACTTGTGGTTTTTCCTGATCTTTTGTCAGCATTATACCTGCTACCAACAAGAAACTTCTGCAGCATTTCTTGTTCAGACCTAATTTTTCAGCAACCTGAAGAATTCTGTATTGTCAACACATATTGTCACCTATTTCTTCTCACCACTATTTCCACACCACTGATGAAAACAGGAGAGCACACGTCCAAAGAGTGATCCCTGGGGGACTCCATTCCCTGCATTTCCATCCTTACCTTTTCAAAAATTGTTTATTTGTAACCCCTAATTTCTCTGGCAAAAACAGCAACAGAAGCAGCTGCCCAGAGTTACTCAGCAATGTCATCTTTGGCTTCCTTTAAAAATCTTGAGTAAATACCCTTATGACATGCTAATCCACAATTTACTGCCTTGTTTTAAAAATTCTGCTGGCATCTCAAATCAAAATAGTTCCTCAGTGGCCTGCCACACAGTAAGTTTACCTTCCAGGCACAAATGCAGGGAATCTACTGGTGCAACATAAAGACACAACACAGAAAGGCTATAGGTGAAACTCAAAGAGAATGGATGTTTTACCAAGGAGTTTTACAAGTCTAGGATTTAATCAGCTCCTTGGAAACCAAAAGCACAATCAGGATATGAAACTTCTGTGTGTTGATCCTCTGCTTAGCTGGTTTCCACTAAGAAACTGCAGCAAGAGAATTCCTTGCAGCAAGATTTTGATGCTGAGGAAGTCAACAGCAGTGATGGTAATGAAGCAAAGTCAGCTTTAAGTACAATACCTCTTAGAATCAATACCTCTTGGATTCCCATTTTCTATAACTAACCAGAGTATTTCAAAACTCTCCCCCCTAATGAAGAGCCCCTTCCAAAATGCCTTCAGTTTTTTAAATGGAGAAATACTCTCTGACAACAAATCTCATATTTGAATGCTATTTGAATGGACACCAGTATAAAATCCTGAATATATGGGACACAATTTTAACTGAAATAGCTTGTTCTAATAATAATGTAAACTCACCTTGAAGTCTATTAAACACACTTCTAGCAACACCTTTACAAGCAGTAGTTATAAAATATGTTTCCATTAGCAAAGAAAAAATGATAGCTATTCAATAGCATGAATAATACTTAAATATTTTTTCACACTACCATTAAAATTAGGAGATATTTTTTCATTCCCTTTAGGTCCTGCAGCCCTTGGAATTGTGCTAATTGGCATGAGCCAGATTTGCATTGGGGGAGAGTGAAGAATTGAACAGCACAGAGTGCCACAGTGCCAAACCCGTGTGCTGGCCCTGAGGAACTCCCCAGCAAGGAGGTAACCAAAAATGCTGGGTGAGTGCAGCTGTATCAAGGAAACTAAGCCCCAGGAACCCATCTTTTCATGGAAGTCTGTTCTACAGAGGCAACAAGCTCTAATTAAATATTCTCCTGCTAATATGGTAATTTCCAATATAGCAGCAGTAGGTGCAGACAGGTCTATCCTCGAATAAAAACCAAACCTACTGGGAGAACAATAAAGTCTTTAAATATAACTTCCCTGCCTTTAATAAAATCTGATCCATAGGAGGATGAAACTTTATGTGTGTTTCTGGATCAGATTTTATCAAGTTGCTGTATATAGCCTATTATAAAACAATGCAAGCTGACTGATCTCCATCATGTTTCCCATCCAGATATGTATATGAAGAGAGAGGTGTGGAAAGCTTTGAAGGAAGTGACAGCCATGTTTGCTCAATATCTGACAGACCTACAAGCTGACAGTGAAATCTTAAACAAATTAGGACAGTGTGCTCCTACAGCAGAAAACTGATGGGAGAACAGATATAATTGCTAGTGCAACATCTGATTGTTTGCAGACAGTTTGGTTATAAATAAATGTTTTCTCCCCAACATTTGAAGAGCATCTGATACAGGACCCTAAATGTAGATGATTTTAGATGTCCTAGGATGTGTGAGACAGCCACATGGGGAAGAATATAAATATCTGGATAAATAATGACATAAATGAGTGACAGGATCTACAGAGGCCTGTAATCTTGTGGAGCAGAAGCTGAAGATGAGGTACTAAAGGATTCCATTTCAGCCAAGGGAAGGGTATGGTCCAGCTGAACCCCACTCAGCATTTTCCACTGGATAGTCACAACTTGAAGTGTCTGGTGTGAAATTCTGTCTCCTGTAGATCATTGACATCAGGGCTGGGTCCCAAAGAATAAAACTGTCAGGTTCTGTGCAAACCCACCAGGCTACTGTCACAATCACTACTTTCCCTAAATCACATTAGACACTGGAGGGATCTGGGTGATTGTATGCAGTTCCCAGGAGAAAAAAAGAAAAAAAGGAAATTGAAATTATGAAAGCAGAAGTTCCCTGGAATGGATATACTGTTGACTCAAATTCAGATTATTTCATACATCTGCCCACTTACTGGCAATGATATCCTTCACTTGAAATGAGTGATTTCTTTTCTGTAACAACACATTTCAGATCTTATAGGCTCAAGTTGCTAAACCATAAGCCAAAAATGGCTACAGGGGGAGTTCATAGGTTACTGAACTATAAAGACAAGACTTAAAAATAATTGTGAAACTTGTAAGTCTAGAAGGTGCTAAAATGAAGGTCACTGCCTCTTGCAATGTGACAAAGCCACAAGAAAGTGGCTACAAGCTGCAAGTAGCAACCAAGCCAAAAAAGCTTTGGTTCTTGTTAGCGTGCCTGCAGAATCCTGGTTCAGACTGATCATTGATTTCTACTGAAGTTTCAAGAAAAAATATACACCTGGTAGTAATACCATCAATAAGGACTAAGAGTAAAATCTCCAAGACAGTCCAAAAGGTTTAGGAAATATAGGAGACCCTTAAAATAACTTAGGAAACCATGTCAAGAGCACTTAGGAAAGTGCTCTTGAACTTGCAGAGATTTAGGATTTAACAATTCAGAAACTCTAAAAAGTTCACTCCCTGTAAACAGTATTAAATGCTGCTTGTTCTCGAGGTTTGTTTGAAGGCTGGGTCTTCACCACACTTTTCACAAGCACCAGAAAACGTATTTTCATTTGTTAACTGTCATCTAATTGCTGACTAAAAACTTGCAGCCTCTCTTCATGACAGCACACTACAGGCAAACACCACAAAGGTATGAAGGCAGGATCTTCACTTTCCAGACTTGCATAATCTCTTCAGTTGAGCACAAGTTAAATTCCAACAAATTCATCTTGCAGCAATTCTTCCAGCATCAAATAAATAAGTCCTGCAATGTTGACTGTGACATTAATACTATGAAAGTACAGATGTGAATGACAAACACATTAGAAATATACTGTGAAATGTTGTTATGTAATGAGGAAAACAATACCCATACTATAATTTTCAGACTAACACTTTACTCTGATGCTAAAATGACACTTTTGATTGCAATATAGGAGTTTGGGAGGATACAGAAGACTTACTCATAAATAACATTCAGGAAGAACATTTAACAGTGGCAAGGGTTCCACACAAGAAGAAGTATGATCTCAGAAAGTACACATCTTACCTTAGTTTTGTAAGTTTTTATTAAGATATTTATATTGATTTAGTAAGTGTCTTATCTATCAGAAATTCTAGCCCTGCACACACTAGAAGCAACATGCACACCAGCATCATGCAGTGTTTAATTTCAACTATTAAGAAACTGCCTACTGTGTGCAATTTTTGCAAAACTTACAGAAAACTTCAGCACGTGTTTTCATCTTGCATGAATTTAGTGCAGCAGGTAGAACTGCACATTGCAGAATGGTCACACCACTGTGTTTGTCAAAAGAAAAGCCACATGTAACTCTTTACAGCACAGAAGCTTAGACTAATGCACAGAGTCAGGACAAAACCGAGTAGCAAACCATGAAAATTCAATCTGATGCAGGGGAGAAAAATCATTAGAAACACTATTCTGAATGTCAAGATTCATAAATTGCAATGTAAACCATAAGAGCTACCACCCAATACCAAATAACCAAGGCACTTATATCAAACAGTACATGGGGGATAAAAAAACTGCATAGCAAACTCTTTTCCCAATGGCTTTACATTTGTACCTTTCAAGCAACAGTAAGAAACACTAGAAAGAAAAAGTAGCATTTTTTCTTACACTGCTGTTATTCTGCTATTGCTCCCAGAAACTTCCAAGTGACTCAATATAAATAGGAAGGCACGAGGGCAAGGATGGAGCTTAATAATTTTAAACTATTAGAGACAAAACAAATTCACTACCCAGAGAGATACTTACAAACACTAAAAGGTATTTCCTAACCTTACAGCAATTACAGAGCAGAAAGGCAGGCATGTGGGATCAGAGAGAAGTGGATGAAACACCCGGGTTACAGCAATCCCCACACAGTTTGTGGTGCCAAGTTGCAGCAAGTGTTTGCTACAATTTCCAAAGCTTAGGGTAAGTTTCATGATTAACACTGCTTGGCCACATGAGAATATCTCCTGATCATCCAATTCCTATGGCTTTGGCTTCAAAAATAAACAAACAAACAAGATGATGATGAAGTGGTATCACTTCAAAGGCTTCCAGTTTCTGCACATCACTGGTGATGATCTGCTAATATGGGGAGCTACTTCCAGAAGTGATCTAGCATTTAGAAATTAATCCTATGGCTATCACATTTTTATTGGGATGAAGACTGTAACAGTGCACAGTTTCCCAAGATGTGCTAACTAGATTGGCACTGATTTTGCCTAGTGTGGATTCTGAGTTAATATCCACATGATGCAATCCACCAACTCCTACATATTTCCTACACGGTGACTTTCCACCAGAAAATGTTTTAATTAGCTATCAGAGTCCTCTTCATGCAAAATTCCATTGTCAAGAAAATGCTTCATCTTCTGCACTAACTGGCATAATGAATCCTCACTGGATGCCAGACCTTTTCCCACTGTATCACAGAACAGCTTCAAACAGGGCCAGGATTTTGCACAGATTTAATAACAAGTTTAATAATGAGAAACACATTCCCTGTCAAAATGGACATGCCCATGGATGCTGGATCATGCCAAATACATTTCAAGCTTAAATCTTAAGGTGTCAAACATTCAGAAGCAGTTTCGGGCCATTCTTCTTGCCTAGGATTACAGCACCAGTTTGGATAAAGACTTTTGGAAGTCACAATACATCCCTTGTTAAAGGAGGACAAATGTATTCACACATCCTACCTGAAAGCTGCATATAATTAGGATAATTTGCACATAATTTTACTGATTCTGAGAGTAATGCACAAGTTAAGCTGAAACTGTGTGCCTTCCAAGACATTCCTATGATTGCAAGGAGTAACGTATCATATTTCAAAAACGTGATGAAAGAGAAAGTCATTGCCAATTTTGTTAATGCAATCACTTTAGCTGGATTTATGCTACCTCCTCCAAGGTAGCTAACTACTTTAAAATGATATTTAAATACAAATATCTTGACATATCACAGATGGAGAGGAGAGATAAGAAATTCCATAACAAAAAAAGCGGGGAAAACAGAATTTCTCACAAACAGCTGAGAAAGAGGCAATCAAATTTGTGCTGCTAGCTTGACAGATAGGGGGATTAAAAACTCAGTAGGAAGATGGAAATCTGGATAGACAAGTACTACCTTTGATTGAGGATTGGAATTCAGCATCAAAAGAGAGCCCTAGAGTAAAAAAGAATCAGAATAAATTCAGTTAAGGCATAGCATATGGGCTTGTAGGACAGAAGATTTCGAGGAAGGTGTCCTATGAGCATGTCAAGAGAATGAATAGCTTGACACCTTCAGACACAACAGAAGATGTTTTAAGCAAGAAGACAAAAACTCACTTAGCCAGTTGTTAGGCAGCTTGGTAGCAGTGACCACAGCTAATTAAAGTCAGTTGTCCTACACTGAAGCCAGCATCACAACTGGTACATGTGATCAAATCACTGCATCATTTAATTTAACAACATGGTGAGGGCTGCCAACCCACCAATCATCAGAGTGTCCTGAAAGAACCCCAGTCTAGAGCAACCCAGATTCTCCACCTTGTGCCCTAATGCAGAAAAGCCACATAGTTTAACCACTGACAACCAATTACTTTTTCCTTTTTCACCTAAAAATCTACAGAAGCAGTAACATCCTGCTCCAGCTATTTTTGCATTTGAAAACTATCAGGAAAAGGCAGTTTCAATCTGTCATGGTTAGTAGTGCCCACATCTATGTGAAAGACTGTAGTGCCCACATCTATGAGAAACTCAGTAGTGCCCACATCTATGAGAAACTCACAACTGGATCCCTCCAGGTACAACAGCTCTGCAAGAGGCCCTCTCCTCTTCCCACCAATTTTAATTTCTGCCTTGTACTACTGTAAAAGATGATCTTGACCAATATGACTTCTTAATGGCTATTTAGTTGTCATGACATTAATTATTACTAAATTGACTAATTCAATCAAAGTTCAAAATAATTTCATTTTATTTCAATTGCTTGAAGATGAATAAAAAATAATGTAGAAATAAATCGATGATTTCTTTTAAAGTGTATTATACATTGAAATGCTCTTTATAAGTTGTTCCAGAAATTATCTAAGTCATAACACTGAACGTGACAACTGATGACTTTCTCTCATCTGAACCTTCTGTAATTATCCAGGTTGGCAGAAACACCCTTAAATAAAGGCACTCCTCAGATTTTACAGCAGTCTAGATACAGACAAAAAGGGAAATCCTCACCCCACCAGGTACTGATTTTCACCAGTGGATCAATATCTACCTAGCAGTAAAGACCTAAAGCCTGTGGTTCTTGGCTGAAAAGACAAGGGTTAGGAAAAAGAAGCACATGAGAAATTCGAGAGACAAAAATCAGGTGCAAGAGTACTGAGGTAAAGGGGAGACTGAAATCTTTTGTTTCATCAAAGACACCTTTTCAAATGCATAGCAAAAAGTGAGTTGAATTAGCCTTTGCATTTGAACAATCTTAGCCTCTTTTCTTTTTTTTTTTTTTAAAGAAAGCAATGGCCTACTCCCTCATGTTAGCCCTCTGTCAGCAAGTACTCATCTACTAAAGCTTTTGGGCTCACAGAGCAATTTCAATAAAATCTGATGAGGCCTTCATGATATCAACTCTTCTAAAAGCTTCAGGAAGATGTGACCTTGACAGATCACAAAGGGAACGAAATTCCTGAACTGAAGGACAGACAGCAATAACCTGGCTCTTTAGCCATTCTCAGAGTGAATTACACAAGCACAATTGTAATAACCCATGAACCAGCACCTGTTTAGGTCTGAACATTCTGCCTCTTACCCCTCTGGAAAGAAAGGATGTGGTAGGCAAGCTAGGATGTTCCAGGTTGGTAGAAGATGCTGGATATGTAACAACATGAAATCACTGCTTGTGGAAAAAAATGCTTACAGGCATTTCACAAGTCTTTCCCTTACCTCCATTATTATTTCTGCCCATATTGCCCTGGGGCAAATTGGAAGACAATACTCAAAACATTGCTGCACTTTAGACATAATTTCAGGAGACATTGCGGTGTATTAACTCCAAGTTTTCATTTATACTGATCATAAAATGACAGAAATTAAGGGACTTAGGAAAAGCAGGAAACAGCAGAATCACAGATTACAGAAGTAGCAGGTATTGTTATAGGAAGCTATATTAAAAGTAAAAGGAGGTAGAGAAAAAAAAACAGCCACCTCTAAAGAAACTCATGTTAAGGGCAAAAGGACCAACCATCCTAGAGCTACTAAGCAGTACTGATGCAGGTCAGCTGAAGTGTCCATCCAGCTTCAGACACTGCTTTTTGAGAAAGAAGAGATGAACCAGATGGAGAGAACTGGGAAAAGAAGCATAAAGTCTGGTCAAGTAAGTTATGAGGAAAGAAGGAACAAATTTGAATTGTCTAGTTTAATGAGAAGAGTAGAGAAAACCCTAATGCCAAGAGTCTTCAAACATGTAAAAGATAACTGCAAAGGAAAGACAGCAATCTGTGCTCTGGTAAACATCAATATGCTTAAATTACAGCCAAATTGAGCTAAATCAGATATTAGAAAGAACTTTCGTACTGATAAAATCAGTGAAATGTGATTCTAGAGCAATGGAGATGTTTAAGATGGACATAAACCTCTGGTAGGGACATTTTATGTAAAGTCAAAGCTAATATTGTCTGGCAGAAGACAGCAGAAAGCAGTGCTGTCAGTCTTAACAAAACCCCAAAACACAGTGGCATATCTTATGAGCTAAGAGGCTCCAGAATAGCTTTCCAGATATTCCAGCAGAAAAACAGCCCTGGATAAAACCAATTTGCAGAAATGGACTAGATAACATCTTAAAATATTTTTAGCCTTTTAACCCTATTTTCCTACTTACCTGATGTTCATAAAACTCACTATGACATGAAATGTGGAACAGAAATGACTGAGAACTGCAAAAACAGCTGGCACATATTTTCAGAGGGTGAAATGTGAGCAGATAGAAAGAACCTCTGAATCACAGCTGCTGGAAGAAGGAAATAGGTATACAGACTTTCTACTTAAAATTAAAATAAAATTAATATTACTCTGGCTCTAGGCAACTGTTGATGTTTGGGGAAATTAAATCTGTTCAGCACTCTTCACAAATCTGTGTAACAAAAAGTCCCTGTAAACATTTTCTCCCTCTTTTGTGGGCAAACAAAACCCCCCTTTTATCTTTACCTCATTAACATCTTTACTTAGCACCATTCTAGTAGATCAATCCTCTGAAAGATATGATAATGTTTCTTTTAATGTTTAATGACTTTGCTTGAGGATAAGGCTTTGGGTACACACATCTGTGCACGTGCTCCTAAATTTGGGAAGTACAGAGACAGAGCAACAATAGCTGGCAAAGCAAAGACTGGCAGGGCCATCTAGAAGGGTGTAGAAGCTCTGATCAAGGGCACACTCTCCTGAGCTACATGATGTGTTCAAGAGCAACAGAAGATGCCTGGACACCAATCTGATGTCTTGTCAACACAATCCAAAAGGAAGGCTCATGTAAAAGGAGCATTAAAATGTAAAGATTTTAAAACACTAGTAGTCTCCTACTTCTGAAAGAATTACTGATTAAACTTACACACGATAAGCAAGTGACAGCAAAACTTCACAGAGAAGAAAAAGAAAGCTTTTTCAGAAGACCTCATGTTTCGCCTCCTCTGTATGAGAAGATACAGTGACTTCTCTATAATGACTGCTACAAATGTATTTCTGCAAAGAGGCAAATAAGGAGCAATGAAAAAAGGTCCCAGTTTTCTGTCTCAGCTGCAATGGAGAGAGGTCTCAAATTTGTTCATACAACTTTATCTTGTCCAGGAACTCCCCTGCGAGGATGAACTACATATTTACAGCCTACCATCCAGCAGAGAAAAATATAATTTACTTGTGAAAAACGTCCACATATGCAAAATGATCCGAGTAGCACTTTCCATGGTAGAAATCAGTTAATAAAGAATGAATAAAGTTCAGCTACAAAGGGGAAAAAAAGCCCAACAAACTACCTGAGGTCCCATGACAGAAATTCCTATCAAAATCTGTCCAAGGAGACACTCCTGTAGGCAAGTATTTAGAGATTTCAGACATAATGCTTTACAGTGAATTCTGAAATAATATTCATATACTCTGATAACTCCTGATTTTACATTAATTTCCTAGTCCACAGGGAAAGCTGGGAACTCCCCTCATACTCAGTATAAAATTAATCATAATTAAGAAATGTTATGTGCCTATCCTGACAGGGAATAACATCAGCCCATGGAAAAAAAAATAAAAAATCAGCTGATACAAAATCAAGAATGGCAAGCAGGACATGCAGAATAACCATCATAATTCAAGAATATCCCCCTCTGAGGACCAAATTCATACTAGATAGTATTGTTGTCTGGTTTTCCACCCCTCTTTTTTTTTATTATCATGGATCAAAACTCTTAAAGATGCTGGAAGATATTAAGTATAGTAAAATACTATTTGTACTTCCTATGCCATAATTTTTTTGACTGCATTCTGCTCAGGAGGAAGACAGTGGGAGCCCTTGAACAAAACTCAGGTAGAGCTGCCCCCCAGTAGGGACTGATGAGGCAAATCCAGGGTCTCTCAGGGGAATGCAGGAAAGGATTTTACCCCACTGTGAGCTCTGGAGAAAGCACAACTCAGTGCTTGGGAAGCACAGCTGTGGGCACCAGCAAGAGGCACTAGAGAAACTTTGAAAAACCACAAAATCTGGAAAAACAAATCCAGAGCCTGATCCCTGAAGTGCTCTACGAGCTCTAGCTGTAAGTCAAGAGAGAAGAGAATGGATGGATCCCCTTTTGGATGAAGGCAGTTCAGCCTAAGCCCAGTGCTCAGTTACAGCCACATCCACTGGAGCTGTTGTGTGAAAATGATACAGAAATGTCCAGTGAAAAGCAAGAGAGACCTGGAAAGGTACCAGCAAAAAGTCAGCTAAATTTGGAACAGCCAGAGAAAAGCATGCAGAGAGATGATATCACTTCATATCAAATATTCTAAAACACAGATTCTGTATAAGTAGTTTACTTAAAGGTCTGCCTTGACCAATGCATTTCTGCTTTATTCTCACAGAATCACTATAAGCCAAAGCATGGGGTAAAATCCAGCATCCTATGTTATTTGTGAATGAACAAAACAGATCAGAATTTCACTTAAAAAACCCTGACCAATGGAGGAGTATCCAAACTGGGATTCTATCAGCCAGGGAGGAAGGTTGCCTCCTGCACCAAGAGAACTGAAAATGCAACAGACACTGCAGTGAAGATATACAGGAAGACACAGGAAGGAAAGATAATTATACTTGAGGTTAGATTATCTCATAAGTCTTGAATGGAATGGAATGTAAAATCTTCAAAGTATCTTCATTCAGGTGCATCACACCATATAGATTATTTACATTAAAACAGAACATTACCTCTGGGGGAATAAATCCCTGCCAGGAATGGAAAATATTTGACACAGACATTCCTGCAGCATCAGGAGAAAAGATCACAGACCACAGAATTTTGAAATATTTTTATTTTCTGTGGGAGTCATTCCAAAAATCTGACCACGTAGTTTGCTAAGCCAAGTGGAATTATCTGAAATTCCATAATGTCCCTTTGTCTCTGTACCAAACTCAAGTTAAGTGCTAACAACTTTTTCCTGTGTTATAAATCTAAGTAGAATAATATGGAAGTCTTGCATTCCTACACAAACTCCTACAATTCTATCCTCATTTCCTAATATCCACCTCAGTCCCACACAGCCCTCAAATCTGCTTTTGGTATCTTATCAGACATGCTGCAGAGGACACCACATTTCCCCAGAAACACTAAAATTTTGGAGCTAGAAAGAAAATTTTTAAAGAGTTAAATATACCTTTGAAGAATGTATGACAAAATGGATTAAAGCACTCTTATAGACTTGGACAAACTGAAGAATAGTATTGCAAGCAGTCACAAAAGAGCTTGTGCTTGAATTTTCCTAATGGGAGCATAGAATAGAGTCGGCAGTAGCAGCCACTGCGGCTTCTGTTTTAACTGAATGTTCAGTCAACACTAAAGTATTTAATTTCTGAGTACTACACGCTGGTCAATACACATGCTAGCTATGAAACGATTTGTGATTCTGCAGCTACTCACTTTCCAGTCTTATTTCTTTGCTACTTATGGAAAAA